>CM076572.1:592298247-592724133 GCA_034641835.2 Pinus albicaulis
AGGGTTTGATGGCATCTGGCATGGTTGGCTTCAGTTAGACTTCAGTGGCAGAAGTTTTGGAGGAGTTAACGGGACAAATAGTGGAGTTGTGTTCTATTTGTTTTAGTTGAACTAGTTGGGATTAGTTAACTAACTAATCAACTAGATATGAGTGGAGTAAATTAAATAATATTTAATTTACTAAATATTAACTCATTAGTCAACTCAAGAATACTTCAGTTCACTACAGTGCATGATCAGTTCAGTGGAGACCAGTGGAAGAGGTAGATGAAAGGGTGAGTAAAGCTATCAGTTGGAGGATCAGTTTTGCATGGGATTTGCATTACACTTGGAGGAATTGTCCATGACAATTGCGCAGTCAAGCCAAGGGGATTCTAACCTTGGATCTCTTCATATACAGGCCATGATTGCGCAATAGAGGCAAGGCAGTCAGCAGTGAGTTTTGAACCCGAGACTTGTTCAAAACTGAGTTAGATTGTGTGTGACTTTATGAGAAAGTACTGAGTACTTGTGAGGAGTATTGTACTTGTTTAGTTACATGATTTCTCCATGATCTCCATTAATGGAGATGCTCCACTACTCCATGATTTTAGATCTAGATCTAGAATATCAACATACACACATTAAAAGTAGATTTCATTCATCTTTGAGGTTTTTGGGTCCCTCCACCCTTTTATTTACTTAATTAGTTAATAAAATCAAGAACCCTAATATTCCAAATATCGTGTGAAAATTTGGGAATATTACAGTCCCGCTTGGGTAAATTGGTGTTTCAACTTCTCAGGGAGGTAACTTTGGCATCCGATCTCCGTTAGACCCGCTCAATAGCTTGTTAGAAATATCTATCCAAGGAGCACAACTTTTGATGTGAGAAATGTCGGTCTATGGACCCATGTTACTCCCAATTTTCCCAAAAAACGTCATCTAGGGCCTCAAAATAGCTCCCAAAGTTTAGGACCCGAAAAACTGCTAAAAATAGTAAGTTGTGCTATAGCTTAAAAATGGAAATAATTGATGGTGGAGGGTCAAATGGAATAGGTGGGTGGCCACCAATATCCACCTGGATCATCAAGGCCACAAAATAGCTCTAGGAGTGTAGGACCTGAAAACTTGCTAAAAATTGTAAGTTGCTGGAAGTGAAGAACTGAAGGAATTGATGGTGCAGGTCCAAATCGAATAGGTGGGTGGCCATCAATATCCACCTAGATCATTCCTCCCTCCTTAGGAAGCAATGGTCCCCATTACATTAATTTCCTCCATGGGTGGGGGGTGTGAATTCTGCTGAACTTGGTATTGGATTTGTCCAGGATGTTGCGAACCTGTTCGCGGACGTGCTGGATGTAGATGTGCCATTGGTGGGTAGCCATTGAAGGATCTGGGCAAATTTATCCATCATCGCATTCCTATGTTTCTAGAGGGCCTCCCCGAGCAAGATTTTGATAGGATCTCCTGCTCCCTCATCTTTTTTTCTTTCTGCCATAGGGGGTCATCGAGGTTTTCGAGGTTGATCTTGCAAGGGTGCAACCAGTTCGAGCCCAAAATCCTTATACCCTGACCGCGTTGGGGACATGTAAAGAAAAACAAAGAAAGAGCAGTATTCTCTGATACCACTGATCTAGATTTATGTAGGAATGCAACAGAATACACATATAGCCATAGATATAGAGATGCAACAAAAATAATGCTTCATTTTATTAAAATCAAGTGACTAAAATAAACTAGCTAGGGCACTGGTAGTGTATCTCTAAGAAGATATGTGGAAGCTACAGGCCTATGAATTGTGTTATAGAACTGAAATTTCTTTACAGATAGAATGTAAATAAATAGCTAGGGCACAACTAGTAGGCTTATCTCTGAGAAGAGATGTGGCGGCTACAGGCCTCTGAACTGTGTTACAAAAAAAATTACTGAAACATGCTTATAGAAATAATGGAAATAAATGAGCTAGGGCACTGGTAGTGTATCTCTGAGAAGAGAGGTGTTGGCTACGAGTGCCTGAACTATGTTATAATGCGGCTTAGAGGCCTATTACAAACATCATAGAAATGAGCGGGAAAGGGCACTGGTAGCATATCTCTGAGAAGAGATGTGATGGCTACATGCCCCCTCCACTATGTTACAACGAGGCTCGAAGGCCTGTTTATTGTTGAGAAACAATGTAAAACCTGAAACATCCAAAAGCCTAGCCTTAGCCAAAACTGTGGGTCCCTTTTGGGTAAATTGGTGTTTCAACTTCTTAGGGACGTAAATTTGGCATCCGATCTCTATTTCATGTGCTCAATAGCTCGTTATAAAGATCTATCTAAGTACAAATTTTGGTGTGAGCAACATCGTTCCATGGAACCATGTTGCTCTTTGTTTTCCTGAAAAACATTGTTTAGGGCCTCAAAACGGCTCCAGAAGTTCAAGACCTGAAAAACTGCTAAAAATAGTAAGTTGTGCTGCAACTTAAAAAAGGAAAGAACTGATGGTGGGTGTTCAAATAGAATAGGTGGGTGGCCACCAATATCCACTTGGATAATCAAGGCCCCAAAATAGCTCTGGGAGTGTAGGACCCGAAAACCTGCTAAAAATAGTAAGCTACTGGAAGTGAAGAACTAAAAGAGCTGATGGTGCGGGTCCAAATGGAATAGGTGGGTGGCCACCAATAGCCACCTGGATCAAGGCAAAAAACAATCGTGGAGCTCATGAATTCACTGCAAATATTGAGGTTGAAATAATCATTTCTACCTTCATGGCTCCATGTTCAAACCCAAATATCAATGGCGGTGGGCATGGATCTCCTCGGGTTTTGAACCTGCGATATTGTGTCATTCAAAACCTCCCTTGCACACAAATTCACTCAAAAAATTGTGATGATGTGGGTGATTGGTTTGAAGAGCCTATTTAGAAGGTTGAATCTAGTAAAAATATTGATGGAAAAGATATGTGCAATGCTTAGTATAGAAAATCCCAATCAGGAATCTTCATCATCAACATAGTCACCTAATGTTAGTTCAGTGAACAATTTTATCAATTGATGGATTCAGGGTTGTAGGTTTTTATTCATTTGGAGGTATTTATCATTTGATAAATTGTAATTTTATTTTTATCGTTTTTCATATTTGTATAAGTTAGGGATTTAAGTGGTTTTTACTTAGAGGCATGAGAAAAGTGTTGCATGACCAAGTTTTCCATGGGGAGGGGAATTAATAAACATGGGGAATATACAAATGAAGGTGTAGACTTATCATAAATTTACAAGTTGATGTCTGTTGAGTTGCAGTGCAAAGTGACATTGAGTTTTTGCGATGGAAATGATGTCAACCCTATTTATTTTTCCCCGGACAAAAATTTGCACACATATTTTGGAAAATGGTAGGTCACTGGCTGGGCAAAGCCTACCTTCTATTATTTTTTTTGGGATTTCATAGAGCCATTTTGTAATATACTAATCTAGTTATATCCAAGGATTGTAACAATTTTCCTTCAAGGTCTAGCAAGGATATTGAGAGATGGTAAGGTCGAAAGAAACGTAGGCCTTAGATGTTAATGTGCGTGTGCACCTAATTTAGGATGCTAATGGTATGGATAAGATTGAGGAGCTTAAATCGCATGAAAAGTACAATTGTATTAAAAGAAAATTAAAATTATTTGAGAATTTAGCTGATCAAAACCCTTTTAACTTTTCTTAGAAGACTCCCTCAGAAGGCTAGAAAATTCCTTGAGATTACAAAATTGTGGTCTTTGAACTCATAAAACATTTTCTCAATGAGACCCCATGAAAAAGGATTGTACCAATAGAAAAAAATCTCGAAAATATGGTAGGGAAGACTTATTGATAGTTGCAAAAGGAGGCACTAAAGTACTACAATTTTTTGTTGGTAAAAAGCTATCGAAAGCCACTAATTTTTTTGCCATGATCTTGCTCTTAATACTTATATTATATGTTTCTCAAACATATATGCATATATATTATCAAACTTATTGTTGCCATAGATTAAACTTATCCCTTCAAAATATATGATTGAAACTTAGATGTATTATTAAGACATAAAAGTTCAAAACTCATATGTATTTCGTAGATTTCAAGTGTAGTAATTTTCATTTTGCAACTAATATTTTTCTCTTCCATAATTCTCTTATTTATGAAGTCATGGTTTCATTGTATTGACTCTTTATCATTAGGATTATTCTTTCCTTTCTACATTCCAGTATAGGTTTGGCATACCAAAAAACATTGATTGTATCTCATAGGTTTGAGGAGATAGTGTAATGACCTTAGTCATTTTTCATATATATAAGTATAATCCTAGTTGGTGATAGCTGGCTAAAGATATGCTTATGAAATTTTACATGAAATTATATATAGAACCAATTTTTAAAGTTAGTAAATATAATATAACTCCTTTCATATGGTTAGGGGAGGAATGCCAAGGAAGGCCTTATAAAAATCTTAAACCTTTGTCGACAATTTCCTAATCGTTAAACTGTGGATTTCATTAACATTACAGATTGATGTATCATCATAAGGAATACGCACAAACATTAAAAAGAGAATGGAGGATGGATATCACAAATATATTTCCAGAAATTATGGCACATGATTGTGAAGGTTTTGTCTGCATGCCCTATCAATTTTAGAATAAACTTTGGAACGATGGAAGATGGAGGCCAAGGAGGGAAGGAGGGGCCAAATGGCAGGAAATCAAGGGACCTACAAAACCAATAATATTTTTTTCGTCCATAGAGGTTGGGCCCTAACTATCCAGGAAGGAATTCAAGAAGTATAAAAGGAGGGGAAGGGAAGGACAAAGAGGAGGGCATTTTTGCTGTAAGGAGCGATGCGCACCTCAGAACCGTGGGATCAACACCACGAGGATGGTAGGTCTAAGTCACAGTACTAAATTTTAGTCCCTGTATGCTCTCGGATTGTACCCTTATCGTTTATTGCACTAAAAATTTAGTTCCTTTGCAACCAATTAACATCTAGGTTTTAGGGCACGATTTAATGGTGAAAACAAGCTTTATAAAAATTAAAAATGACCATAATTACTCTTTGTGTCTCACATACATCTATATAATATGGGTGGTTGGGTTACCTTTCCATAGTGGATATTATTGCCTCTACCCTACAGAGGGAAAATACCTTATAATGATGTCCATTTTGATATATAATATGGGTAGGAATAGTTATTACTTGGTTAAATTTACATTACAGAGAGAAATAACTTTGCATTCATGTCCATTTCTTAGACATATTCTGAAAAGTGTGGTAGGAACACTTGGAAAATATTTCATTCATCATAGCCCTATCCAATAAACTTGAACCCTTGTCTCTAGGAAAAACAAACAATGATTGTCTAGCACTATGGGATTATTGGTTGATTGAGGGTGGAGGATTGTACCTTTGGAATCCCTCATTGAATAAGGGGTGGAATATTTCTACTGCTCTAGACTCACTTCAAATTGAGTAAAATATGGAATCCAAATTCAGGGTGGAGTTTCTATCCAAGGGTGGAGGAATATCTCTGGAATCCCCGAGTCAAGTGAGGGTGGATATTTTATCTCTGGAATCTCTTATGGTTGTTGGGTGGAGGAATACTACCTCTGGAATCATAGAATAAGCATGCAACTGAATATCCTTAAGCCAAAAGGGTGGAGGTATAATACACCTCTATATTCCCTAGTGTACTAGTGATAAATAGATATTCTCAATGAGAAGGTTGGAGGTGTGGAGCACCTATGAACTCCCTAGCATACCTATTGCAACTGAATATTCTTAAGTAAGAAGGGTTGAGGTATGGTACACCTATGGATTTGTTAGTGCACCTGTTGAAGGGTGGATGTGTGGAACACCTCTGGATTCTCTAGTGTACTGATGACAACTAGATATTCTCAATAAGAAGGTTGGAGGTTTGGAGCACCTATGGACTCCCTAGCATTCATGTTACAATTGAACATGATAAAGTGAGAAGGGGGGAGGTGTGGAACACATATGAACTCCCTGAGTGCACCTACGAAAATCAATTTTTCTCAATTAGACAGTGTGAGTGTGTCATGAAGTGCTTTATTATTTTATAAAATGGTCTCTTCCTATAGAAAATTCTATAAAAAATGGCATGAGGTCAAACTCATCTCTGGTGGCAACAAAGACACAATTGACTCCAAAAATAGTTGATGTTTTGTAGTAATCTATGAATATTTATGATTAGAATTGTTCCTTGCATTTCCTTTTTTTGTTTCAACCTTGGATTTTTTTCTTGGACATACCCTACAACCAATGAGAAGAGTACACTCACAATTCTTCTCGAATTAAATACAGAAAAAACCTTTCTAGTTGATTTTGTAATATTCCAAAATTTGCATGCAGCAAATTGGAATATTAAATTTTTCTCATGTCACTTAGGAGATGAATAAATGGGTAAGGAAGCCCATATATTTCAGAAACAAGGATAAATCCCTCATAGTGTGAAAGGGGATCATAATGCCAGCTGGATTTTACACTCTCATGTGTGAACAGGGACATTTTGCATGTGGACAAAGTCAATTTTGACCAAGTCAACAACATAAATGTAGGAGGAGTGGATCAGCGAATAAAATAGCTCAATGTGAATGATTTTCAGCCTAGATAGCTACATGTGAGCTGGATTGAAGACCCTTAGGTGTGAAAAGTGCTGAAGCAGGTTGAAGAGGTCAACCTTGACCAAATCAAACAACACATTTTAGAGGAGAGGCTCTAATGAAGGTACAACGCAGCTTTGGAGGGAGATTGTTTGTGTGATGGTGGAAACCCTATTGAGTGGGACCCAAGGTGAGAAGGCTCACTTAGTTTATAAGGAAGAGTATGGAAACCATTTGAGGTTATATTATGAATTATATTTTGATGTCTGCTTAGAATTTTTCTCTCTTTAGCTGTTTAGCTAAGATTGTAGGTGTTGTTTAGCACTAAGGTATTCCTGTTCAGGAATTCCTTCTCTTCCCTCTGAGTAGCTCTTGGGAGAGACCTGATCTATCATTCCACACATCTGGCATTGGTGCCAAGCTTTATTCTTTAGTTTCAACACAGTTTCTGTAGGACGTTGTGTTGAGTTGTAGGGTGTTGTAGTGGAGGGTTGAGAAACCCACTTTCTGAGTTGGTTTTGCATAGGAGGGAGGTTTCCTTCTATTGGAGGATCAATTTGGAGGGTTCTTGGGCTGATATCAGATATTTGGCAGAATTACAACACATTTCCATCACTTACAACGTTATTCCATTCTGGAATTGCGTTATTTTTGGAGGGCAGTTTCAGTAGTGTCTTTTGTGGCTCTTTCGGGGAGTTTTCCTGTGATTGGAGGGTTGATTCTTCCATGGGGAAAGATATTTGATCAGATCTACATCATATATATAATATTATAGCCTTATATACTCCTATGCTTATGTTTTCAGTGATTATTCAGTCATATTGTTGAAGATCACCATTTGTATTCAGGGTGTATTCCTAGAAACCCTTCCCAAGTTCTCTAGCTTTTGCATAAAGGAGACTAGATCTCATTTTTCTGAGCCATATTTTTTAATATAATATCAGATCTATTTGTCTCTACTATTCATGTTTACATACCATCATTAGACTGCGCAGTCTCTTTTATGCAGAAATTGTGTGTTGCAGTGCTTGGGGTTTTAGCCTTCTTTAGCAATCCTAGGTGTGGGAGATCTGTTTAACCCACCTAGTTTGATTTGTTTCAGCTCTATTCTTGGATTTAAGTTTTATATTGTCTGATATAAAGTATTCAAGAGTTTATTTCATTATTTTTAGCATATATTTATGAAAATGTGTTTTTTATGCATGCATGGTTGAGAAGTACGTATTTGGGGATATTACAATGATATCAAAGCAAGATCTTTGGCTCAACCTGTGGGCTTCAAGAAAAATTTATATAAGAGAAAGAGAAAGGGCATAATGATGGAAAGGATGAGATTTCTCTCATCACTTTTTAGATCCAGGAAGAACCTCTCCAAGGGGGTTAACCAAGAAGAAGAGAAAAGGAGCAGTGAAACCTCTAAAGAGTTTCAAGGGGAGGAAGAGCCATTCACTTCCTATGATCAGAAGAGGAGACTAGTGTTGTAGAGAACTCCAAATAATTGGAACATACCCTTTCCTTTTGAGAAGGAGGACGAATTGCAGGAAGATGGAGGACACTTGGATCATAAGGTTTTAAGTGAATACCTTGTTGAGTACAAATCTCAACCTAGAGCCTTCAAGGAGACTCTAGATTTCCCTCAGTTCATTCATTTGGAGGATGAAAGAATACCTTGTGGCCAAGGAAGGATCAAGGGAAATAGGTTTATATTGTCTACTTTTGATGGGTCATCTGCAGCAAGGGTTTGGGCAAGGAAACTAGATGCATTCTTCCTACTACATCCTGTGGTAGAAAGGGAGGCTATAGAGATTGCAGTGCTACACCTAAAGGGTGAGGAAAATATTTGGTGGTTCAGCCATTTGAGCCATGCAAGAGTGATTACTTTTGTTGAGTTTACTCAAAGGTTGATTGGGAAATTTGGTGAAGACAAATGAGAGGAGGAGAAGCCCTCACCACCATTGGGGGAGACTTATACCAGTGCTATCACAACCATGAGGGAGCAGCCCTCAACATCTTTAGTTGGAAGAGCCAACACATTGGAAGAAGAAGCCCTTATAGCCATACAAGATACTTCCAAATTTCATCAAGGTATACCTAAATTTTCATCTCCTATTGTTTCATCAAATCAAATGGAGGATTGTTTACCATTGCATACTGCTAATTTGGAACAACATAATTACACTGCACTGTGCAACCTTGATTTGATCAAGGAAGGGATGAAACATCATCCTAATGGGCCACTATTGGGCTGAACACCACACTTGGACTTGAGGTGTGAATTCTTGGAGGATAGGATGAACTTTGTCCCAAACAAACTTATGAAAAACCATATGTTTATCCTTGAGTTGGGACATGAGACAACCAAAACAACATGGAGGATATTTACAATGCTTTCAAGAGGTAGCAGTGAGGAGGATTTTCCTTCAGCTCACTTGTATCCTTATGGATTCAAGATGATCATTGGTGTGAGATATTTTCTAGGATATCTCCAAGGATTTGCATTTCAACATCCCATGGAATGTAAGAAAAATCTGATTTGGGAGAAGGGTAATCTTCATTGGAAGGGTGCCAAGGTTGATCATGATGGGAGGCACCCTCATTGGGATGAATGGGGGTGGATGGAGAGCAAGAAGCTGGTAAGATACCTGCAAATATATGACACCGGGTAGCAGGAGGCTTGGCTGCATTGGCTACTCTTGAAAGAGTTTGGCCATCATGGGACATATCCTTTTTCCAAGGGTATGTGGGTAGAAGGAAATTGGCATGATAATTGCATCATTGGGAAGTAGGGAGTGTGGATGAATTATGATGGTATGATCAGTATGTTTTCACCACATTATTTGTATGATGGAGGTATGAGGAGGCAGCAAAAACTTTTTTTGCTTTGGAGGACTTTGAGAGAGCAAGGGTAGATTTGCTCTCACACTTTGCATGATGTTGCAGGAGTAGGAGATGGCACTATCATGGTGCAAAGGGGCTACTCCTTGGACTTAGATGATCTAGAAGTACTTCCACTTTGGAAGAAAATTCTTGTATGTGGCAGCATTATGGGAGGATTCTTTGACAATGAGCATGTCAAAGAATGGAGTTATGAGTTGGCAGGAGCCTATTTGCATAGGCCAACAATGCTGTCATTTTGGAGCATGGATTTATTGATGGAGTGTCCCCAGGGTCACTTCACATTTGATGCACTTGGTGGACAAGGAGGAGGTGATAATGATGGAGTAGTGGATGGATTCATCTATTACTGTGGTATGTTCTTCTTGACTTGGATTTCCAAGCATAAGAAGGAGGATCTTCATGCAGCATATGGTTCAGTCCTCTTCATAGGAGTATTCATACCACTATGGAGGACTTATTTATGGATCCTATCATCATCTTAATTTCATTACATGGTATTAATTCTGTTTTTTCATTTATTGATTGTCCAACACAATATTTGCATGCTCTTACCATTTCTTTGCAGTGCATTGCTCCACAAAGGGGCAAGCTTTTCTTTGGGCTCCATGGACCATTTTTGGCCAACTATTATGATGAAGATAGCCATCTATTGTATGACTTTGGGCAAGTGTTTGGTTAATTCTTGTATGCTCAGTTGATACATTCAGCCATTTAATATTTCTAGTAGATGTGATGGCTTAGACAACTAGCCATTTGTCAAGAAACAACTTGCCATGCTATTTTCTGAAGCTGCAGTGGGAAAGACTGCGCTATGACCACTTGGGATATTATTGGTACCTTCCAGTGCCACATGAAACCTTAATTATTTCTTTCATTTTGTATTCATGATCCCATTTGTTTATGTTGTTCTTGCCTTCATGGGGAGCATGATTGGGGGAGAAACACATTGGGTGGATGTGTTCTTTGGGAAGGAGGATCCCCACACTTTTTGCATTACATGTTCTAAGGGGAGCATAGGAAGAGATATGGCCACCACAAAAAAATATTTGTTTCCTTATGAGGAGGGCCATGAGATGGATGGGATGCCATATGGTGGTGATTTCTTATCCATAATATATGAGATGGTTTGGGCCAACTTGATTCACAACGTTGGGGGAGGGATCTTTGGAGATCTATTTTCCTTCTTGCCACTTGAGGGAAACATTATTGCAGCCCAAGATCAGAAAATTATCTACACTTATCTCAAGTGGAGAGGAGGATAGCATGGGGTGGGCTACCTTGTCTACAACGTTCAGATTTTCAGCCCACCTACTTTGCAGGAGCTCAAGGTGGAGGAGGATTTTCAGGAGTTCCATGTTGGGAGGTAACTCATTTTGTATGGATGATAGCTTAGGGATGGGAGATTCATATGGGGATGGTAGATCCCAATATATATCAGACCTCATGCCTCAAGAAGGCCTTTATACCACCCATTGTTGCCTCCATTGATACTTTACTTTCATATGATGATAGCTATTTGGGATGTTCACCAAAAGCTAGCTTGCTTACTTGGGAGGGGAAACTTGGAGATATATTGATGAGACAACACCTTGATCCTTGGAGGATTTTATCTTATGAGGGTGCTACAGGGGGAGAAGAGGATGCTCTTTAGTTATATCCTTGCAGTTGCTTCGACAAGCAACATTTGGGAGGGGAGGACTGTAATATTCCAAAATTTGCATGCAGCAAATTGGAATATTAAATTTTTCTAATGTCACTTAGGAGATGAATAAATGGGTAAGGAGGCCCATATATTTCATAAATAAGGATAAAATCCCTCATAGTGTGAAAGAGGATCATAATTCCAGTTGGATTTTACACTCTCATGTGTGAACAGGGACATTTTGCATGTGGACAAAGTCAAGTTTGACCAAGTCAACAACATAAATGTAGGAGGAGTGGATCAACAAATAAAATATCTCAATGTGAATGAGGTTCAGCCTAGATAGCTACATGTGAGCTGGATTGAAGACCCTTAGGTGTGAAAAGGGCTGAAGCAGGTTGAAGAGGTCAACCTTGACCAAATCAAACAACGCAGTTTAGAAGAGAGGCTCTAATGAAGGTACAACACAATTTTGGAGGGAGATTGTTTGTGTGATGGTGGAAACCCTATTGAGTGGGAACCAAGGTGAGAAGGCTAACTTAGTTTATAAGGAAGAGGATGGCAACCATTTGAGGTTAGATTATGAATTATATTTTGATGTTTGCTTAGAATTTTTCTCTCTTTAACTATTTAGCTAAGATTGCCGGTGTTGTTTAGCACTAAGGTATTCCTGTTCAGGAATTCCTTCTCTTCCCTTTGAGTAGCTCTTGGGAGAGACCTGATCTATCATTCCACACATCTAGAATTGGTGCCAATCTTTAGTATTTAGTTTCAATGCAGTTTCTGTAGGAGGTTGTGTTGAGTTGTAGGGTGTTGCAATGGAGGGTTGAGAAACCCACTTTCTAAGTTAGTTTTGCATAGGAGGGAGGTTTCCTTCTATTGGAGGATCAGTTTGGAGGGTTCTTGGGCTGATATCAGATATTTTGAAAAATTCCAACACATTTCCATCACCTACAATTTTTTTCCATTTTGGAATTGCGTTATTTTTGGAGGGAAGTTTCAGTAGTGTCTTTTGTGGCTCTTTCGGGGAGTTTTCCTACGATTGGAGGGTTGATTCTTCCATGGGGGAAGACCTTTGATCAGATCTGCATCAGATATATATTATTACAGCCTTATATAATCCTATGCTTATGTTTTCAGTGATTATTCAGTCATATTTCTGAAGATCACCATTTGTATTCAGGGTGTATTCCTAGAAACCCTTCCCAGGTTCTCTAGCTTTTGTATAAAGGAGACTAGATCTCATTTTTCTAAGCCATATTTTTTAATATAATATCATATATATTTGTCTCTAATATTCATGTTTACATACCATCATTAGATTACGTAGTCTCCTTTATGCAGAAATTATGTGTTGCAGTGTTTGGGGTTTTAGCCTTTTTTAGCAATCCTAGGTGTGGGAGATCTGTTTAACCCACCTAGTTTGATTTTTTTAAGCTCTATTCTTGGATTTAAGTTGTATATTGCCTGATATAGAGTATCCAAGAGTTGATTTCATTATTTGTAGTATATATTTCTGAAAATGTGTTTTTTATGCATGCATGGTTGAGCAGTCCCTATTTGTGGATATTACATATTTGATGGCCAACATAACTCTCGAATGCAAATATATTTTTAGCCCATCAATATATTCTACCCACCAGTATTTTGGAATAAATTAGTATCTTTGGCTATGAATTTCACTCAATGAAGGGCTTGAAATACTCTCTAATGTCTTATAATTCTTTTTTCATCTACAGTGGTTGTAAGACAATTTTACCATTGACGGTTCCACCATTGATTTACATGAAATTGTGTTAATGCATTAATTGACAATTTTGATATCTTCATATCAAGGAAAGAGAGCCAGGGTTATTTTCAACGTGATGATTGAATCTTTCCGATCATGAAAGATGGATGAATTGAATAATATCTCAAGATTTTCTATAAGGTTTCCCTTTTCCATTTCCTCTGGCAGCTTCTTCAATGTAGAAGGTGTCTAGTTTTGCCCCAAATTTCATAAAATTTATTGTTGCTTTTACTTGACCTAAATGCAAAGATTTCTGATATGCCATTAAAAATGTGTGTTTGAAGCAACCAGAAGATATTTTTTCGAATTGTCGCATTGTGCAGGTCTACTGAACCATTATTCTTTGATTCTTTAAGTCTTTTTAGTTCTATGAGTGCCGAAACTATCATGGAAATAACATAAACAAATGTAATAAATCCTATTCTTTAGAGCATCACAATGTCCTTCTTGTGACCTGTAATTATTTTTTCTAATGGAACAAATATCCAATTAGACACAGGTAGAAGCACAAGAATAATAAAGGCTATGAAACATTGCAAGGATGCAAGAGGGATCTCAATATTTCCAATAATCACTATCCATTATGTTTCCATGTTTTATGAATAAAGTAGAACGTTGTGCAAATACAACCCCATACATTAAACATGTTACCCAAATGGGAATAAACCATGCAAAGAGATTGACCTTTTCAGCACTCAATATAGTGTCATGAGATAATTTTTCAGGGAAACCTTTATGAAATCCTTATAACCTTGTTTTGGTATTGAACTGAAAACAAATGAGTTACATAAATTGTCCCCTGCTCCAATTTCTCGACCCAATAATATATAGAATCCCAAATTATAGAAACTTGTGTATTTTTAGTGACCCTCTTAATCATTTGCTAAAGGTAAATGTTATTCAGAATGACATCATTTTTATATCTGAGCCAATGTCAAATGCACTGGAAGGGTAAGGAAACCATTCTGTATATATGATACCCAACATTGCAATAATTTCATGTTCGAGAATAAAATTGAACTTGGACTTCATAATTATCTGTGATTTCCAGTGACATGGCTAATATTACATGATCTAGTAGATAGCCACCATATAGGAAAACATATTTCACTTTGTAGGAATCTCCTACATCGGCAAAGAAATTTTCACTAGGTGAAGTCTACAATACCTTGTTCTGGCCATCATTGAAGTCCCAAGCCCTGGCAACATTTAGTTTGTGAGTTGCATCTTGTTCAAAAGAAAAAGTACCTTTATTTCTCTTTGTTGGATCTATTTCCATAACCAAACCATGGTTTATTTGCAACTTGGAAATTTGCTTGCTTATAGCTATCATGAATTCCATAAAATGTATAACACCTAATCACTTTATTTACCATGAGCTTGTTAATTTCAGTTTTCTTAGAAAGGTTATTATTCTTAATGCGTTCACCTTTTTTAGGATTCAATTTTTTTTCCCAAGTCCTTGGACAACCACCCTATATCAATTTAATTTTAAATGATTTAAATTAAGCACATGTAATTCATTGGTATAAATCCTTAAAGGACCAACGCCACCCTAAATGATAAATATGGTGGTACCCATTGCGGTTGCATTATTTACTACCCAAATGCCTTAAGAAATTTATGTTTCTAGTGCCAATATCAATATGCTTTCAATTCCAGCAAAAGAAAAGAGAAAATAGCTTTGAATCATACTGTCGAATTGTCCTAACTATTCTAAAACTTCAAGGCACAACATTCAAGCTTGTTCCCTTTGATGGTAATATGATTAAAGATGTATTATATGGTTTACACAAAATACAAGTAGATAGGCTTGATCCCACATATTGTTGATGGAAAATTTTGAACAGAGTTGTGACATGTCAAATGAATGAGAATACCCAAATAGATTTGAAGAAGAGAAAAATCCAGCAAAGTTTGAGCCAATATAGAAGAAGCTAAAAAGAAATTAATTGTGTGAATTTGAGTTACAAAACATATTGTAGCATTTCCCTCCTTTTTGTATGGCTATATAGTCTACACATGGATGTAAAGTAGTTGTTGTATAACAAGGTTTTTTATGGTTGTCGTGTTGTACGAATGGTTTATTTTTAGCAGGTTTCTTAATAGGTTTGCACAGTGAACAATATACAGAGGAATTGTTTCAAACTAACATCCATTGTTTGCAACCCTATGCACTAATTTTGTGGTTACTACAAACTTCATTTGCATAATTTTGGAAAACTTTGGAATATCAAATTAATTTATCTAGAATAACTCTTGTTTACAAATAAATTTAACAGTTAATATTACCATCTGAAACATATTTACACCCCTGAACATGATTGATGGACCTGCACATGATTTCCAATGCCTTCCTTAATAGAATTGTCTAGTATGGTGTTTAAAGACTTTAAGTGAAATATTTGTATCTTCCTATAGGAAATTATTTTGGAAATATTGTAATGCTAGCTCATGCACGAACAATGAGGGATCAGTTATATAGAAGGGAAAAGACTCATGCTCCCTATAAACTTTTTGGTATTATGCAACATGCCTTTATATTGTAACTTTTGTATTTCTCTAATAATATTTCTACACACCAGTCTTGTAATATTTTTTGTTTATGAGTGAAAATATTTTTTTGTGCACGTCCTTTATGAAGGTTTTAGGCATGCTAGTGTAGATGCTTAAATTTCTCTCTCAAGATAGATGAGGCATGGTTTCCCCATTCTACTGTCATTTTTGTTAACACATGATTTTTCAGCTAAGAGATGATATAAGAAGAGTATATGAAAAAAAGTGTATTCAACTAAGCCAACAAGAATCCAAGTGAGCATATTTTTAAGTGATTGATAAGACAAAGGCTACAATAAAAGATCTTCACTCAAGACTCAAGAGTCACGATTTCCATTGAGACAGTTAAATCAGAATTAAAGATAATCCAAAGATTGAGGGATGAGAAACTGAAACCATAATTTATGGAGTTAATATAAGGATAAGTGTGGTTGCTTTTACTCATTCAATTGCATCTTATTTTTTGTATGGTTTTGTTCTGGGTGTATAAATGATAACACAGTGGATAAAGTAATGTTTAGTTGTGCAAGTTTCCATGGGAATGAGTTTGTACAGTTGGTATGTATCACTTGTAAGGATTTTTCATGATTGTGTATTTAGAAAATGTTTTTTCTTAATGGCCTTGTTTTTCACATGTCATCATATAATGTACTCTATTAGGTTACCATGCCACCATTTTTCCAATTAGGGTTTTCCAACTAGGGTCTACAGTAAATTTAGAAACCATTAGAGGCTTTAGTATTGATTTGAGGAACATATTTAGGTTATCTTGGAAAAATCCATGGCCATTGATTCAAAGTAGTAGACTAGGAAAATATTGGAAAATCAATATTTTCATTGGATATGAACAATCTTTGTTTAGATCGAGGCTTGTAGAAATATCATGCTACAAATTATCTCCTTTTCAACAACAATAATCTTAGGATTAAAGGTTAGAACATTTCAAAATTCATATAGATATCTAAAGGTTGTTCTATTTATTGGTTCCCACATGTATTTTTTCTACTATACATATGTTCTTATGTTATACTTATGTTGTTTTATTTCTTTGTATTATTTTTGGCACTTTCTAGGAGTTGCACTAGCATTCAAACATCATATTCATGTTGGTTGTACTCTTCATTCCCACTGCCCTATTTTTGTGGTCATTTGTTGGACTTTAGTAACATTATATTATCTTATATAATACTTTCAAATTTTCATGATTACCTTATACGCATATTCCAATTTACTTCTTTTGTAATAGAGTCTACTATTTACCTCCTTTAGTTATAGTCAGCCATTGACTATGAATTTTTAATTCCCATAGTGTTTTCTTTAGATGTAACTCTTAGTGTCATTAACCTACTTTGTGGTCATTTGTTAGACACTATTAAAATTATCCTATCTGGTGCCTAGCTTCTGCTTTCTCCAATAGCATGGACTTATTTCATCCATATTTCTTTGTTCAGTTTTAGCTCTGCACTTATGATTATGTGTCATTGTTTTGGAATTCACTCAAGCTATAATGGCTATGAACAAAAATTGAATGAATTTACATAAAAATATTACCCATGTGGAGGAAAAAAGTTGAGGCATATCCAAAAATATCTTTTCTATTTTCTCAAGTTTTAAAAATATTTTGGTCAAATTGTAAAAGGGAGTGTCTATGGTTTGGAAGAATTCCTTAGGTAAAAAAATTTTGATCACTACATATGGTGAGAATATGCTTTGTTCTGGTGGTATGTGGACTTACACATATCTTGCAAGAACAAGTTAAGAGTATGAAAATTAGTGGGCATTAAAATTATATTTTTTTCAAAGTTATGATTTCTTGACGTTGGACTCAACTACTTTCTAAGAATAAGACTGTAGTGCAAGGGAGGATTGTAAAAATAGATATAAGAATGTCGGACAAGCATAGAAGGACTAAAACATAATTGATAAGGCATTGGAACATTTTACCTTCCTCATAATTGGAACACTAATAATTTCACCTTCCTCATTTTCTTGAGCTTTCATGGTTTGTTCAGTTTACCAATAGTATGTAAGGCCTTTATTTTCCTACTTAAAAAGAATATAAAATTTTCCCTTAGGTTTTAAGTAATTTATTTTAAAAAAAAAGCATAATTAAACATTAAGGGAAACAATTAGCATTTGGAAGGAGTCATATTCTCCACCTTTCCTGGTTTGTTCATTTTACCAATAGTTGGTATGTAAGGCATTTATTTTCCTACTAAAAATAAGATAAATTATCCCTGAGATTTTAAGTAATTTCCTTTACTAATGGGCATAATTAAACATTAAGGGAAAAAAATAGCATTTGCGGGGAGGAAACAAATTTGGATTGATCGATGAATAAGTTTTTATTCTCAGAGGTTCGGAAAACTTCACACTAGTTTTTTTTGAAATGGTGGTATTCAACGGTGAAAGAATTTGATGCATGATTGTGTTGGTTATCATAAACATGGTTGAGTGGCTGCAATGGCTAGCTTTAGTGAAGCTGTAAGGGGAACCGCTAATTTTTTGGAAGTGGGAATCACCTGTGTGGGAAATTTATCAGATTTTATTACAAGCTTGTTAGGAGGAATAATTAATTCAGAGATCGATGAGAGAGATGTTCCAGCCACCAAAAGAGGTTTCAAAATGAAGGAATAAGTGGGTTTATATTAAGAACACATTATGCTCCTGATGTTGTTATAATATCAACCAACATGTCCCATCCTTCCATGAAGGAATTCATAAAATATAGCTACCATGCCCATGCTATGAACTCCATCTCACTCTAGTTCCTTCCTTTAATTCCTGTATCAGTCACTCTAGACTTCAGATATATGTGGATGTGGAGGGATATGTGGATGCATTATGTCTTGGATAGAGGAAGAGACTACAATAATGCTTTCTCATCAAATATTTTGAACTCTGAATGATTGTTTGATGTCATTTTCCCACTTCCATTTATGTGTTTTCTAAGAAACGAATGCAATGGGTGCAACTAGGGTCTGTCGCATGTGTAGAATGGGAGATTGACAGAAGTGATTCAGAGGTGGATTCCCATGTAGTCTCTAAAATATTTTATATTGATCCAAAATTCATCTAGAAATAGCTAACTTATATCTACATTCCAACGAGTGAAGCAAATGATGATGACTGGATAATGTTGTTGATCATATTTCTCATGTCTAAAGATCAAGTAGATAGAGAAGTGAGGATATTGGGTTCAGATATCTTGTTTAACTTTATTTCCCAGAGTGCGGTAGTAGAAAATGATGAAATTAGTGACTAGGTGACTAAAAAAGTTAGTCACCACAATTATTTCAAGTGAATTACTACTAATTTTGAGCAATTTTAAGTGACCAAAATAAAATATATGACTAGATAATAAGTGACTAAACTAAAAGCGACTAACTTAAATGACTAATTTATTCTAGGATTAAAACATATGACTAGATAATAAGTGACTAAACTAAAAGAAACTAACTTATATGACTAGTTTAGTCTAGGATTAAAATATATGACTAGATAATAAGTGACCAAATTAATAATGATTAATGTAAATGACTATTATATTCCAAGGCTAAAAATACGACCAAATAACAAGTACACCAAGTATATGAATTAGTCATTTATGTTAGTAATTTTTAATTGTAGACACTATTTCTTGCAGGATTTTGTGGCATTGTTACATACCATGGTTGATTATTGCACTAGATTCATAGAGAATTATTTTATTAATTTGAATTAAAAGTATGTTGATTTATAAATGGTCAATTCATATAAATATAGAATTTTACTCTAAAGCCATATTATTCTATAGACACATGCATTAAAAAAATGTTCACGAATTATAATAATGTATTCACATTCATAGAATGTGCACACACTATTATTATAAAAACATACATACTAACAATTCTTGTGGCTCTTTATTTATGTATAATAACATGCCTGGTACCCATATCCAAGTTGAAGTTTGAATATCCCATAGAGAGTATCTATGTGGTTTTTTGGGGGTTACTTCATGTTCCTTGAACTCTAGAAGCTTTATTTAGGCCCGAAGGCCCTCTTTTCTTCTGCCCTCGAGATAATAGTAAATACATTCCCCAAGACCCATTCTTATCATGCAAACCATACCCATGGTAAAAAAGATCCCCCATAGAGGCCAAATATCCCCTAGAGATGTTCTATGTAGTAATTAAAATGCTTGTTCAAGAAGATTGATCATGGGAAGATTCAAATATGAATCAAGCACCTTATGATCCTTCCTTGACCATCGTTAGGGCCCCAAGTGCCATACATTGTGCAAAAAGACTCCTAACTATATTAAGGCCAAAATTAAAGGCCCCAAGACCCAAATATATCCCACAAAACCATCAAATAGCACCCATATCACACCTAAAGGCTTGATATATCTTAGATAGGATATGTGTGGTGGTTTGAGGCCTTATTCATGTCCCTTTTGTGAAAATTTCTGAATATTACTTATGAAAAAAATCTACTATTAAATCACGATTTACTTATCCTACTTATACAAGTTATTAATTTGAAATGTTCAGTATTAAAATCAAAGTAAACACTTTAACAACCTACACATATACAGATCTAAACTGAATAAATCCACATAGACAAAGTGACACACAAGATTTTCTGGACAACTATCCCTAGAAAAACCCAATGCGGGAAAACCGATCTTTTGGCTCCTAGAGGGTTTTATTATTATGAAGAATCTGAGTACAAAATTTCTGGGCACCAAAATGGTTAACCCGACAGAGAAATAACCATGGCAAGAAATACCTCTACCTTCAGAGGCAGAAAATATGGCTGATTCCACCCTCAATGGGATTTATGAATTGGAGGCCTTTCTCGCCCACCGAAAACCCCATCACTACTCTGAATCCCTCTGTGTTAGCTTGATTGGCCTGTGTCAGCCCCTGTGCTTCTTAGGAAGGGCATGCGTCACACCAGACTGGGTTATGCTGCCCCTACGCTCCCCTAGATGCTTTTGTTCCAGCTCTGTGTTGCCCCTATTGCTTCTGCGTTGCCTCCGCGTGGCTTCTCCTAGACTGTGTAGCTCTTGGATGTCTCTTCGCTGCTCTGGTATGATTTCTCTTTACCTCAGTTGTACTCTTGGATTGGGATATAACCATCCCTTTCGCCAATACTGCCCCTTGCTACAACTGAAACACTTTTGGAAATCCTTAGCAAACCACACCCTAGAATTCCAGCTTAGTCTCAGTGCTCTGCCATTGTGTGTCTTCTCCAACTAACCCGAAGCCTTTATTTATACTTTTATCATTGGGAAACCAATGCTCATGATCTAATCTTAATTTGACGGCTAAGATTAAAAGAAAGTGTTAGGTCCCTATATTACTAGTATAGTCCCTTATTGTTGTTAGTGTAACCTCCTTATTGTTATTTTTGTACCCCTGTAACCCCCATATTTTTATCATTGTGCCCTTAAATTATTATTGTTAGGTCGGCTAGGATTACATTGTGGCCCCATGGACTCCTATATATAGAAAGGAGGTTTTGTCATTTGTATCATCCAAGAATTATACAATCATGTAATATATTGGAGGTTTCCCTCTCGAAGTGGATTATTTCTAAGGCGTTGATACCTCTTTTCTTCTATTTCTGGAGCTTGTTTCTCAAAATTTGGTATCAAAGCTTTGGATTCTAGGGTTTGGCTGCTCCAAACAGGTCAACGTGGAATTTTTGCTATAACGTTTTTTCTATGAAAGTTCGGAAGCTGAAATTTTTAGGGCGTGAAGCTGAAATCCTGAGGAACATCTTCGCAAAATTTCAGATCTTAGTTCGCAATATTTTCAGAGATATGGTCTGTGGAAGTTAGGGATTTTTTAGGCTCCCGAATTTCATCGTAAAGAGGTGATCGTGGGAAAATATTCATAACTCTCTCTATGAGCATCAGATTGGAATTGTGTAAAAAGGGGCCATGTTTATAAATTTCAAAGCTGAAGGAGGAAACAATGACACATGGCAAGTCATACAAGTTCGCTCTACTGAACCAGTCCATAATTGGGTCATTGTGGGAGATTTGACATAACTTTGCCTTGAAGAATCTGAATTAGGTCAGACTTATGGAATTCAAAAGAGGATTCAGAGGGCTACCTCAGGGCCAAATTTTAGATATTTAAGATCTGAAATCACATAGATAATTCAGTTTCAATATCGAGCTCCTCAAAAGCAAGAAAAAGGTGTGTATTTTTTTTTTTTCCGAATTGCATAAGTCTTGTGTAAAATATGAGTTTGAAGTGATTCCAAGGGCCTATTGAGCATATATTTCAGTATTGGGTTCTGAAATGCCTCCCAAAAAGAATTAAACACCCTTTCAGCCCTCATAATACTCTACTATGACTAATGAAGATGAAGAATTGCAACATGATCTTTCAAAATTACAAGAGCAAGTGCACCAAATTTCACTCTCGCAAAGAGCCGCAAAAAATGAAATGGAAGTTTTGAAGAAAGGCATGGAAGTGAAGATCAATGGTTTGAAGAATAATATGGATGGTTTGAAGAAATGCGTGGAAGCTAAGATGAATGGCATGGAAGCTAAGATGGAGGACATGGAAGAAAAAATGAAATAAAACATTGAAAACATGAAGAATGATCTAAAAGTAGACATGGAAGGTTTGGAAAAGTTGATACAAGAAATTATTCTTAATGGCAAAAAGATAGTAGAGGAAACTCATGATGAGAAAAAAATACATGTTAATCGTGATTTCATAAACTCTAATTTTGGATTGAAGAACCACCCTATTCCAAAGATGGATATGAGGAATTTTGATGGCAAAGATCCCATAACATGGATACTACAGATGGAGCAATATTTTGATCTCAATAATGTGCAAAACACACAAATGGTATGCATTGCAACTTTACATTTAGAACAAAATACATTTGTATGGTATCGATGGCTTTGATCCTGTAAAAAAATTGTCACTTGGTCAATTTTTACAGAGGAAATGATACCACATTATGAGGATACAAAGAGCAACACCTTCTTTAGCCAATTGATAAATCTCAAAAAAAAAGGTTCAGTGGTGGAGCACATTGAAGACTTCCAAAAATTGAATATAAGGATAACTGATATTCCAGAGGAACAAAGGATTGATGCTTTCATAGGGACTTTAAAGGATAAGATCCAACATGAAGTTCATGTTTGGGAACCTGATTCATTGGAGAAGGCATTCAGATTGGAAAGAAAAATTGAATGTAAAATTATGGCGACAAGGAAGCCTACCACTCACATCTACAAAGATGGAAGTTTTACTACTCCTATACTTCCACAACCTACAAGGTTGACACCATAGCAATTGGAAGAAAAAAGAGCAAAAGGGCTTTGCTATAGTTGTGATAGCAAATACACTAAAGGTCATAAGTGCGCTAAGAAGAAATTATTTTACATAGATTGTGAAGAGGAGGAAGAAAATGAAGAAGAAAATTCAAAAGTAGAGGATATACACCAGGAAGAAACCCTAGAAGAAAAAGAAATGATTATGACCATATCATGTAATGAATTGGAAGGAATTAGCACTCCTCAAACTCTCAAGATAGAAGGATATATCCATAAGAAAAAGGTAATAGTGTTGATTGATTCAGGTAGTACCCATAATTTTATTCATTGTAAGGTAGCCAAGGAATTGAATTGTTTCCTATACCCAGCACCAGAATGTCAAGTGATGGTTTCAAGTGGAGGAACTATAAATTGCTCTAGAAAATGCCATAATCTCAAGCTAGCCATGGGGGAATATGTATTGAATATTCCAATTCTTTCCATCCCAATGGGAGGTGCTGATATTGTACTAGGAGTACAATGGTTACAATATTTGGGGACGGTAGCTTTTAATTTTCAAGAACTTTTCTTGAAATTTTTTTCAGAAGGAAAGGAAATCAAATTTCGGGGTATCACAGAGAAGCTAGGAAAGATAATAAGCTCTAATGTCATGAAAAAGCTTCTGAAGAAAGAAAAATGGGGCATAATTGCACAATTATGCTAACTAGAAGTTCCAACATCAAAATCATCTATTTCTCTCGATCTCCAAAAAGTCTTGGACAATCATTCCAAGGTGTTTGATACTCCAAAAGGACTCCCACCTATTCATGATCATGATAATGCTATTCATTTGATTCCAGGAAGTTTTCCTCCAAACATCAGGCCTTACAGATATCCTTATGTCCAAAAGAGCGAAATTGAACATATGATTGTAGAAATGTTAGAGGTTGGTATAATTAAACCTAGTCAAAGTTATTTCTCTGCTCCAGTAGTATTGGTGCACAAGAAATATGTATCTTGGTGCATGTATCTAGATTATATGTGATGGCAGGCTCACCCTGCTATTACCCACATTCTCATCTCAAGCATATTAAAAATGCCTTCCAAATTTATTCCCCAAATAAAACTCAATATCTAGGCAAATTCACAAACATACATGCGGAAGCTTCTTTCAAGTTTATAAAATTCTTATGGCTTATGGAAACCATACAAAACCTAGATCTCTATTATCCTATGTGGAAGCTCTTCATACTTTCCCTATGGTTATAAACCATATTTCATAAAGACCCATCAACCTTCATATGTGGAGTTCTCCATACCATATTTAAACTCCCTTCTCAACATTCGATTTATGATCAATTAAAATATATGCATGGTCTTATTTAAATTTTCATGGAACATTTCATTTTGCACTGATCCTTCGACTTTGGTCAAAACTCAAGGTTCCAACTCAAATATATATATCTGCCCTTTGCCTTTTAAAACTTACCAAGCTTGACCTTGGTTAATCAACACCAACGCATATAAATATTATACATTCCAACATCAATGAATATTAAGTGAACCTTCATGGCCTTTATTAAAATTCTAGCACATATAATAATATTCGACCATAACTCACTATTGATTTGGCCCCACGGCCCCACACAATATAAAACCATCGCATCAAATAAATAATGCATTGACCTCAACGTATCACTAACATACCTTATGTCGTTGATACATCAGCGTTCGTTCATCAGACGACCTTCACATTTTAACTTGAACGCTGGTTAATGTCTTCAACACACATGCAACTATCGATGGCTTCCACCGTTGGATCCCATCAATTCACATCCAAGGGATATCGCATTACAAAGATGCTCATGCCTTCTCCATAAAAAATTACACGATAAAAATGGTTTTATCCTTACCACTTTTTCCATGTGTCCATCAAGGAGTGATATCACATTCTAAATCCAAAATCTGCTTACCAGTCTTGAGGTTGCGCGAGACCATTTGTGGGTTTATTCAAAACCGTCTTGTTGCTCACGGTTCCGTTTCATTTCATAATTTTGCCTTCCATTCTTTAGTGTTGTTTCTTGCACAATTTTCCACACTGGTTGCTTCCATTCTGATTTCTAATTTCAACACACACCTCTCGGGTCTATGCGTTGCTACTCTCATTCACAGTGTTGTGAGATCAAATCGATTTTTCTTTGCCTCTTACTTATTGGTTGAACCTTTGAAATTTCCCAGCATTATTTGAAATTGGAATCACTCTTTTAATACGGTTCTCTCTGCATTCAAATACAGTCAAATCATATACATAATATATAACCCAAAAAAATACTGAAGGAATGAACCTCGATGAGACCATGGTTTAGTTCCTACGGACTTCCATATAGTTCAGCTATTCAGTACCACGCCAGAACTTGATTCTTCAAACCAAATTCATGCTACCGGTTCAACGCTGAGAAATGGAAGTCGATTCCAAAATGGATCTTATTCTTCATTGATTCTTTCTTAATTAGGAACTACAATTTCAATTCACCAATTTTTTGGTTCTTAAATCTCTTCACCTTTAGAAGCGTTTTCCATCAAAACACAAAAATATAGACTCCACACCAATTGCAACCAAAATCGATATACTCAAAGGTTATATTATAGTTCAACTTTCTTCAATAGGATTGATCCTTTCAGTGATCGATCTTTCTCAGATGCTATGTATGCAAACTCATATTAAATTCTCTATTTCAAACAGAGTCACCCTTTTCGCCAAAAACACAGAGTTTCACACTTGTCTACAGAAAATCAAATATTCCTTATATAGAATTCGATCATATATATTTCACACAGAATTTAGAAACAAATTCCTCATCAATATATAAAAATGTAATTAATTACAAAAACCTTCTCGATCCTGGCCAGATATTCATGTCAATGGCCCTATTTTACAATTTCCCGTAGGCTTGGAAAACAAAAATCTGTTTGTCCTCTTCTAATTCCTGTCTCCTACCTATCTGTTTATGCCTTTAAGGCTTTACAATTTATACAAAATATGCTGAACCAATTTAGGTTCAAATCCTCAAATATCTCAACAAAAATCATCAAAATCTGCAACCCCTAAAATCTAGATTCTATCCTAAAATCTTGAAACTAAATCTAACTTAGGATTTAAAATCAATTTCTGAATATCTCAAATCTAAACTATTTGATTTCCCTCATGTTATCCAATCATTCGGGAACATTTAAAAAATCCTCAAAATATTAATATCTCTCATTTAATTAATTAAAACACTCAAAACCCATTAATAATTACATAAGAATCAATATTCTTAAAAACTCAAGACCCCCTATGTCTACTAAAATACAAAGTATTTTTCAGAACCTAATGCCCCTACATCAATAGGGAGCTCAATAAGCTCACTATTAAAGATAAATTTCCTTTCCTATGATTGATGAATTACTGGATGAATTACATGGAGAAATTTATTTTACCAAGTTGGATCTTCGTTCAGGATATCATCAAATTAGAATGAAGACTGAAGATATTCCGAAAAAAACATTTCAAACTCATGAGGGCCATTATGAATTTTTGGTCATGCCTTTTGGCCTTACCAGTGCACCTTCTACATTTCAAGGGTTGATGAATTCCATTTTCAAACCCTTCCTTAGAAAATTTTTTCTAGTATTTTTTGATGATATACTAATCTACAGCAAGTCTTGGAAGGATCATGTTCAACATGTTGACAAGGTGCTCAAACTATTGGAGGAGAAACAATTATATGCAAAAACATCCAAATGTTTCTTTGGAGTGAAAGAGGTGGAATATTTGGGTCATATTGTATCTCACGAGGGTGTTAAGGTAGAACCTAAAAAAATTAAATCCATTAAGGAATGAAAAGTCCCCACAACCATAAATCAGTTGCGCAGATTTCTCAGGTTAACAAGGTATTATCACAATTTTGTTAAGAATTATGGGAGAAGAGCACCTCTAACAACATTATTGAAGAAAGATGAATTTTCATGGACTCCTGAAGCAACTAATTCCTTTGAACATCTTAAAGAGGTAATGTGCCTAGCACCAGACTTAGCTAGGCCAGACTTCACAAAAACCTTTATTGTGGAATGTGATGCCTCAGGAAATGGAATTGGTGTTGTTTTAATGCAAGAAGGAAGAACCATTGCTCATGAAAGTCGTTCAATCAAAGGAAAGTATTTACAAAAGGCTATTTATGAGAAGGAAATGTCAGAAATACTACATGCACTAAAGAAAGGGAGACCTTACTTAATGGGAAGACACTTCAAGGTAAAAACTGATCATGATAGTCTTAAACACTTTTTGGAAAAAATACTATCTTCAGAAGAGAAACAAAAATGGGTCACAAAGATGTTTGGTTATGACTTTGAAATCGTCTACAAAAAAGGGAAGCTAAATGTTGTTGCATATGCACTCTCAAGAAAGGATGAAGAGGTGGAAGCATTGCTTTGTGCCAATTCAATTATCCAACCAAATTGGATAACCAAAGCAAGGGATGAATGGAAGAAGGACGAAGAAGTGTGGACTCTCATTCGAAAGTTGCAGTGGGATCCTAGTACATCTGATACATTTAGTTTGAAAAATGGTTCCTTATGGTACAAAGATCGCTTATATATTTGTAAGAATTCCCAACTAAAATAAAATATTCTTTTGGAATTAGACACTTCTCCTTTAGGAGGACACTCGGGATTTTTAAAAACTTACCATAGGGTGAAGAAAGAATTTTTTTGGGATGGCCTTAAATCTGATATTAAAAATTTTGTGGCAGAATGTTTAGTTTGCCAGCAAAATAAAGTTGAGACAATTAAGACCCCGAGTCTTCTACAACCTTTATCCATTCTAGGTCAACGTTGGGAGGAGATTTCAATGGATTTTATCATAGGTTTACCTAAGTCCAAAGGAATGACTATCATCATGGTGGTAGCTGATAGACTTACCAAGTATGCACACTTTTGTGCATTATCTCATCCATTTAAAGTGAGTACATTTGCTACTGCATTTATGGAGAAAATTCAAAATCTACATGGAAACCTGAAGATTATTGTAAGTGACAGAGATCCCATTTTTACCGGAAATTTTTGGACGGAATTATTTTCTTGTTTGGATACTCAACTAGCTCATAGCTCATCTTATCATCCTCAATCTGATGGTCAAACAGAGACAGTGAAGAAATGTTTGGAAGGATATCTTCTTTGTTTTGTATCTGATAAGCAAGCACAATGGGTCAAGTGGTTACCTCTCTTTGAATGGTGGTATAACACTTCCTTCCATACTACAGCAAAAATGACCCCATTTATGGCACTTTATGGATACAATCCACCATCCATCACATCTTCTTTAAGGGAAAATTCTAGGGTTCAAGAAGTGGAGGATCACATCGAGCATCAACAAGAAGTTCTCCAACTCTTAAAGGATAACCTAAATTTGGCACAAAATCGAATGAAACAATAGGCAGATCAACATCGCAGTGAGAGAATTTTTGATGTGGGAGACTGGGTATTTTTATGGCTACAACCATACAAAAAAATGTCCCTCAAGCAAGCTAAGAAGGATAATAAATTATCGCCAAAGTACTATGGTCCTTACAAGGTTTTGCAGAGGATTGGTACTATGGCATGCAAATTGGAGCTTCTTGCTACTTCACGAGTGCATCCAGTTTTCCATGTTTCATGCTTAAAAAATGTTATAGGGGACAAACTTCCAGTTCAAACAATATTGCCATAACTTGATGAGGAAGGAAAAACCATATTGGAATATGAAGCAACCACAGAAACAAGAACTCAACAACTACAAAATTGATCAATTTCAGAGTATCTCATCACAGGGAAGAACTTACCCACTGAAGATTCTACATGGGAGGATGAGAATTTTATACAAAAGAACCCGGAGCTACTCAAGCATTGAGGACAACAATTTTTTGAAGGAGAGGAGCACGTTAGGTCCCTATATTACTAGTATAGTCCCTTATCGTTGTTAGTGTAACCCCCTTATTGTTATTGTTGCACCCCTATAACCCCCATATTGTTATTATTGTTAGGTCGACTAGGATTACATTATGGCCCCACTAGGATTACATTATGGCCCCATGGACTCCTATATATAGAAAGGAGGTTTTTTCATTTGTATCATCCAAGAATTGTTCATTCATGTAATGTATTAGAGGTTGCCTACTCGAAGTGGCTTATTAGAGCTGGTTTCTCAATAGAAAACTTGATCTGTTTGACTTAAGTTATTTCCAAAATTAATTACCTTTAATATTTTAATTTACCTAAGTTAGACTCTTGGTCCTTAATTAAAAATATTAATTAATTAATTTTCTCTTAAACCGGATGGAATTTCTCAAATCCATTTCTAAGACTTGGAGATCTCATGTACTGTAGCCCCTCCCCAAATTTTGGGAGCTAGAGCACATCCGATTCTACCCCAACACTCAAAATCTCAACACTCCCTCTTAGCGAGGAAAGTGCTCTAGCACAACACTACTTCACCCCGAAGCTTTGCACTAGTCTCTGGTGTGGGTCTCTGCACTGATTCTTGGCCTGCTGCCCTTCATCACTGTGCTGATGTTGCTCTCATGTACTATTTCCCATGATGCTGCCACCACCACTGCCACATCTGTATTGCATCTCCCTCTCAATTTGTTGCATTGTGCTGCCAACTGTTGCACTGAAACTTAGTTGCTGAGAGAAATAACTGAAAAATCCTACCCATCTTTGGCAGAAAATTCATTTGGGCTGCATCCTCATCACTGAAACTCCATAGGCCACTACTCTACACTGTCCTCCTGAAGCCACTGCGTTGCTGCATTTCTACTCTATTTAAGATAGCCTACACTGCACTACTGAAGTCACATCAAACCCTTTGCACTGCACTGCCATGCTACTACTGCATCTGTACTGCACTAATCCCTCTCAGCATCCAGCCCTGCCGATGCTCCATCAATGATCTTCTACACCCACTGGTCCACTTGTCCTGCTAGTTTCCTAAGGCTCCCATAGCACGGATGTGATGCAAGATTTGGGCTACTCAAGGATCCCTCCACCACTCTGTAGCTCCTCTACAGATCCATGTTGCCCCACTTTTGTGGTTCATGAGCGCTCATGGATACGTCATCTTCGAAGCCATCGTTTGCCATAGTAGCCTTGGATCTAGAAGCTTCATTTTCCTTCTTCTTCTTAGGATAATTGCTGGTGAAATGTCCCAGTTTTCCGCATTGGAAATACTTGATCTTTGGAATATCCCACTTCTTTCTCCCTTGTTGCCTCTTTGATGCCAAGGCTGCATCTTCGTCCTCTTCCTTCTTCACTTTACTTGATCCCATGTTGTACTATCTCTTGGTGAACTAATGAAGTTCTTCTTGTTGGAGGATCGTCCACATACTGTCCTAGTTGGGAAGGTCTACTCTGCCTAAGATACTTTGGACAAAAGTTTCCCAGTCCTCTATGATTGTATTGAGTACAGTCCTCACCATCACATCATCCTCCACTTTCACTCCCATGGCAGTCAATTGATCCCTGATCACCTATAATCTGAAAATGAAGGGTTCGATCTATTCTCCCTTGACCATAATGAATAGCTTCATTTGATTTTCTAGAAGCATTCTCCTTTGGATAGATATTCCTTCATATAGTGAGGTCAGGGCCACCTTCATATCATGATTCATTGTCTTCTTGACTATGTGAGGCACTACATGATCTTTGACTTCATCCATGATGAAGCACTTGGCGTGTGATGATTCTTCTTCATGCTTCTCCAAGAGTTTCACATCAGCCGGTGTGGCCATGAATTTCTCACCATGCTCCCTCAGATTGTATGCCTCCATGGCTACCACGATTCTGGCCTTCCAGACTGCAAAGTTGGACAGACCATCCAACCTATCCTGATCACGTTTTCTATGAATTTCCATCTACTCAGCAAATATATCAGAACAAATCCTCTTCTCTATACTAGAGACTCGGATCTAGGGTCCTTAGCGAGAAAGGCACCCTCTACTCCCTCTGATAACTAACTCCCTTTCTTAGAAGTCTAGAAATCACAACGAATAAAATCTCTTTTATCCTCTGACCTATCTGCATATTTTTTTGGCTGGAAATATTCTAAGAAGTTGTTCTCCTCTCGCTCTTTGTCAACTAGTTCGATAGAAATTTAACCCCACCAGCAACTATTGAAGCTCTGCAACACTGCTTCCAACACTTTGAATCAACAACAGCTTCAGGATTGCGTCACCCTAGCTGGCCTTGGTGTGAGCAGACAGTCCCAACATAGCCTCTTCACAGTAAATACATGGGTCTACGTGGATACTATGTCACTCTGGCCTCTTCATGGCTTTGCTCCCTTCTGTTGCTACAATGTCATTTTTGGTCTAGCTTTCGGCAGCTATTGCTGCTTTCTGTAGCAAGGATTCTTCAGTCTTCCTGCTGGTGATCTATCTAGATCTGCAATCGCTCTGATACCATGTGAAAATTTTTTAATATTACTTATGCAGAAACCCTACTATTAAATCATGATTTACTTCTCCTACTTATAAAAGTTATTAATATGAAATGTTCAGTATTAGCATCGAAGTAAACACTTTAATAGCCTACACAGATACAAATATAAAATGAATACATGCACATAGAAAAAGTGACACACAAGATTTTCTGGAGATTTGTCCCTGGAAAAACCCAATGTGGGAAAGCCAATCTTCTGGCTGCTGGAGGGTTTTATTATTATGTAGAATCTGAGTACAAAATTCATGGGCACCAAACTGGTTAACTCGATAGATAAATAGCCATGACAAGCAATACCTCTATCTTCGGAGACAGAAAATATGGTTGATTGCACCCTCAATGAGGATTTATGAATTCGAGCCCTTTCTCGCCCATCGAAAACCCCATTGCTACTATGAAGCCCTCTACGTCAGCCTAAATGGCATGGGTCAGCCCTTGCGCTACTCAAGAAGGGTCTGTGTCACCCAGACTGGGTTATGCTGTGCTTCCGTTGCTCTCGCTACTTCTGCGTCACCTCTGCATGGCCCCTGATGCCTTTGTGCTGCCTCTGCGTGGCCTCTCCTAGAATGTGTAGCTCCTGGATGCCTCTGTGTTGCTCTTGTATGATGCCTCTCTTCCTCATTTGTACTCTTGGCCTGGGATCAAACCATCTCTTTCACCAATACTGCCCCTTGCTGCAGCTAAAACACTTCTGGAAATTCTTAGCAAACCACACCATGAAATTCCAGCTTAGTCTCAGTGATCTGCCACTATGTGTGTTCTCCGACTAACCCCAAGCCTTTCCTTTATAATTTTCTCGTTGGGAAACCAATGACTATGATCTAATCTTGATTCAATGACTAATATTAAAATAAATTTTGATCTGTGTGACTTAAGTCATTTCCATCACATGTTTAAATTAATTACCTTTAATCTTTTAATTTTCCAAAGTTAGACTTAGGGTCCTTAATAAAAATATTAATTAATTAATTTTCTCTTAAACCAGATGGAATTTCTCAAATCTCTTTCTGGTTCTTGGAGATCTGATGTACTCTAGCCCCTCCACACATTTTGGGAGCTAGATCACATCCCATGCTACCCCAACACTCAAAATTTCAACACCTTGAACTAACGAAATTTTGTTTAGGGACTAAGGATATTGTTTTCCTTCCATATCCATTGTAGAGGCCATAAAACCCATCCTTATTATGTAAAACATACTATTTGTTCCCATATTTCCATTCTAATATAATTCTGTTCATGGACATTAAATATGATAAAGACTTGTTTTAGGCATAAGGTCCTTTTTCATTCCTTGGCCAAGATATAAGACCTAACTCCCATGTATGATGTGGAAAACCTCATATTAATGGATCTCTCATCCTAGATGGAGGCCTAAAATACCTCAAAGATGATTTATATTGTTCTTTATGGTATTTTTCATTCAGTGTGAGCCAAATAAGTTTCATTGGGGATTAAGGCCATTTTTTTCATGCCTTTACAATGGTACAAGCCTAAGACCCATTCTTACTATGTAAAACATACCAATGACACTAAATATCCCCCATATATGCCTAATATACCCTATAGAGGTTATGTGTTGTTCTTTGAGAACTACTTCCAAATATTAATCATGAAAGATTCAAATAATTCCTAAGCCCCTTATGTCGACGTTCCTATTTTGACCAAGCCTGCACTTTTAAACATCATATGTGAGTTGAAAGCCTCCTAATTTCCTTAAGGTCTAATGATGAGGCTCCAAGACCCAATCATAGTGTGAAATTTTTTTTTAATGGTAGACACATATCTTCTAAAGGCCAACAAATATCCCTTAAATAATATGATTTATGTGGTGTTTTGAAGCTTTTTTAATGGCCATTGATGATTTAATACTTAAGTCCCCTTTCTTTAATGTCCTTCTTTGGCCATAGTAAAGGCCATGTGATTCATTATAATTATGAAAAACATTCTAAATTCCCATATTCCTAGCTATATTTCTTGTTCATGGAAATTGAGCATGAAATAGATTAAATTAGGGACTAAGGCCCTTTTTTTCCTCTCCTTACCATAATATAAACACTAACTCTGATATGTGGTGAGAAATAATCCTATGGTACCCATATACAAACTTAAGACCAAAGATTCATCAAAGAAGATCTATGTGGTTTTTAAGTCTATCTCATTTCCCTTGACACTAAAAAGCTTATTGTAAGGCCTAATGCCCTTATTTACCACCCCTTCCCATGGTAAATTCATTAAGTCCTATACATGGTGTGAAACAATTCCTAATCTAATTGATATCCCATATATTACTATGATTATTTAGAGAGAATCTATGTGGTTGTTCAATGCTAAACTCATGACCCTTGAGCATGGGAAGCTTCATTTTAGAAAAAAAGGCATTTTTCTCCATCCCTCATACTAAATGCTATCATGCATAGAATAATAATGGTGCCCATGTTCCTATTATAATTCCCTTTTCATGTCCATTGGTGAAGGCCTTGATAGTTATTCTTAGTGTGAAAAATGTGGTAATGTTGTGCAAATATTAGTACAGATAAAAGCCCCAATAGAAATTACTCCATTCATTATAGCCTCTCATAATGCTAAATCTACGAAATTTGCCTCATTGTGAGAGGTGGAATCTTAGTCAAAAAACAATGATAATTTTCAAACATTAGGAGGGGCCATGTTATCATACCTTTTTATGTGTATATTAAAAGAAGAAAAACCACATAATTTTAATTTTGAGTCTTTTAATTTTTCTCAATACATGAGAAAAGATGACCACATAAATAATTGAAACTTCAAGAAGGTTATACTCTTAACACACAAAAATATCACTTTATAAGAATACTAATTATGTTTTTAAGTTTTACATATTAAATAATTTATATACAACTTAATATCTTATTTATTTATATTGAATTTTTAATTTAGTACTATATATAATTTTTTTTTAAATATTATTATTGAATTTTTTTTATATTGATTCCAATTCTTACTTGCAAAAAAATCTGCCCTTTACCCCTACCCTCGCAATTCCTACCTGCAAAAAAATCCACCCTTCACTCTTGGAATCCCTCAACCCGATGTCATTCCACAGAGTCGGAGAAGTAGGAGGGAGGTCCTGGTCAGTTGTGGTCTTCTAGCCTTGTGGAGAAAGTATTTCTGATGTGAAAGCTTCAATCTTTAGGTGATTTGTGGTCTCATAGACTACTATGGTTGCGTGGTATACACAGAATGGAAAGGTTGAAGAGGCATTGAAGTTATTTCAAAAATGTCCTGAAATAAATGTGGTCTCTTGGAATTCTATGATAGTAGGATATGCAAAGAGAGGGTGTGTTGATGATCCCATGGATTTGTTTGTAGAAATGAAAAAATGCCAAAACGAGAAGTGGTTTCCTAGACTTATATGACTGCAGGATGCACCCAAAATGGGAATGTTGATAAGGCCCTGGAACTCTTTGAACATATACCAGAAAAATATTGGTATGAAACATGATGGTTGCTAGATATGTGCTGAATGGGTTAGTTGATGTGGCTTTCAAGTTGTTTGAGAAAATTCCTCAATGATATACGGTCTCATGGAATACCATGATTGCAATTTATGCACAAAATGGTTATTTTGACGAGGCTTTGAAACTCTTTCAACGGATGTGATTGAAAAAATTAAAACCCAATGTAGAAAACTTCCCCAGCGTTATGCTAGCTTGTGCCAATTTGGAAGCTCTCAAGTCTGGAAAATATCTCCATCAGGATATAGTTAAAATTTGATTTGAGTCTGATGTCTTTGTTGGGAGTTCCCACATAGAAATGTATGAAAAATGTAGCTGCATAGGTGATGCAAGTAAAGATTTTGATAGAATGTCTACAATAAATGTGGTGTCTTGGAATGTAATGATTGCAACATTTTCCATGCATGGATCTGACAAGAAGGTCCTCAAACTCTTTGAACAAATTCAACACTCCGACACAATGTTGAACCAGGTCACATTCGTTGTTTTTCTCTCTGCATGTTGGCACACATGCCTAGTCAATGAAGGTCGTCAATACTTCAATTCCGTGAGCACATATTACCACATTATACTTACAATGTCACACTAATTTTGTATGGTTGACCTTCTTGGTCAAACTGATTGCCTAGATGAACCACATGCATTTATCAATAAAATGCTAATAGAACTTGACATTCTTGTGTGGAAGTCTTCGTTCGGTGCTTGTAGAGCCCATGCCAATGTGGAGCTAGGAGAGAAAGTGGCATAACGCCTTTCTAAAGTTGGTCTGGCTTTCTAAGTTGAACCCTATGATTATCATATCTTGTGTTTCATTCGCACATTTATGGTGAAAATGGTTGGTGGGACAATATTGAAATAGTATGAAAATTATTGAAACCAAAAAGAGGTTTGGATGCAGCTGGATTTGGATGAATAAGTAGATGTATAGTTTTCTTGTGGGAGAAAGGTTATATCTCTATCAGATAAACTTTCTGTAGAGTTAGAAATAATTTTTTGGATGATGAAAGGTAGCAGGATATGCTTCTCAGACAATTTTCACTAATGTTGTGAAGGAGCAGCTGAAGCAATATATTATTGTCAACATGGTGAGAAGCCACCATTTTCAATTGGTATTTTAAGAACAACCCTAGGAAACCTATCTAGGTCATCATAAACTTTTATTATGGTGTGATTTCCACTCTACCATATTGCAAACAAAATTTTCAGTGTCAGGGTGCCAATCCTTTCCAACATTTCAAAGCTCAATACTGCTATTGTGGCGATTATTGGAAATATAAAGTGAGCTATGAAATCCTCATATGCATCATTTTTCCTTGTTAGATAATGTTCATCTAATATAATATTTTGGATATGGTGAGATGAATGTACCAAACTAGTATATACAATGTGTATAAAAATTGTTGATTCATATCTAGTAATCCAAGTACCTGACAAATATTTGGTGTATGTCATAGTAGCTTACTCCTTTAAGCTAAAGAATTAGATGGGCATAAAAAATGTTTGCAATGAATTACATTGGTTTCGTTAATGCAATTTAAAAAAATATTTGCATAAACCACTAATTAATTGGTGAGATCTACCCGAAATGAGTCATTGAGCCAAAAATACTATGTTTTTCCAGTTTTTGAAAAAAATGGCGGATGTAGCGAAAAAATTAGATTTTTTTCTTTAGGGTTTCTAGTTCATTTTTTTTTATTGTTCAAATATTTTTTGTCGAGTAGGATTTTAGATCATCACTGATTTTTTCCAAATTTGTGTCCTACAACATTGTTGTTAAGTGTAGTTAATGTCAAATTATTTTGAATGAACTTTATATGAATTTTAGATGTTAGTGGATTTTATGGAAACTATTTATGTATTGATTTATATGGAGTTGTTGAAGTTTTGGAATCTTTCATAGATAATTTTTTCAAATTGAAAACACATTCATGGTACTTAAGTCTGTATCTACCATCCGACCATGTTCTAGAAATTTTTGAAATTGCAAGAAAAATGGTATTTTCCAGGACACAGAAGAAAGGAATATGGGGTCAAAAGTGGTGTTATAAAAAACCCTTAAATTGTTAAAACATGGAGTGGCACTTCCCATTTCCATTAAGGATAGCATGGCATCACTGAAGCACCTAGAAATGTGTTAGGACATCCCCTGGAGACAGTGGGACATCTCGGGGATGGAAAAGTCTCTATCTATTACATCCCAGTGATTCCTTGAGACATTTGTGTTTCCTCTCCCCGTAGTGGAGGGATGCATGAAATGTAGGGGACATGTCCCTACAGACTACTGATAAATGCATCTACATGTTGTGTCTATGATACTGCTAATAGTGCATAAATTAAAACACTTGAATGCGTTAAGTTAAATCCTCATAGGTATATGCCTTTCAAAAAATGATACATTTACAAGAATTTCTCCCCAGATACGAGAAGTATAGATTGATTTTTCCATACATATTCAATAGCATGGCCTTTGAAAGAGTTTCAATCATGAATCTCAAAAAGGTCTAGACTCTTTTCCAAAGAAAGGTTATAGAATCAAATTCTTTTCCAATCATGAATCCCTAAAAGGTCCATTTTTTTTATCAATGGGTGTATTATCAATTTCCTTTCTAAATTGGGGCATGGGTGGTTGTATTGGAAATTTATTTTCTGAATTGGGGCATACCCCACTCAAATGTTCACTAGGTATGTCCTTTTAGGACTATTTTTATCTTGAATTCCCAATCCTCAAAGAATGTCAGTCTTCTTCGACCACTCGTCTTGGATACCTGATCAATCCTCCAAGAGTGTCAGTTCACTTCCTATTTTGTATTTTCTCTCATCAAGGAAATCACAGATGTTTATTCAACCCTCCATTCACCATTCTTCCTTCATTCCCTTCACTTAGATATCTGGTTGTTAATCTTGGCCTAGTGAATGAAACATGATGAAGATAATACAAATGTGATGTTTATCATTACTCCCTATCAACCAGAGAGGAGATCCATATTCCCACTTGATTTAGGGTATATATCCTTGCTCCTTCACGACTTCATACTCCCTCTAAAATATAGAGGATATTCTCTGAGTCTACCATTTGTGGATCATTAGGGGAATTTTGAGGTCTAAAATGGGCCTCTTAAGGAAATTATCAAATAATAGTGGAAATAATAAAGATTAGATTACATCATCAAATTTTAGAGGGAAAAAAGAAAAAACTAATTTTCAACTCATATTTTCAACTTATATCCCTATGGGTACTCTCCAAGGAGTACCTATGTTGCATACTTTCGATGGATCGTGTTACACAAAAAATGAGAAATACATGAAAAATGTGATTGCAATCATGTTTTTTCACGTATTTCTCATTTTTCGTGTAAAAGGGTCCATCGGAAGTATGCAACATGGGTACTCTTTGGATGAAGAATTAAATTTTGCATCCAAAACGTACTCCGGCTCGAAATTTGAGTAGAACTTAGGAAGATAAGTTGAAAATACAAGTTGAAAAAGTAGTTTTATTATTTTATTATTATTTAATATTTTAACCTTTTTACCCCAAAAATGGTGAATAATCCCCCATGGTTGAAATCACAATCTTCAATCCTATTGGTTCTTAAAAATTTTATTTGGTTGTATAGTTTTCTTAGGAGGCCCATTTTAGACCTCAAAATTTCTCTAATGATAGAGAAATGAAGTCCATATATTTCTGAGAGGAAGGAGCATATGTTAATATTAGTAATGATTGGAAATTTATGAATGCTTCTTTATGAATATCAAATTTTCCACAAAGAATTTCCCTAAAGTCGTTCTTGATTTTCCAGATAGAATTTTACAGACGATTCCTGGAAGTCTACCTGTGGAAATATCTATATTTAAGATTTTATATTTGACGATTTACTTTCTTGCCCTTTTGTAGATGTATTATCACTTTCTAATTTTAAATGCCACATCTTAACACACATAACGAGATAGTGATCAAAGCTCAATAATGCCATTATTGGCTCAATATACACATAATTTAGACAATGCACACAATTCTTAAATATTTGATGTTGACATATAGAATTTGTTATTGTTTGGGGGTGCTTTAAAACTTACATTGATATCTAGTCTTAATGGAAATTTATTCTAAATACATAGTGGTTAATGTGGTCACACGTTAATATTATTTTTCATGGTTCATTAGTTATAATTACACACTTTGGAATATTACAAATACATTGTTTGGGTCACAATTCTATGGTTAAAAACTACCCAACTATAAATGGTGATAAATTGATGATAAATGGATAATATTTGAATGTTACAAATGTGTAAGTGGTCCACATTCAACTTTGTTGTCTTCATTATCCTTAGTAACAAAGACAAGTTTGAATATTTCCTTTATTTATCATCGCAAACACACAACTCTTTGTCATCCCAACCATAGTTCGTACTATTGACGTATGATCTCTTAATTGTGGAATGGTCTCTTGATGATGATAACAAACTCTCAATCTCTAATTATCATGAATACAATGAATGAATGATATAATGCCTTACTTTTATGGACACAATTTATGTTTCATTTTCTATTTTTATTGCACCATTGTATATATTCATCACTGACATCTCATGTTATATGGTTAATTGGACAAAATTTATCTTTAATCATTCAAGTATAATTTTGCTAAATGAATAAGCATAGCTTTCTAATTAAAATAATTCAAAATTTGTTCTTAATTCATGCTTTATTTGACTATTCACACACTTATCCCTTTCATTTTACTTTGAGAGTGAGCAGTGTCAAATCACTAGTCTTCATTAAGGAACTTGTCTTCATTACTCAATGACCTTGCTTGGTTCGATCTTTAAGGATTCCCCCCTTGACAAGGATATCCTTATTTTAGTCTAAAGAGTGAGAGAAGGCCACCAAGTTGACATTAGATGGCTTTATTGAGAGTTTCGTTTTAGGCATTATGGGTGGCGTTAAGACTTATTTTTCTATGAGAGTGTTTGAGTGGTGACACAATTTAGAAAAATCCTAGAAGAAAATTTCTTAGTTATTTCCATCAGCTAAACTACCTCCAATAAAATCATGTGGTTTTAATAACATCTAATTTTGATAAATAATTAATTCAAAAAAATTAAAAAAATAAGATTATTATTATTATTGTTATTTTTTGTATGAGATCGATTCTATCCACTACCACAATCACCTCCCAGTGTACCCACATTGCCTCACATGTGGCAGGCTGAGCTAATCGAAATTCAAACCAATAACATCATAAGAAATTCTTTAACAACACATTCTATCATCAACTGATCTACACCGTGGGGAAAATTAAAACTAACTTTTAATATTAAAAAATATATCCATTTTTTTATTATTTGAAAATCAATTTTAATATCTAATTTGAGGAAACTCAGTAAAATAAAGTTTAATGTGAAAATTATTAAGAAAATAAAAGTTTAGTTTGTGAAATGTTATGAAAATCATTTATTATAATCCATGAGGCCTAACAATGGTAAACTATTTAAGCTCTAGATGTGTCGAAATCAGCTCAAGTAAAACTCTTTTGCAAGTGAAATCATTAAGCTTCTCCCATTTACATAATTTTTCTAGCCATCTTCCCACACTTTCCCGATTCAAATTGTTGGGATTGGAAAGTATTTTTCACTCTCTTTGTTTTTATCTTTTTAGAAATTCATTTTTCTTGTTTTATTTTTTAGTTCTTTCTTTATTATTTTCTCATCGAAATTTCGTCTCTCATTGAGAAGGTTTTTCCTTCATGGCATAACTGTGTGGAATGGAATTATATTGATGGGAAAAAATTATTAAATTGTAAAGGTCATAAATTTTGGGTTCTGTTTTTTTCGTGGTAAACCCCAAGGGTTCTAGATCGTAGATCCTTCCTTGATAATTGGAATTTTTTTACAACTTGGCATTGTTTTTGCTATGGTAGCGCCGATCCAAATCTATGTGTTGAGGGTGGATTTTTGGTGGATCTGGGATCTGGGTGTTTGGTGCCCTGAAAGGTGAGTTCCACAAGAATTCAGCTTAGAAATTTTATTTAGAGTTGGAACTAGCCAGGATATTCCCTCCTTTAGGTGACAATTTCTGCGAACCAGCAACAAAAAAATTATGCCTGATTAATATAATTACGGTCGTGGTTTCCAACACATAATAATTTTTTTGGTACAATGCATGGAAAATCATTTAATGAGGCATTCCAGCATGCAATAAAATTGAAGGAAAATTGTTATATTTGCAATTATGGTAGATCACTCTCTCTACAATATCTTTCTCTTTGGATTGTCGAACACAGATAGGTGGGTGACTCATCACAGCTCTAATCTTATTTTTTTATATATTATAGTTTTTACTTTCTGATATGATTTTGTTTCAACAATTTACTTAAGCCCTTAATCTTCACAGATATGAGGTAACATTGGTGAAGACGTGGGTAATGTTTGTAAACTTAGACGATTAGATAGGATGTTGCTGCAACAACAGTTTTGTTCGTTTCATGGATCTAATTTTGTATTTTATGTGATCTATTTGTTGTTGGAGGGATCTAATTTTGTGGATTGTCTTCATGGATCTAATTTTGATGTCATCTATTTTTTTTGGATGGATTTTCTTTTTTTGTTCTGCATTATTTATTATTTATTTATAGTTGGAGCTGCTAATTATGAATTGATTCAATGGAAACAATGCGAGGAGAAGGAATGAAAAAATAGGATATAATTCAAGAGTGCGTTGGAGCATCACAATGAGCTGAACCAGTTAATTAAGCAGGGAAATTATTGCATTATCTACGTGCATATTCACATGAAAACATAAGGTGTTTTAATAGTAAAAAACTTCCAACTGCTTATATTCTGAATACAATCAGATAAGCCCAGTGCTTCTATGGATCTATACTTATATTACCAAAATGTATATTGGATTTATGGAATCGAATTTGTGCTCATATCTCTCTGCATAAATGATATTCTTGATCCTCCTCTTATTTGGATTTTCGTTTCATATACTTGGCACGCAATATGAATCTGCTAGGGCCTGATGAATCTGCAATGAAAATGTTGAGTAATAAGTAATAATTTAACAATATTGGAATGAGAACACAACACAAATAATCAGAATCATATACTTTGGCATACAGTATGACATTGATAAATGCTATCCTAATGAATTGGCAGTGAAAATGTGGAGTAACCAGTAATAATTTACACAACAAAGAATCAAAATCAGTGAGGAGAATGGTATTGTTTCTCTTGTTAGCCACCTGTAAAATTTGATTATCCCAAAAGGTGGCTAAATCTATTTTGAGCCTTCAAGGAACAATTTTTCTTACTAAAAATTGTTGGCTCTTGAAGACTTTAAAAGCCTCATGCCTCTGTCCAAACCTTCACTGCTGTTCCCATCTTGAAAACTCTGAAATGCTGCTGATTCCCAAAAAGAGTACTGCTACAAGCACCATTTTCCCCTTCCTCCTCTTCAAAAACTAACCTATATTTTCTATTCCTCCATTTCCCATGAAAACCCCTCATTTTTAAGTTTCTCCCCTTTCCACTTCATAAAAACCTTATCGAAAGCCTCAAATCCCTTTCAAAATCCTTGAAAAACCATTAAAATGCATATTTTCTATGTATTGGACTTAAGCCCCCTTCGGCTAAAGTCTCTAACCCTTTTCATCCATGCACCTTGGCGCCAGAACCAGGCATTGAGTTAGTCAGGCACTTACCCATTTTAAACAATTATTCCGCCCCTAAAATATAAAAAAAAAACCTTTGTTATTTGCAAATTTCGGGTTTTATTTTATTTTGTAAAGTTTTCCACCGGTACGATCTTCAACTAAATCTCCACCGTCGATCTAAATCCACATATTGTACGGTACAAAGTCCGTCTACTCGGTGGTCCCCGCCAACTATTCCCCACTCCAGAAACCGCGTGGTATCCATCACACCGCCTTTGGGGCAAGGGCAGTTTTTTCCCGATCACTAGCGATTCCACACACTGCTCGACACGTGTCCTGGGCACTGTTCCGAAAATCGCCATCCATTGTGCATTAAATATTGGACATGGAAACGTAGTTATATTCACGTCCACCATCCGATATGGGGCCGATCATCGGACGACGATCGCTCATTGAAGATGCACGCGCGATAACCAGGCTACCGTGCAACGGCAACAACATCTTCGCCATCGATTTGATCTGTATATCAACGGTCCAAAATTCATCGCCCGGATTCCCTCCGTTTGACTTTCAACTTCTACTCCCAACAGTCGATCTCTGCACGATCGACAGCTCAGATTCATTCTCCTTTTCTGCCTCCTCATTCAATCTCGACCGTCGATCTCTACACGATCGACGGCTTGGATTCAATCTTTTTTCCACCCGTTATATGATCTCTCCCGATCAATCCTAACCATTGGATGATGCCATCCAACGACCACTCTTCCCCCACACATCCTCTGCAGAAATAAACCTATATATGCAGGATTTTATAATTTTTTTTCGTATTTTGTAGGGTTTCAATGGTTTTTCCACCATAACCAAAGAAAATTCAGAAACGGAGGGTGATGATCCTCCCGCCTCTGAACCATCAGTGAAAATCGTATGCAGGTTCCAAATTCATGTTTCATCGGTGCTTTATCAAAACATTAATGCTTTATAAACCCTGCGCAACCCTGCACACCAGCAAGAAAGCCATGAATTGGGCACAGTCAAAGAGTATCAGTGCCGAAGACCAAAATGTATTAGAACAGAGGATTAGAGACAATTTTATGGGGATTACGGCTAAGAAGATTATCAAAAGCCTAATCCCCAATTTAAAACACGGTTAAAGAAGAACATCTTAAGTGTTTCATCAGATAGAAAGCCTCCACTGCCACACCTGAGGCAAATTTATTCCTCAGCTACCATAGTGCCACCTGTTCCTCAAAGTACTCAATCAGAGGCTGAAGTTATTGATCGAATGAAGATTTTCGCCTCAGCACAGCCAAAAAGTTACTTCTACAAGGAAAATTAATGACAAAATATCAACAGAGTTACTTTAGCATTACACAGAGCCTCAAAGGTCAAAAAAAGCTCCCACCGACCTTAATCTTTATGTAAAAAACATTTAATACAGAGTACACTCATGTAAGTTTCTTCATTGAGCCCCTCAAAGGCTAAGAAACCCTTAAGTATGTATTAATTGTAATTGGAGATATTTTATCAGATCTCACCTCCTCATTCTTCTATATATACTTCTGAAGAAGATGAGTGAGGGGTTGGTTGTAGAACTTTGATATACACGTGAGCTTAAACTTCTGATTGTACATAGTATTCACTGGCTCTTGGAGCTCTGATGGTGATAGATAGGTCAGGCTGAGATGTGTAGATGGTTGCTAACCTAAAGCACTGGACTTAAAGCTGTAACTGGTTTGGAGCATTAATACAAGATGATTTATGGGATCCTGGTCTATGTTGACGGTGATGTTTCTCTAATTGTAACTTGTTATTTTGTTTATGTTTCCACTGTGTTTCATATTCTCTTTTAAAGAACAACATGCATAGAGTTAGGACCTACTTTACAGGAGTAACATTCTCTGACTAAAAATATTTATCTGAATGTTTTCTTCTAAACTGTGTTATTTAGGAATGATTTAATTCAGTTCAAACATAGGAATGCTGGCGTTCCCTCGTCTTATTGTCTTAGCTGAATGTTATTCTTAAATGTTATTTTCAGTATATGTTTAGTGAAGATGAACTGAGGAAGATATGGTGAGCCTTGGTCCTAGTTTTATCCCCACAACTATCTTAACGTTTCCCTTGGAATGTGTTAAAATATGGCTAGTTTAAAAGTACTTACCAGATCTTAGGCCATTCTGTGTTATCTTTGTGTTCATCTTGAAAGTAACCAAGTAAAGAAGAGCTAGGAGAGGATTTGTGGTGAGCCCGGCCCGCTAGTTTCTTCTCCAAAATTTGCCTTCAAGTTTCCCTTTGTTTTAAAGTGTTTTCTATTGAAATTGTATCAAAGGATGGCTAGTTTAAAAGTACTTACCAGATCCTACTTTGCTTTTATGATCTTCTTGAGTCTATGTCAAAGGTTGACTAGTTTAAAAGTACTTATCAGATCCTGGGCTGCTCCTTGTTCTGCATCTGTCTAATTTCCTTCTTGTTGTATCATTTCATTCCATAAATCAATCTTCAATGAGATCCTTAGGCATAGATGACTTTCCCCATGGACCACTCTTGCCTCTTGCTGTTCCAATTAAACCCTATTATGACTCCATAGCCCAATGGACTAAAACCTGTAATTATCTATCTTTTTGGCCGAAGCTTACTCTGATTGCTTGCAAATTTTCACCTTTGAAAATTTTTGCACTTAGGACTTTACACCTCAAGCTGTAATCATGCTCAACTACCCAAAAAAAAAAAAAAACCTTGGCCTTCATAACTAGCCTAATATCATAACCCTAAACTTCAAAGAAAAATCCATCTTTGCACTTATTGGAGAGATCCCTCTCCGGATTCAGGAGGTCTAGATCCTTGAATCCCAAAGTTGGTTGAAACAATGTTGCTTCTGCAGTTTTAGTCTTACCAATCTGCTAAATTACAGATCCCTAACATTTCTGGCGACTCCGCTGGGGAACTGAACCCAGATTCATTTTCGTTTAAACTTGAGAGTAAAAAGCAACCTTTTTAAGCACTACCAAGAAATGTTAATCATGATGAAACTTGTTTGAATCAGTGACAAACTAGGAAAACCCTAGGATTCTCATGAGAATTTATCTAAACCTTGAAAAATTAGCTGGCTTAACCATAAGAGTAGACTGTCTTTGTCTCATAACCATAGCTAAGTTCTGAAGCAGATTTAGGATATTCTTAGAAACCACACAACTGAAAAATAACTCAGAAAAACCAAAAAATATTTCAGATTGGTAGTAAAACACTTACTCTTACATTTCACTTACCTTGTGTTGTGTTTTACCCCATACTCTTAGACAGAGTCTGGAAAGGGCCAGGTAGCCTCCGGATCTCATCCTCTTTTAGAAGTGAAATTTCTGGTGAATGCCCTCCCAGTCAATCTCTGGATAGAGTTTGTTGTGTTCCGGGATATCCTTAAAAAGGGATATTTCACAAGCACTATGGTGGACAGTGCACTCCCTAGAAACACCCTAAACCTTCCACCTGGCAATTCCACAATCCTGAACAGACCTCAAGACTCCACTGGGAAGAACCCTTGTCATTAAATATTATTCAAACTCAGTTAGAGGACTATAGGATTAAAGTTTGGAAACAGATTAGTTAACCTCTCAAATATTTTCATACCTAGTTGAACTTTTCATGTTTATTTGGGTCTAAAAAACACAACATAGTGGCTTCTATAAAGATCCATACTAGAGCCTGTCCGGACCCTGATCCACCTGAGATAGTTGATGACCCAGAAAGTATCCTTAGGAAGTCTCCTAAGATAGAATTTTCAACTGTTCTCAGATCACCCTTGAGAGCTAAATCAGTCCTTGAAAATCTTTCAGCTCTACAACAATCACAAGCTGACTTAGTAAATCCATTTAGAACTAGGTCTTTTGATGATATAATTCAGCTAGAATCTGAGTCTTCACATTCATCCCCGGAAGTAAGTGAACATCTTGGTAGTAGGAAGACAACACCACCTGATTTACACTTCCTCCATAACTTAGGTGTTTCTCATCCAAGATCATCTTAGCAATCTACTATTGTTCCATCCACATCTGCCCATCCTACATCCACTGTTCAAACCACTCCACTTCAGTCCACTTTACCTTTTGTTAATCCACCTCTTGTGAATCCACCTCCACCACATATCATGGCAGCATGGTATGCTCCCTTAGTCCTTCCTATACCATTATTCAATCTTCCACAGGACTATCAGTCCAAAATTCCATTATATGATGCTAGTAATGCTACTACTGCATCACAACATGTGGATAAGATGAATGACTACTTTGACAGAAATGAAATTGATGATCATTATGTCAAGCTTAGATTATTTTCTCAGAGCTTGGGAGGAGAAGTAAGAAAATGATTTAAATGCTTAGCCCCCCATAGTATTAATGATCTCCAGGGCTTCCATCAAACATTCTTAAACAAATGGGAAGTGAAGAAAAATCCTCTCCAAGTCCTTTCTGATTACAGGAACCTCCATAGAAACACTGGGGAAAGTGTGCAAGCTTATTGCACTAGATTCAATAGTTTGTATAATGCACTTTCCCCAGAGCTAAAACCTCCATAGGGCTCAGCTTTAAACAAGTTTCCTGAAGGGTTTGACCCTGAGATGGCCTATTAGCTGAGGGAAAGAGATTTTGCAACTCTTGAAGACATGCAGAGGGGTGCTCTTTCCGTGGAAGTCAATTTAATGGAGAAGAGAGCAAGGATGAAAAAAGAGAAGAGAGTCTCTTTTAGAGAGGAATCTACACCATATACTTCTAGCTCAAAGATGGAGATAATTATGGAAGAAATGATGAAAGAGATGAGCATAATTAAGAGAGCACAAGCAAGTCAAAACCAAAGTTCTCCTCAAAATAGAAGCCAGAACCAGAATCAGAATTCTAGAAGAAATCAGCCTCCAAATAGACCTAGGGAAGATGATCAACAGATCACTCCTCCCTTTCATCAAAGCTATGCAAGTGAGGTTGAGGAAACAAATGAAATAACAGAGGAAGATGATATCAACATGCTGGGGGTAGATAATGATGACTTTGATATTCATTATGCTAAAAAACAAGGTCTTTATACACCATATGATGACAAAAGAGATGATGATGAAAATCATTATCAAGACATGGAAAATGTCATCATAGAGCCTCAGAGAGAATATGACCTTAGAAGCAAAACTGGTCAACAAGCTCCCAACACCAAAACCTCTGATAAATCTTCACAAAACAACATTGTGAACAAGCCTAAAGTTGTCAAACAAAAGGAGAAAAAAATAGCTATAAATTCTGATAAGGGTAAAGAGAAAAGCACTCAAAATAATGAAAAACAGAGTGCAGACATTAGTAGTGCTAACATCTTAGCTAGTACTCATGTCAAAACCATTTTATCAAGTGTAAATAGAACAAATCAACAAACTAATATTGCTGATAGAGTGGCAGCTAGTAAGACTGAAATAAGTTCCTCAAAGAATCAAATTCCTTTCAGCCTAGGGCAGGAAATTTCCAAAATCAAAATCTATGTTCCCATGACTGAGTTAGCTGCCCAACATGTATATAGGACCCAAATTTTGAAGGCCTTAAACATAGAAGAAAATGAGGATACTGTCAATCTTAATGATGACCAACTAGAGCTAATTTTTGGTCCAAAGATTGAAGGTAAGTATCAAGAGGGACCTGTTCCTCCCTTTTATGTCAGTTTAAACATTCATGACAAAAATTTTCACAATGCTATGCATGACTCAGGGGCTTCTCATAATTTAATGCCGAAAGCTGTAATGGAAACCCTGGGTCTAGAAATCACTAGACCTTATAAAGACCTTTACTCCTTTGACTCAAACAGAGTAAAATGTTTAGGATTAATCAAAGTCCTCTGTGTTAACTTAGCCCAGATTCCAGCCAAATTCTTAGTCATGGACATTTTTGTGGCTGATGTTCCCCCGAAATATGGAATGCTATTATCAAGATCCTGGGGGGCTAAGTTACAAGGGACTATGCAGATGGACATGACTTATGCAACTATCCCTGTTTTCAATCAGAATAGAAGGCTTTACAGGGAGTCCTATATGCAATACACAGTTACAAGTCAAGACAGACCACAAAACTCCCCTTTATACTCTGTAAACACAGGCCTTGATTCATTTATCCTATTTAGCGATGAAACACTTAGTGAACAAGTCACTTTAACAAGATTAATGGTCAACAAGGAGGAGGAGAAAGACAACACAGAAGTGTCTAAACAGTTTGCTGTATTTGAAAGCATTAGCAAACCAAACACAGGTCTTGATTTACAAGTCATGAATCCATCGATCTTAAACCTTGGCAGTCAAGAAAGTAGGCCTCAATCCAATGAAAAACTTGAGGAGTTAAAACAAATTCAACAAAGTATTGATTTTCAACGACAATCAGAAAGCATGATAGTTGAAGAGGATGCTGACCAAGACAAAACTGAAAATAGTCCTCTGTGGAGTATGCATTTCGATGGGTCATGCACTAGAACTAACGTTGGTGTAGGTGTCTGGGTCTGTAACACTGAAAAAATCATACAGAAACCATTTTCTGCAAATTAAACTTTCAGTGTTCTAACAACATAGCGGAATAAAAATCCCTGCTCCTAGGCTTACATTTGTTGAAAAAGTTAGGAGCCAGAAGAATCAATGTCTATGGGGACTTAGAGTTAGTCATTAGGCAAGTCAATGGGGAGTATAACGCAAATCATCCCAGACTTAGAGCCTACCGAAACGATTTCATGGACCATCTAAGAACATTCGAGGAGCACCACATAATTTTTGTCCCGAGGAAAAGAAATATTGCTGCCCACAATTTAGCCTTTGTAGCTAGGACATGCTTAACGCCATACGAAACAAAAGACTGCACAACTCAGATAAAATTTAGACCAGCCATTCCTGATAACAAAAAATATTGGCAAGTGTTCGACGAGGACAAACAAATAGAAGACTTCATGCAATTCAGAAATGAATTCGAACTGCCCAGTTCAGACTCAGACTATGATACAGACTGCAGTGAAGAAAACTTTCTTGGTGAAGAAGAACTGTCCCCTAAACTTGTCGATATCAACCTCTTGACTGGAAAACTTATTAACGAAACAGAATTAAATGCAGAGGAGTTAGAAACTCTGCACTCTAAAGATGAAATTTTGCCAAGCGGTCTAGCACCTTTAGAGGAGTTGTTCGATTTTAATGATGTGGCCAAGAAGCTGAAACTGGAACCTGTAGAGACTGATGTGGAAGAGTGCAATATAGGCAGTGAGGGGAAACCGAAAATGATTAGACTGTCCAAAACTTTACCAGCTCTCATTAAACTCAAATACATAGAGCTGTTTAAAGAGTTTTCTGATGTTTTTGCATGGAGTTACGAAGATCTTAAATCCTATGAAATTGAAATAATACAGCACAAAATCCCTCTCAAGGAAAACCAAAAACCATTCAAACAGAAGCTGCGCAGAATAAACCCTGTTCAGTTACCTTTGGTTCAGAAGGAAATCATGAAAATGTATGATGCTGGTATTATTGTCCCTATTAGATATTCTGAATGGGTGTCTAATCTGGTGTCAGTTAGGAAGAAAACTGGAGAAATCAGGCTTTGTATAGACTTTAGAGACTTAAACAAAGCTTCATTAAAAGACAACTACCCTTTACCAAAGATGGATCATATTTTACAAAGGGTGGTAGGGTCTAGAAGAATTTCTTTGCTAGATGGCTATTCAGGGTACAATCAGATCTTAGTTCACCCTGCTGATCAATTAAAGACAACCTTTACTACACCATGGGGCACTTTCATGTATGTGAAAATGCCTTTTGGTCTAATGAATGTTGGAGCAACTTTTCAAAGAGCCATGGACATAGCATTCTCGGAGGAACTGGGCTTCTTCATCATTATATACCTTGATGATGTCACCGTGTTTTCAAAAACAAATGAAGAGCACTTAGCACATTTAAGAAAGATTTTTGAGAAATGCAGAAAGTTTGGAATATATTTAAACCCTAAGAAGACACTATTCGGTCTCCAAGAAGGTAAACTTCTTGGGCACATTATTTCTGAGGAGGGTATAAAGATAGATCCAAAGAGGATTGAGGCCATATTGCAAATATCTCATCCTCAAAACATCGAAGAGTTGCAATCTTTCATTGGAAAGATTAAATTTTTGAGAAGGTTCATCCCCAACTTGGCTGAGCTCCTTAGAAATATCACAAACATGTTAAAGAAGGAGCAAGGGGTAAAATGGACCTTGGAAGAAAAGAAGTCTTTTGAGCTGGTGAAACAAGCATTAACCAAAACACCGGTTCTTATAATTCCTGATTTTTCAAAGGATTTTTATATTTTTTCATTTGCATCAGAACATACCATAACTGCTGTCCTTTTACAGAAAAATCCGCAAGGACAAGAGCAGCCTATTTCATTCTTTAGTAAGGCATTGAGGGATGCCCCTCTGAAGTACAACATTATGGAGAAGCAAGCTTTTTCTTTGGTTAAAGCTTTGAAAGACTTCAGAGTGTACATCCTTCACTCACACATCATTGCCTTTGTCCCAAACTCAGTTGTTAAAAACATTCTAACACAGGACCCAGATGGTAAGAGAGGTAAGTGGATTGCTGTTATTCTTGAATATGATTTAGAGATAAAACCCACTAAACTCATCAAAGGCCAAGGTCTAGCTAGATTGATGGCTGAATCAAATTTTTAAGTTCTTGATATTAATATGATTGATGCTTTGGATGACCAAGAAGGATTCTCAACTCCTATTGTTGAAGACCATTTTATGAATTCCTCTTGGTATGCTGATATTGTTTATGTTTTTCTTAATTTGAATACACCTCCTAGTTTATCAAAAACAAAGGCAAGGTTTTTGAAGCTAAAAGCAATAAAATATTGCATTATAGATAGATGTCTTTATTGGAAAAATGCAAGTGGTCTATTGCTTAAATGTTTTCCTGAGTTTGATGCAGAGAAGGTTAAGCTAGAGTTCCATGAAGGAGAGTGTGGAGGTCATTTATACTGGAAGTCAACAACCAACAAAATTCTGAGGGCTGGTTTCTATTGGCCTACTCTTTTTCCTGATATACACAAGATGATCATTGCTTGCCATAAATGCCAATTGTTTGAGGGCAAAAGAAAACTGCTACCCTTGCCTCTGCATCCAATCACTATTGAAGCCCCATTTCAACAGTGGGGACTTGACTTCATAGGTGAAATCCACCCCCCATCTTCTGCCCAGCATAGGTGGATTCTCACTGCCACAAACTATTTCACTAAGTGGATAGAAGCCATACCTTGTAGGCAGGCCAATGATTCAGTTATTATAAAATTCATGGAGACTAACATTCTCTCCAGATTTGGATATCCGACCAAGATCATCATTGATAATGCAACATCATTTGGATCAAAGAAGATGGTTGAATTCTACCACAGATATCAAATAACATTGGGGAATTCCACGACCTATTACCCCCAAGATAATGGACTTGCAGAATCCTCAAACAAAAGCTTAGTGAACATAATCAAAAAACTGTTGGAGGACAACAAAAATTCTTGGCACACAAAGTTGGTTCATGCACTTTGGGCTGACAGATTAACTTTGAAGAAATCCATTGGCATGTCCCCTTTTCAGCTTGTTTATGGTACTGATGCAATTTTTCCAAATAGCCTTGGTGTACCAGTGATAAAGTTGATTCAAGAGTTACAAACTGAAGATAATTACATGATCAGAAGAATAAATCATACCATTCATCTTCAGCAAACTAGAGAGGAAGTTTATAACAAAGCATTGCAGAAACATGATAGCATTAAAAAGCTCTTTGACAGAAGAACCAAAGCCAACAATTTTAAGATTGGAGAAATTTTTTTTAAGTGGGACTCAAGGAGGGAAGACAAGGGAAAGCATGGCAAATTTGACAATCTATGGCTTGGCCCTTACTCTATTCATTCAGCTACTAGTAATAATGCCTATTTCTTACAAGAGTTGAATGAAAAAGAATTGTTTGGGGGTCTTGTAAATGGCAGGATGCTTAAGAATTACTTCTCTTGATCCATTTTATGAAGCCTTTTTATCTTTTTTCACTATGAATACTTCATCCACCATTGCATTCAAAGTTATGAAAAATCAAAAATACAAAAACAAAGAAAATAAAGAAAAGAGGGCAGAATGAAAACAAGAAAGGCAAGGCCCCATGCCAAAAAGAGAAACAAATCTGAAAGTGTGCAAGCTCAAATGCCACTCCTCAAAAACACACTTCTAGTTATTCAAGCTGTTTAAAATTGACTAATTAGCTTTAAATTTTTTTGCTGATAGGATAGTGAATTCGATTTTCCAAACTGTTTAATCTTGGCTTATCAGTAGATAGATTAGGATAAAAATTAAAGGTTCAAACAAACTCAAAATCTGAACCTAAATTTCTAAAGAGAGATGACTCAAACCTGTTTTATATTTTGAGTCAAAAAAGAGGTAAATCTGGTTCTACTTTGCTCAAAATCTGAACCAACGAACAAGGAAGCAACAACTCGAACAAAAGTCAAAATAGAGCTGCAAAAGGATGAAGGAAGTGCTTAGAACTTTCAGATCTTAAGCCTTCATTTCGATTTAATCTTCTACAAAATAATGTCTATGTGCAGCTTGTCTTTATGCCATGGACCATCATCAAGTTAGACTGTTCAATCCTGAAGTGAATGCTTTTCAATTTCTGTTCTAGAATTTAGAGAATGAAAGTCTGTTGGACAGTTTAATCCCAACAGACAATAGATTAGGTAGAGAAGCATCTGAAATCACCTATTTAATCTGAGTTCAGGGAGAAATAAGGAGTAGAATTAGATTATTTTTATGCTTTCAAAAGAATAAAATTTTGTGAAAAGAGTTTTCCAATCCAAGTGCACTCTGATGAAGAAAAAATGTTAGATCAGTAGGATTGGGTAGGTAGAAAGTTGTATTGATGAAGTCCATTATTCTTCATGACTGCTATTATGTTTTCAGAGCAAAGCAAGATCATCCAGCAAAAGAAGAGCAATACAATGGATAAGGCACAATTCAACATCCCAGAGAATCCAAGTCTGAAGTTCTTGATGCCTTCAAGAAGGAAACATCCCCAAGTGGAGCCACTATTAGCCACCTATAAAATTTGATTATCCCAAAAGGTGGCTAAATTTATTTTGAGCCTTCAAGGAACAATTTTTCTTACTAAAAATTGTTGGCTCTTGAAGACTTTTGAAAGCCTCATGCCTCTATCCAAGCCTTCACCGTTGTTCACATCTTGAAAACTCTGAAATCCTGCTGATTCCCAAAAAGAGTACTGCTGCAAGCACCATTTTCCCCTTCCTCCTCTTCAAAAACTAACCTATTTTTTCTATCCCCCCATTTCCCATGAAAACCCCTCATTTTTAAGTTTCTCCCCTTTCCACTTCATAAAAACCTTATCGAAAGCCTCAAATCCCTTTCAAAATCCTTGAAAAACCATTAAAATGCATATTTTCTATGTATTGGACTTAAGCCCCCTTCGGCTGAAGTCTCTAACCCTTTTCATCCATGTGCCCTGGCGCCAAAACCAAGTGCTGAGTCAGTCAAGTGCTTACCCATTTTAAAAAATTATTCCGCCCCGAAAATATAAAAAAAAACCTTTGTTATTTGCAAATTTTGGGTCTTATTTTATTTTGTAAAGTTTTCCGCCGGTACGATCTTCCACTAAATCTCCACCATCAATCTAAATCCACATATCAGATGGTGCGGATTCTGTCTACTCGGTGGTCCTCGCCAGTTGTTCCCCACTCCAGAAACCACGTGGTATCCATCGCACTGCCTTTGGGGCAAGGGAGGTTTTTTCCCGATCGCCAGCGATTCCACACACTGCTCGACACGTGTCCTGAGCACTATTTTGAAAACCGCCGTCCATCACGCATTAAAGTTCGGATGTGGACACGCATCAATATTCACTTCCACCATTTGATCTAGGGCCGATCATCGGACGACGATTGCTCGTCGAAGATGCATGTGCGATAACCGGGCTACCGTGCAATGGCAACAGCATCTTCGTCGTCGATTTGATCTGCAGATCAACGGTCCAAAATTCATCGCCCAGATTCCCTCTGTTTGAATTTCAACTTCCACTCCCGACCGTCAATCACGCAGATTCATTCTCCTTTTCTGCCTCCTCGTTTAATCTCGACCGTCGATCTCTGCGCGATCGACGACTCAGATTCAATCCTTTTTCTGCCCGTTCTATGATCTCTCCCGATCAATCCTAACCATTGGATGATGCCATCCAACGACCACTCTTCCCCCACACATCCTCTGCAGCAATAAACCTATATATGAAGGATTTTATAATTTTTTTTCGTATTTTGTAGGGTTTCAATGGTTTTTCCACTATAACCAAAGAAAATTCAGAAATGGAGGGTGACGATCCTCCCGCCTCTGATCCATCAGTGAAAATCGTACACAGGTTCCAAATTCATGTTTCATCGGTGCTTTATCAAAAAATTAATGCTTTATAAACCCTGCGCAACCCTGCACACCAGTAAGAAAGCCATGAATTGGGCAACGCGTCAAAGAGTATCAAAGGTCTTGAAGACCAAAATGTATCAGAATAGAGGATTAGAGACAGTCTTACGGGGATTACGGCTAAGACGGTTATCAAAAGCCTAATCCCCGATTTAAAACACGGTTAAAGAAGAATATCTTAAGTGTTTCATCAGAAAGAAAGCCTCCACTGCCATGTTAGAGTCAGTCCTTACAGCCCTCTGTCAGAGATCATTTCGCTTTTTGCATATCATTTTTAGGTGTCTCGCTCACTTCACTTCATTGCATTTTGCTAGGGGCATGCCATTGACTGACGAGAGGGTCTGGTCATCTTGTATTTCCTCATGCTTGTACCTGCAGGGCTAATTAAAACTCCTCAAAAATCATCAAAGTTCAGATCACGTCATTCATGGTTATAAATAATTATTTTCGTCAACAAGAGTCTTTAGTCCTAGAGTCTAGGGTTTTCAGTCTTTGATACATGTAATAAAAGCCCGCAGGCCATGAGGATGGTTTCGAAAAGGTTCCTATTTCATATTTTTATTCTCAAAAACATTTGAAGACATTTCTAGTCCAAAACTCTGTTCCACCATAAAAAGTTCAAAGCAAGCCTCTGGTCTTTGCCAAAGTCAAAATGCCAAAATCCCTGCAAAAATCAAATCATTACATTAGTCCAAAACTCAAAAAAAACAGTGAAAAGCCAAAAGACAGAATTGCATTAAATGATAAAGTGCCAAGATTGCCAAACATTACAAAGTGGGTTATGGAAAAAATTAAAATCAAATCTGATTCTTATGACATATTTTTCAACTTATATAAACCATGGAGGACAAGTCATTTTCACAAATTCCCAAAGCAAAGGTCGAATTGGAGATTGGAAGGGCAAAAACTTGTTTTCAAAGCCATGGAAGTCAAAGTGGAAGTGCGTGCGGCGCATACAGGAGGCGTGCGACGCACACAAGGCGCGCGGCGCATTGGGCATCACAGGCGCGTGCATTTTTGCACGCGCGCGATGCATACACAGCGCGCGGCGCACTGGGCATGCGCGCGATGCGTAGAGTTTCAGGGCCAAAATTTTTTACTCCTTCGCCTAGATTCATGCCAAATTACCTCATTTTACTTGCAAGTAAGTTGTTCATGCCTGCTTAGTGACTCATGAACATGATGTGGTGTTTTGAAAGTGGAGAAAACAAGTGTTTGATGTGGTGAAATATAAACCCCATGTTCATTGTTAAAATCACTCCCTAGGGTTTTGAAAGACATGTTGATGGTATTGTGGGGGTTTCCAAACTTGTGTTATTGATACATATGTCCATGCTCTCTATTATTATTGGTGTCCTTGCTTATTGTTTACCATAGCCTCACGCTCTCTCTCTCCTATTCAAATCACTGCTGTAATTACCATTGTCATTGTCACACTGTTTATCATTTATATTGTAACACAGTCCCATATTCACTATTCCCCATTCTCCATTGACAAAGCCTAACTATCATTGCAAGGGTTGTTCTTTGTCCTACACTACATTACACTCCTTTCTACTCACTTGTCAAAATCCCCATGTAATCAAAGCAGTGACTGTTTTCCATTCAAACTCATTTGACAGAACCTTTATCATTGTGGCTTTCCTATAACACTTTGATACACATGTGACACATTCGGGATTAGAGCATACACTGAACTCTTGTTTTCACTATACCTATATCAGCATATATTTTTCAAACATCTTGATTTCAGCTCCATGTCAGAGACAGATTCAATTTATGAGCAGGAGTATGACAGTGATTCCACAGCAGAGGTTAATGTGCCACGGAGGTCTCACAAAAGTGGCAAAAGTGGTAGGCATGTCAGGGAGGAGCCTACTTCTTTGGCTCAATTGCAGGCATGCCCGCTTGCAATGGGTTTTTTCCAGCATCATTCATGTTTCCAGTACTGTGAGATGATTTCACAAACCCAGCATCATCATGAGCTAGCTCGTCTATTTTTTCTACATTTACATGATGGCTAGGTAAACCTTGCCGGAGTTAACTTCATTCTGTCACCAGAGACCATTGCTCAAGCCACCGGGATACCAAACATAGGAGAGGAATGGAACAAACGATAGCAGCTAGAGAAATCCTACTATGAGCCATACATCAAACCTCGGTATATGAGGCAGCTGAGCAGGGTATTTCCATTCAGATTTCTGAAGGATGAGTTTGCACCATTGATGAAGCTCATCATTCAATATTTCAGTTGCGAGGGCAGATTCTCGCGCCTCTATGCGTACCATATCTGTTTGTTGATGCATTTCACGAGGGTACGTATGATGAGCATTCCATACTTCATGTATCGCAACATAGAGTGGATGACATTTCTTGTACAGAAGAAGACCCCAGCACAGCAGCATAGCAGTATATATCATTACGTGCTGATCAAAATCATGGTGGTACATCAGTTGACACAGCAGGGCATTGCTTGGGAGGATTTCATCTCCCGTGACTTCTTCTCAGCATCACAGCCGCCTCCGGAGGTAGTTCATGATGAGGGAGAACCTTCACGCCAGTTTGACATTCCTGAGACCGAGCATATCAGTGCTCCAGTGTATGTGACATATCAGCAAGGCCACAGAGCCTTATTTGCAGCTACACGACGAGTACTATCTCCACCCGAGGTGGAAGGGGTCTCGTTGACTTCATCAACAGTGCGAGTATTATCTCCACCGGGGGTGGAAGGGGTCTTGCCTTCGACTTTAGCACACGTACAGATTTAGGATAGAGGCAAGAGGCCTATGCATGATGAGGGCCCCTCAGGAGGCCAAGATATTGAATTCACATTGATTGATGTTGATGCGAGCTCTCCTAGCTCGAAACTGAAAGAGATCGTCTAGGAGCAGAAGGCCAAGATTGACACGCTGAATGTTAAGTTGCAGAGAGCTCAGTGGGTGATAAAATACCTGGATCAGCATAACAAACAGCTAGAGGATCAGCACACACTTGTAGAGCTGCTGCGAATCCGTGAAGATCGACAATTGGCCCGGAAGAGACCCGGTGACATGACACCAGTTGAGCGAGAGACCGAACTCATGCATGTTAACATTCATCTGGAGAAGTTGTTGGAAGACACAGAGAAAGATATTCATTGCTACGAAAGGTCATTCCCTTCCAGTGCAAAACGCTTCCAGCAGAAGCAAAAATGAAGATTCTGAAGATGAGGTTGAGCAGAGCACTAAAACGGCGGAAGAGGCCTGATCCACTCCGGATTTTGGCCAAGGCTTCATTGGCTGAGCATGATACATGATGGAGGGTCTTCGCTCCAAATTTGAGCAAATTTGAAGAATTTTTTGTCATTTTGGAAAATTTTGGTCTCAAAACAGGTTTTTCAGCCCAACGTGTAGCGCGTCACGACGCGCGCTTATGATTGGGACACTTGCTGGAGGAAAAATTTGTATTTTTGGATTTTTCATGGTAAGTTATGCATTCTCAGAAATGGCCGAAGCATTTCACCAAGTTCTGGATGATCAAAAGGGCCAAAAACACCATGAAAATCACCTTTCTGCCACCTTTTGCACCAGCAGGAAGTACTTGTGGGAGAATGAAGTTTTGGAGGGGCAAATGAGCTCCAAATTGGGAAATTCCACTTGGGTTGGATAGCAGACATCCAGGGCTTTCCAACAAACTATCATGAGCTTGATTTTGATGCCGGGAAGTGCCCCAAAAGTAGGCTGAAAGGCGCGCGACGCATAGAGCTCAAGCACGCGGCGCATAGAGAAAATTGGCTAATTTTTCATCTTCCAGCTCAGGATTTCGGCCAGTTGGACCAGTTTTGATTGTGAATGTAATTTTTGAGTTATCTTGATGTAATTTTGTGGTTGTCATGTAACTTTGATTCACTTTTACCTATTCTAGATGATTCACTCCCAAAAAAGTGAAAATCAAGTGAAAGAATCAGTTTCCTTCCTTTTAGAGGCAAGTTGTTTGGCTGCCTAGATTTTAGCTCCTTGTTTAGAATTAGTTGAAACTACTCCTAGAAGGAGGAATTCGACCCCTAGAGGCATGGGAAGGGGTTAGGATGGTCTATATGATGTAATTTCTGAGACACTATCAGGTTTGGACTCTTGGGAGAAGTTTGGCACACTATTGTACATATTTTTACATTTTGGCTAAGGAAAGATCAGAGGTTTTGCAGCACCTGTTGGGATTCTTGTGGCTTTCAGTTCTTGATGGTGTTTTCTCTCAGTTTATTGTAAGTTCTTTCATGTTTAATGTATGCCATTCCCTTCTTATGCTTCTGAAACTAAATGAATGAGTAAATGAGGTAGAATCCATTGATTTCAGTGCTTTGCCTTTAAATTTGTTTAGTTTTACATGTTTTCGCCTGTTTGGAGAGGATTCCTGTTCTCCCTTGCCCTCTTCAGCTCCTTGTCATTCTGATCCATCCATACACATAATCAAAAGCATCAAGACTACTGCCTGCCTTTCCCCAACTCGAATTCTGCAAAGATCTGGCCTCATGCCCGAGCCTAAAATTGTTTTTCCCATTTTTTCAACAAAAACCCAAAAAATCAAAATCAAAATTTCCTATCTCTTTACTAGCCTAAAATCAGTATTGATTATAAGTCATCTCAGCCCCTTTGAAGACCTTTTGCCGAGATAGACCCGGAGAGAGCCCTCTCCTGTCCTCGTAGGGCTAACTACGAGGCTGAGCGTGGTTTGATGTTGCCTTGAGTTTTACCTTATTTCAGCCTAAGGTAGATTCGAGCGCTAACATAGTGGTGACCATACTAGGGAATAATCTCAATGGTTTGATTTTTGATGTGTTCGTTTCATGAGTTATAGACGTAGTCTGAAGTCATGCCAGGTAGCTTTCGAAACGCTTTTTCCATGCATAAGCAGAAGTAGATAAACGTTTCTTCAGTCGATCTCCAGTTTAGCTTGTGAATGCAGCACTTGGTTTTCAAATTACCCCAGTACACTTGTTCGTTCTAGACTTTTGGATGATTGAGTCTAGAATTTGATAGGCTAAAAATAATCGGTTGTGTCCTTTGGTTGAATAGATCAATGCACTGGCTTCAAAAAGGCATACTAGATCAAATCCTGATCCAAATCCGCCTCCAGTATATGAAAACCCCAACCTAATCCCAAGAATTTTTTGTCGAGAAGCTCCCATCATTCCTTTGGTCAAATCTCACTCATACCCCACTATTTTTGAATACATTGAAGATATTGAGTTTGACAATCAATTCGAGTTATCATTGTTTGAAACCAAGTCCGAAAGTGCTACTGGTTCCACCGTCATCAATCCTGATTTCATCAAGTATGTAGAAGTTGAACAAGAAAATAGATCTATCGATAATTATATTCTAAATCTTCAAAACTCCATTGTGGCAACCAACATCCCTGAATTCATTGAATCTGCATCCGAAACTCTTGGGCCATCTGAAATTGCATCCGGTTCACAGATTCCCACTGAACCCCCCTTTATCCCTACCATTCCCGTACAGCCTGAGATCTCTGATCAGCAATCAGCAGTAGTTCCTCCTCCATCTCCACCGCATACACCTCGTTCATCTACTGCTCCCATTCCACCTGTTTCTCCAAGACAACAGATTATAAATCCGCCAAGAGCCATGGCTGCTAGATTCGCACCTCTTGTTTTACCTGCAAATTTGGATCCTATGCCCGCTGATTATCAGAGTAAGATTCCAATATTTGATGGCACTCCGCAGAGTGTGTCCGCTCAGCAGCATATTGTTAGAATGACAGATTTCTTGGACCTACATGAGATAGATGAAGAGAATGTGTCCATGAGGTTGTTCACCCAGACTTTTGGAGGTGAGGTTCGTAAATGGTTCAGAGCTCTACAACCCGCAAGTATCAATACATTACAAGAGCTTCAGACACAATTCCTAGATCGGTGGGAGATGAAAAAAGATCCGCTGCAAATTACTTCTGAGTATACTAGCATCAAGCGTAATCCTGGTGAGTCCGTTCAGGATTATATTATCAGATTCAATACAGTGTATAATGCAATTCCAGATGACTTAACACCATCTAGAAAGTCAGCTCTCCTTAAATTCTCGGATGGTTTCGATCCGGAGATGGCTTATTCACTACGAGACAGAGATCCACCTACCTTGGAAGATATGCAGAAGATTTCTGTTAGTGTTGAGGCGAATCTGAATGATAAGAGAGCCCGGTTGAAAGCAGAAAAGAGAGTGACCATAAAAGAAGAAGCTTCCACATCTACATCAGAACAGCACTTGCTTCGTGAGATGGAAAAAATGTTCAAAAGAATGATGCTTGACAAGCCAGAAACGCAGATTCATAATCCCAACTACCGTGGCCAGCAGCAGCCACAGTTTAGAATTAAGCAGTGTGAACAGAGAGCACAAGAGCTGGCAGCCCAGCAGCAAGTTAAAACACCTCTTCTGCAGAATTTTGTGAGTCAAGATTTAGACGATGACGATGATTTAATAGGGGAGAAAAACCACTTTTTTACTCCCGATGATCTACCCATTTACATCACTAAGGATGAAGAATATGGAGAAAGTTCAACTGCACAGAAAGATGAGGATTTTATTTTAGCAAACGATGCAGCTCTGGAGGAAGAATCAGATGAATACTAAAGAGGGTATATGAATGCTTTGTCTGCTCAGCAAAAGCAATACTCATTGAGAAACAGAGATGTGCCCATAAACCCAATTCAGAAGAGAAAAGAGGTTTCAGCACCAAAGATGGATTCACCTATACCACAGAAGAAAGGAAAAGAGACGATTGATCCCGCAGCTAATAAATCATCATCAGCAGAAAATTCAAATCAGCCAAACATGGTGAAAGATAAGGCTGAAAAGAAAGAAGTTCCGGTCAAATAAGTTGAAAGGGTTTCAGATTTTAGTTTGGAGAATGAAATTTCCAAATTGAAGGTATCTATTCCTTTGACAGAAATTATGAAGAATAGCAGCTATCGAGGTCAAGTTTCTAAAATTCTGAATTTTGATCCAATGTTTGACATGGTAAATATTGAAGATGATCAGCCCGAATTGATATTTGGGCCTACTTTAGATGGTGAGTCCCCTGACAGTGACGTTCCTCCCTTTTATATCAGTTTGAGGTTGCATGAATATGTATTGCACAATGCCATGTTCGATTCTGGTGCTTCGCACAATCTTATGCCAAAGGCGATCATGGAAAAGTTGGGTTTAGATATTACAAGGAAATACCATGATTTGTATTCATTTGATTCCAGCTGCGTGAGATGTATCAGACTCATCAAAGATTTGGTTGTAAGTTTAGATCAGATTCCTGCGAAGAATGTCTTGATGGACATGGTTGTGGTGGACATTCCTCCTCGATTTGGGATGCTCCTTTCTAGATCTTGGGGAGCAAAGTTGAAAGGTACACTGCAGTTAGATTTATCCTATGCAACAATTCCTGTCTTTGGCCAAATGAGAAAGTTATATCGAGAGCAGAAGATGAAATACATGATAACAAGCAAGGAGAAACCAATCAGTCATCCTGTAAATTATGTACATACCGACTTAGAGTCTTTTGTTTTGTTTGCTGATAGTTTTAATGATATAGATAGTCAGTTAGTTTAGGCAGAAGACATACCAGAGATCACCGAGAATTTTAGAGAAGTTCTGCAGAAAGAAAGATGAGAAAAGCAAGATACTGTTGAGCAATCAGCTAAAGACGATGGGCAGCAAACAGAAAAAACAGAGCTTACGCAATTTCAGCACTTGGAGGATGATGAAGATGGTCTTTGGACCATGCATTTCAATGGCACAGTGAGTAGTGATGGTGCTGGAATTGGTGTTTGGATACGCAGTCCATTTTCTGCTCCGAATAAGGTCCCGAGCAATGTGAGAGTATGTTCCTACAAACTAGCATTTGACTGTTCTAACAATGAGGCGGAGTATGAGGCTTTGATTGCTGGCTTTAAGATTCTAAGAAAGCTGAAAGCGAAAAGAATTGCAGTCTATGGTGATTCAGAGTTGGTGATAAAACAGGTAAAGGGTGAGTTTCAAGCCAAGCATCCTCGCATGAGGGCTTACCGTAATGCAGTTTTAGACATTTTGAAGTTATTTTCAGATTATACCTTGACGTGTGTGCCTCGCATACAAAATGGTGTTGCTGATGGACTTGCTAAGGTAGCAAGCAATTTAAAAATTCCAATGAATTCCAGCAATAAGTTCGAGATTCATGTGAAGCACCGCCCAACCGTTCCGGACAATCAGAGATGTTGGCAAGTTTCTCAGGACGACGAGGAGATTAGTGATTTTCTGTAAAATAAGGGTAAGTTTAAAGATACCTCCATAGATACAGAACATGATGATGGTAATGATGATATACAAATAAATCAAATGGAAGTGTTGCAACTTAAAGATAACATCATTCCTAAAGGATTGATTCCTTTGGAGGAACCCTTTGATCAAGACGATGTAGCCCACAAACCGACATTGAGGCCGACTGAAAAAGGTGTTGAAGAAGTAAATATTGGGACAGCTGAAAATACCAAGATGGTAAAGTTATCCAAGTCATTGTCACCAGAGGTAAGAGCAGAGTATGTGAGATTGTTGTCTTCATTTGCTGATGCTTTTGCGTGGGATTACTCAGATTTAAAAACGTATGACACTAATATCATTCAGCATACTATCCCTATTAAACCAAATCAGAAGCCTTTTTGTCAGAAGTTGAGGAGAATCAATCCGAAACTGCTGCCATTGATTGAAAAAGAGGTAAATAGGTTGTATAAGTCAGGAATCATTGTGCCTATCAGATTTTTTGATTGGATATCAAACTTGGTGCACGTGAGGAAAAAGACAGGTGAGATCCGTTTGTGTATCGATTTCAGAAATTTGAATAAGGTATCATTAAAAGACAATTATCCGCTGCCAAAAATGGACCATATATTGCAACAAGTAGTTGGAGCATCAAGGATGTCACTACTTGACGGCTATTCAGGATATAATCAAATTTTAGTGCATGAGGACGATCGTGACAAAACTGCGTTCACCACTCCATGGGGAACGTTTCATTATGCAAAGATGTCGTTTGGTTTGAAAAATGCAGGTGCCACTTTTCAGCGTGCAATGGAAATGGATTTCGCCAATGAGAAAGATGTATTTTTGGTTGTTTACCTTGATGATTTGACTGTGTTTTCAAATTCTGATGAAGAACACTTGTATCACTTGAAAGTTGTTTTCCAGAAGTGCAGAAAATATGGCATTTTGCTGAATCCGAAAAAGAGCCTGTTTGCCATGGATGAAGGCAAACTCCTTGGCCAAATCATATCGAAAGACGACATTCGTGTTGACCCTGCACGTGTTGAAGCCATCCAGCAAATTGAACAGCCCCGGAACAAGAAATAAATACAGTCATTTAATGGTAAAATGAATTTTCTGCGTCGTTTCATTCCAAATCTTGCTGAGCATCTTAGAGAAATCACGAACATGCTGAAAAGGATAGTCAGGTGAAGTGGACAGAAGAGGCGGTGAAATCATTCAATTTGGTAAAGTTAGCTCTTTCTTCAGCCCCTATTTTAATCAGCTCGGACTACACACAGGACTTCATTTTGTTTTCGTTTGCTTTTGAGCACACTTTGGCAGCTGTTTTAATGCAGAAAAGGGATGGAGTTGAGAAGCCCATTGCTTTTTTCAGTCGGATTATAAGGGACAGAGCTTTGAAATACAACATTATTGAGAAACAAGCACTTGCTCTTGTAAAGGCCTTGAAAGATTTCCGTGTGTATATACTGCATTCCCACATTATAGCCTACATTCCTAACGCAGCAGTTAAAGATGTTTTGGTACAAGCAGATCCAGAGGGAAGACGGGGTAAGTGGATCGCTGTGTTGTTAGAATATGATGTGGAGATTAAACCGACCAAGCTGATCAAAGGACAAGGACTAGCCAAGCTCATGGCTGAAACAAATCTACATGCTCTAGATATAAATTTGATCGCTGCCATGTCTGATGAAGATGAGGAGAGTACATCATTTCAGGTATCTGATATTTTTGTTTCCTCCCCTTGGTATGCTGACATTTTATACGTACTTCAGAATTTGTCTCCACCACCCGAGATGCCTAGAAATAAGAGTAGAACCTTGAAGTTGAGGGCTGCAAAGTTTTGCATATTGAATTCTGCATTATATTGGAAATACCCTGGTGGTATGTTATTGAATTGTTTGGTAGAGGAGGAAGCCAAAAGAGTTTTGGAGGACTTTCATAGAGGAGATTGCGGGGGCCATTTATTTTGGAAAACCACAGCTAATAAGATTATCAGGGCAGGTTACTACTGGCCTTCTTTATTTTCTGATGTATATAAGGCTGTTAAGAATTGTCACAAATGTCAAATTTTCGAAGGGAAACAAAAGTTACAGCCTCTGCCTCTTAAACCAATTGAAGTTAGTGCACCATTTCAGCAGTGGGGATTGGATTTCATTGGGGAAATCCATCCGGCATCGTCAGGACAGCATAGATGGATATTGACAACAATGGATTACTTCACGAAGTGGATCGAGGCGATTCCCACTCGACAAGCCACGGATGCGGTAATTATCTCTTTTCTTGAAAATAATATTATGTCATGTTTTGGGTGTCCTAGTAAGATAATCACAGATAATGCAGCGGCCTTCAAGTCAAAGAGGATGGTTGAATTTTGCTATAAGTACAACATCAGCTTGGGACATTCGACTGCCTACCATCCGCAAGGAAATGGCTTGGCGGAATCTTCAAATAATTCTTTGGTAAATATCATTAAGAAATTGCTGGAAATCAATAAAAAAGGCTGGCACAAGAAATTAGTGAATGCACTTTGGGCTGATAGGGTAAGTCAGAAAAAGTCTATTGGCATGTCTCCTTTCGATTTGGTGTATGGAATAGACACAGTGTTTCCCACGTCTCTTGCTGTCCCAGTAGTCAAATTGCTTCAGGAAGCAGGTAGTGAGGAAGATCCCATGCAGCGAAGGATAAATCAGATGATTCATTTACAGCAGACACGGGAGGAGTTCTTTCAAAATACATTCAAGTTGCAGAAGCGCATAAAGAATATCTACGACAGGAAGGCAAAAGCAGATAAGTTCCAGCTGGATGAGGTGGTTTTGAAGTGGGATGCTCAAAATGAAGATAAGGGAAAGCACGGCAAATTTGAAAACCTTTGGAAGGGTCCTTTTAAGATTGCAGCGTATCGTGGTCAGAACGCCTTTCTTCTCAAGGAAATGAACGGGGATGATTGTCTGGGAGGGCCAATCAATGGTCGGCTACTCAAGCGATATCACTTCTGAGTATTTTCTGTTGATTTCATCATCATTGTATATATCGTTCTACTTCTGTTTTATTGCAAGTCTGTACTGATCTCTCATCTTCAGTCTGGGGCCCGGAGCGAAGGCTATAATTCTGGAGAAGGAGGTTAGTCGGTTTGAATTTTGTCAAGTTGTTCTTATCATTCTTTTCAGTTTTAAAATCGAGTCAGTCTCGATCAAGTTTTCAGTCAAGTTTTCAGTCAATTTTCAGTCAATAAATGTGTCAAAAGTTTTGTGTTATCCGTTCAAATAATGACTCCATCACCCAATGGATGAAGGCACTATCTGACTCCTCCAGAGATCTGTCGTTCTTGGCATCTCCTTGGAGCCACCATCCCCATTGGAGCCAATGTTAGAGTCGGTCCTTACAGCCCTCCGTCAGAGATCATTTCACTTTTTGCATATCATTTTTAGGTGTCTCGCTCACTTCACTTCGTTGCATTTCGCTAGGAGCATGCCATTGACTGACGAGAGGGTTTGGTCGTCTTGTATTTCCTCATGCTTGTACCTGCAGGGCTAATTAAAACTCCTCAAAAATCATCAAAGTTCAGGTCACGTCATTCATGGTTATAAATAATTATTTTCGTCAACAAGAGTCTTTAGTCCTAGAGTCTAGGGTTTTCAGTCTTTGATACATGTAATAAAAGCCCGTAGGCCATGAGGATGGTTTCGAAAAGGTTCCTATTTCATATTTTTATTCTCAAAAACATTTGAAGACATTTCTAGTCCAAAACTCCGTTTTGAACTAGAAACTGTCAATTTTATTTTTTGTAATAATTTTGTATTTGTTCCACCATAAAAGTTCAAAGCAAGCCTCTGGTCTTTGCCGAAGTCAAAATGCCAAAATCCCTGCAAAAATCAAATCATTACATCAGTCCAAAACTCAGAAAAAATAGTGAAAAGCCAAAAGACAGAATTGCATTAAATGATAAAGTGCCAAGATTGCCAAACATTACAAAGTGGGTTATGGAGAAAATTAAAATCAAATCCGATTCTTATGACATATTTTTCAACCTATATAAACCATGGAGGACAAGTCATTTTCACAAATTCCCAAAGCAAAGGTTGAATTGGAGATTGGAAGGGCGAAAACTTGTTTTCAAAGCCGTGGAAGTCAAAGTGGAAGTGCGCGCGGCGCGTACAGGAGGCGCACGACGCACACAAGGCGCGCGACGCATTGGGCATCACAGGCCCGTGCATTTTTTCACGCGCGTGACGCATACATAGCGTGCGGCGCACTGGGCATGCGCACGACGCGTAGAGTTTCAGGGCCAAAAATTTTTACTCCTTCGCCTAGATTCATGCCAAATTACCTCATTTTACTTGCAAGTAAGTTGTTCATGCCTGCTTAGTGACTCATGAACATGATGTGGTGTTTTGAAAGTGGAGAAAACAAGTGTTTGATGTGGTGAAATATAAACCCCATGTTCATTGTTAAAATCACTCCCTAGGGTTTTGAAAGACATGTTGATGGTATTGTGGGGGTTTCCAAACTTGTGTTATTGATACATATGTCCATGCTCTCTATTATTATTGGTGTCCTTGCTTATTGTTTACCATAGCCTCATGCTCTCTCTCTCCTATTCAAATCACTGCTGTAATTACCATTTTCATTGTCACACTATTTATCATTTATATTGTAACACAGTCCCATATTCACTATTCCCCATTCTCCATTGACAAAGCCTAACTATCATTGCAAGGGCTGTTCTTTGTCCTACACTACATTAGACTCCTTCCTATTCACTTGTCAAAATCCCCATGTAGTCAAAGCAGTGACTGTTTTCCATTCAAACTCATTTGACAGAACCTTTATCATTGTGGCTTTCCTATAACACTTTGATACACATGTGACACATTCGGGATTAGAGCATACACTGAACTCTTGTTTTCACTATACCTATATCAGCATATATTTTGCAAACATCTTGATTTCAGCGCCATGTCAGAGACGGATTCAGTTTATGAGCAGGAGTATGACAGTGATTCCACAGCAGAGGTTAATGTGCCACAGAGGTCTCACAAAAGTGGCAAAAGTGGTAGGAATGTCAGGGAGGAGCCTACTTCTTTGGCTCAATTGCAGGCTTGCCCGCTTGCAATGGATTGTTTTCAGCATCAGTCATGTTTCCAGTACTGTGAGATGATTTCACAAACCCAGCATCATCATGAGCTAGCTCGTCTATTTGTTCTACATTAACATGATGGCCGTGTAAACCTTGCCGGAGTTAACTTCATTCTGTCACCAGAGACCATTGCTCAGGCCACCGGGATACCAAACATAGGAGAGGAATGGAACAAACGACAACAGCTAGAGAAATCCTACTATGAGCCATACATCAAACCTGGGTATATGAGGCAGCTGAGCAGGGTATTTCCATTCAGATTTCTGAAGGATGAGTTTGCACCATTGATGAAACTCATCATTCGATATTTCAGCTATGAAAGCATACTTTCGCTCTATGCATATAATGATGGTCTGGCTTGTTGATGCATTTCACTTAGGTACGTATGATAAGAATTCCATACTTCATGTATCGCAACATAGAGTGGATGACATTTTACGAAGAAGACCCCCAAGATAGCAAGATAGCAAGACATCATTACGCGCCAATCAAAATCATGTGGTACATCATGACATAGCGTTCATTTGTTACATTGACCTCCTGACTTCTCTCACATCACACCCGCCTCCCCCGAGGTAGTTCACAGGTGAGCTCACGCCGCCTTTGGACATTCCTGAGACCGAGCATATCAGTGCTCCAGTGTATGTGACATATCAGCAAGGCCACAGAGCCTTATTTGCAGCTACACGACGAGTACTATCTCCACCCGAGGTGGAAGGGGTCTCGTTGACTTCATCAACAGTGCGAGTATTATCTCCACCGGGGGTGGAAGGGGTCTTGCCTTCGACTTTAGCACACGTACAGATTTAGGATAGAGGCAAGAGGCCTATGCATGATGAGGGCCCCTCAGGAGGCCAAGATATTGAATTCACATTGATTGATGTTGATGCGAGCTCTCCTAGCTCGAAACTGAAAGAGATCGTTCAAAGAGTGTATGTCGAGATTAAAAGCTGAATGGGTTGTTGCAAGAGATCCTTGGGTGATAACCACCGAGCAACAGAATAAAATAATGCAGCTAGAGGATCAGCACACACTTGTAGAGCTGCGGCGAATCCGTGAAGATCGACAATTGGCCCGGAAGAGACCTGGTGACATGACACCAATTGAGCGAGAGAAATGCCTCACACATGTTAACATTCATCTAGAAAAGTTGTTGGAAAAGGCCAATAGAGACAAATACATGCTTCGTCAGATGAAAGGTCATTATTGGGCCCGCATGCACGTCTGCAAAGCAAAAATGAAGATTCTGAAGATGAGGTTGAGCAGAGCACTAAAACGGCGGAAGAGGCCTGATCCACTCCGGATTTTGGCCAAGGCTTCATTGGCTGAGCATGATACATGATGGAGGGTCTTCGCTCCAAATTTGAGCAAATTTGAAGAATTTTTTGTCATTTTGGAAAATTTTGGTCTCAAAACAGGTTTTTCAGCCCAACGTGTAGCGCGTCACGACGCGCGCTTATGATTGGGACACTTGCTGGAGGAAAAATTTGTATTTTTGGATTTTTCATGGTAAGTTATGCATTCTCAGAAATGGCCGAAGCATTTCACCAAGTTCTGGATGATCAAAAGGGCCAAAAACACCATGAAAATCACCTTTCTGCCACCTTTTGCACCAGCAGGAAGTACTTGTGGGAGAATGAAGTTTTGGAGGGGCAAATGAGCTCCAAATTGGGAAATTCCACTTGGGTTGGATAGCAGACATCCAGGGCTTTCCAACAAACTATCATGAGCTTGATTTTGATGCCGGGAAGTGCCCCAAAAGTAGGCTGAAAGGCGCGCGACGCATAGAGCCCACACACAAGCAAGACAGGCACCAAGCACTTTTTCTACCCTCTGTACCAAGATTTCGGCCGGGCTGACCAGTTTTGATTGTGAATGTAATTTTTGAGTTATATTGATGGTAATTTCAGGGTTTTCATGTAAATTTGATTCAAGTTTTTTTACTGTCTACGCATCTTACCCCAAAAAAGTGAAAATCATGAAATAACCGCCCTTCCCTTTTAGAGGCAAGTTGTTTGGTCAGCTTTCAGATTTTAGCTCCTTGTTTGGAATTAGTTGGAAACTGCTCCTACAAGAGGAATTGGACCCCAGAAAACCACAGGGTTAGATGGTCTATATGATGTAGTTTTGGGAGACACCATTGTTTGGTCCCTTGGGAGAAGTTTGGCACACTATTGTACATATTTTTAACATTTTGGCTATGAAAGATCAGAGGTTTTGGAAAAGACCTCGGTGGGATTTCTTGTGATTTCAGTTCTTGATGGTGTTTTCTCTCTCGCTTATTGTGTTCTTTCATGTTTAATATATGACATTCCCTTTCTTATGCTTCTCAAACTAAATGAATGAGTAAATGAGGTAGAATCCATTGATTTTGGAAGAAGTCATTTTTAAATTTGTTTAGTTTCATATGTTTTCACTGCTTGAGAGGACTGTTCTCCTTGCATATCAGTAGGTCCTTTGTCATTCTGATCCATCCATACACATAATCAAAAGCATCAAGACTACTGCCTGCCTTTCCCCAACTCGAATTCTGCAAAGATCTGGCCTCATGCCCGAGCCTAAAATTGTTTTTCCCATTTTTTCAACAAAAACCCAAAAAATCAAAATCAAAATTTCCTATCTCTTTACTAGCCTAAAATCAGTATTGATTATAAGTCATCTCAGCCCCTTTGAAGACCTTTTGCCGAGATAGACCCGGAGAGAGCCCTCTCCTGTCCTCGTAGGGCTAACTACGAGGCTGAGCGTGGTTTGATGTTGCCTTGAGTTTTACCTTATTTCAGCCTAAGGTAGATTCGAGCGCTAACACGCCACACATGAGGAAAATTTATTCCTCAGCTACCATAGTGCCACCTATTCCTCAAAGTACTCAATCAGAGGCTGAAGTTATTGATCGAATGAAGTTTTTCGCCTCAGCACAGCCGAAAAGTTACTTCTGCAAGGAAACTTAATGACAAAATATCAGCAGAGTTACTTCAACATTACACAGAGCCTCAAAGGTCAACAAAAGCTCCCACCGAGCTTAATATTTATGTAAAAAACATTTAATACAGAGTACACCCATGTAAATTTCTTCATTGAGCCCCTCAAAGGCCAAGAAACCCTTAAGTATGTATTAATTGTAATTGGAGATCTTTTATCAGATCTCACCTCCTCATTCTTCTATATATACTTCTGAAGAAGATAAGTGAAGGGTTGGTTGTAGAACTTTGATATACACTCAAGCTTAAACTTCTGATTGTACATAGTATTCACTGGCTCTTGGAGCTCCGCTGGTGATAGATAGGTCAGGCTGAGATGTGTAGATGGTTGCTAACCTAAAGCACTGGACTTAAGGTTGTAACTGGTTTGGAGCATTAATACAAGCTGATTTATGGGATCCTGGTATATGTTGACGGTGATGTTTCTCTAATTTTTACTTGTTATTTTGTTTCTTTTTTCACTGTGTTTCATATTCTCTTATAAAGAATAGCATGCATAGAGTTAGGACCTACTGTACATCAGTAACCTTCTCTGACTGAAAATCTTTATCTGAATGTTTTCTTCTAAACTGTGTTATTTAGGAATAATTTAATTCTATTCAAGCATAGGAATGCTGACGTTCCCTCACCTTATTGTCTTAGCTGAATATTATTCTTAAATGTTATTTTCAGTATATGTTTTGTGAAGATGAACTGAGGAAGATATGGTGAGCCCTAGTCCTAGTTTTGTCCCCACAACTATCTGGATGTTTCCCTTGGAATGTGTTAAAAGCTAGCTAGTTTAAAAGTACTTACCAGATCTTAGGCCATTTTGTGTTATCTTTGTGTTTTTCTTGAAAGTAACTAAGTAAAGAAGAGCTAGGAGAGGATTTGTGGTGAGCCTGGCCCACTAGTTTCTACTCCAAAGGTTGTTTCCTAGTTTCTCTTTGTTTTAAAATGTGTTCTATTGAAAGCATATCAAAGGCTGGCTAGTTTAAAAGTAGTTACCAGATCCTAGTTTACTTTTATGTTTTTCTTGAGTCCATGTCAAAGGCTGACTAGTTTAAAAGTACTTATCAGATCCTGGGCTGCTCTTGTTCTGCATCTGTTTATCTCTCCTTCTTATTGTATCATTTCATTCCATAAATCAAAATTCAAAGAAATCCTTAGACATAGATGACTTTCCCCATGGACCACTCTTGCCTCTTGATGTTCCAATTAAATCCTATTATGACTCCATAGCCCAGTGGACTAAAACCTGCAATTGTCTATATTTTTGGTCGAAGCTTACTCTGATTGCTTGCAACTTCTCACCTTTGAAACTTTTTTCACTCAGAACTTTCCACCTCAAACAATAATTATGCTCGACCACCCAAAAAACAAACAAACCCTTGGCCTTCATAACTAGCCTAATATCATAACCCCAAACTTCAAAGACAAATCCATCTTTGGAATTATTGGAGAGATCCCTCTCCGGATTCAGGAGGGCTAGATTCTAGAATCCCATAGTTGGTTGAAATAATGTTGCTTCTGCAGTTTTAGTCTTACCAATCTGCTAAAATTACAGATCCCTAACACCTTACCTCACCCTTTGACTCTTCCTAGTCCTGAAATACATAGGTGTCTACCTCTTCCTTTTTATTTTTATAGGTGTTCTCAAAGTGGTTAGGGTAGTAGCCACTTCTTGGTTTGTAATGTCTGGTGACATGCTGGTGTCTTGAGGGTAGGTTTCACTGCCTAGGATATGGTCTAATCCTTCCTTTTCCTAAGTCTTGTATCTTTTATGAGTGGGGCCAAGGGTGAGGAAGATCACCAAGAATATAAGGAAAGGGATGGCAGCCATAAGAGGCATTCAAAATATTTTTTATGTTTGAGTTTTATGACTTCTTGCATGCTTCAGCTATTTAGCAGAGTTTGTTGTACTGTTTAGTACAAGGGAATTTCCAGGTTGGAATCCCACACTCTACCTTGGGGGACTTTGAGTGCCCACTCAGGAGAGCTATTCTAAGATTTATTTCCACCATCTGGAATAGGGCCAAGCAGCCACCTTCAGCCACAGTGCAGTCTCCTTGAGGAACTGTGTTATTTTACAGTGTGTTGTAGTGGAGGATTGAGAAACCCTGTTTATGAGCTATTTTCCTAGTGAAAGGAGAATCCTTTCACCCGAAAATCTAGGGAGGAGGAGATACATCCATATATTTTTTATTTCAGCCATATTTCAGTAGAGCTTCAGTGATACAGCGTGATTCAGCCACAAATTTACAGTCTGCACTTTTTGCATCTTATGTATTTCAAGAAACCCTTGTCGGGATATCTTGGGATTGTGTTTGAGAGACTAGTTCTCCATTTTCAGCTCTTTTTGAGTATCGTATCAGTAGATCCACTTATTTCCATTTTCCAATAGCAGTAACCCTCACTAGGACTATGTTTTCATGTATTATGACATTTCTTTGCAGCAGCATCATTTGGGATTCTAGTGTATTTGGGATTTGGAGGCTTGTTTGCCTAGTTTGAGTGATTTGTTCCTCAACACATTGTACATTTTGTTGTTTTGATACATAATATAATGGATCTATGATTTTCTCATGTGTTTTGCATTATCATTTTTTGTACATTTCAGTTTTCCATTCAATATTATTGTCTTTCCTAATTTGGAATATTATAGTGGTATCAAAGCATAATCTTGGCTCAGTTTGTGGGGAAATACATCTATAGAAATGGAGGAGAAAGAGATCCCAAAACTTCTTCTTCATACCATGCATAACATTGAAAAATATATCAAGGATATGAGATTAGAAAGGTAGAAGGAATCCCCTAGAGGGTTTCATCATGGAGAAAGTTTTGGCACTTCACATTCATGGTGTTAGAAACCAGTAGTACAACCTTCTTCACAACGCTCCACTATGCCCACATTCCTATAATTTGGAAGTGAGGTGGGAGGGTCATTAAGGGAAGAAACCCTTGGTGACTATTTTGTGGAATATGAATCTCAATCTCAGAGGTTCAAGGAGCATTTTAACTTTCAAGAGTTCTGTCGGATCAAGGATGGAAGGAGATCTTCCAATCACCATAAAAGTGGAGGGTACATGCAAAACCAAGATCTACAACGCACTATGGGCAGGATATTTTTTCCCTCTTATGATGGATCACCCAAGTGCACAGCTAAGGCTTGGGTAGAGAAGTTGGATACTTATTTCCAACTCAATAGAGTTTCAGAAATGGAGGCTATCAAAATAGCAACGCTGAACATAGAAGGTGAATAACATGAATGGTGGTTTCATGGCCTATCTACACTTGGGCATGCTAGTGTCACTTCTTATGCAGACTTCACCTGGAGGTTGGTGGAGAGATTTGATCCCAGGAATCTAGAAGCACATTTTTTTGAGCTAATTAAGCTCAAGAAAATAGGGGATCCAGAGACTTATATCTTTGAGTTTCTAAAGCTTTCAGTCATGGTGTCTAACCTCACTTTGACTAGGAGAGTGTGCATGTTCATTGATGGGTTGGTTGAACCATTGCATGGGTTGGTGAAATCCACTAGACCAACTACGCTCGAAGAAGTTATGGAGAGGGCTAGAGACCTACAACATGCTTTACCCAAGGCAAAATCCCCTTTTCAGCAGAATTTCTCCTCTAAAACAAAGGAGAATCATGAGAAGAAATCTCTTGATGATAATGCCTGGGGAGATCTAAGGAAAAGGAAACTATTTTTCACTTGTCAAGAGCATTTTTACCAGGCCACCAATGTGTTGTAGGGAAGGCACATTGTATTGATATATTTTCTGATGAGGAGAAGGAGACCAATGTTGTAGTAGCAGGAGAAGGTGCACCACCAACAGGAGGTGTGGTGGGAGCGTTTGCTCCAATGGGAGGGACTCTTGCAGCTTTGCAAGGAGTTCCCAAGTATCTAATATTAAGATTTAGATGCAATATTCTGGGAAAAAGAGTATCGGTATTGGTAGATAGTAGAGCCACCCATAACTTTATTGATACTCAGTTGGTGCATAGGAGGGGAATTCACATAGAAAAGGTTGAGGGCTTCTCTATTTTGGTTCCAGAAGCTAGAACCATGCAGTGTGCCAAATATGTTCCGGCATTAACCATCACTATGGGGACCTACACATTGACAGACCACTTCTTTGTGGTTGATATTCCAGACAACAATGTGATATTGGGTGTCCAGTGGTTAATCACCTTAGGGAAGGTTACCACAAACTAGGAAACATTGGATATGGAATGGACAGAGAAGGGGAGTGGTAAACATCAAAAAATCAAAGGCATACACACCTATCCACCCAGATTGTCTCAGCACATAGGATGGAGGTTGATTTACGCAGAGGGGACATAGAGTGGGCAGTAGAACTGCGTATGTTAGAAGTAGGGGGCAAGGCTGCACCAATACACTCGGATGTACAATATATTTTGGACCGTTATTCTATAGTATTTGGAGATATTCCACCCGGGAGACATCCTGACCGAGGGTTTGAGCACACTATTGAGTTGGAGCAAGGGATCCAAGTAGTGATCACCACACCCTATAAGAATCCCAAAGCCTAGAGGGATGAGATTGAAAAATCCATTTAGGAGCTTTTGGTCTTAGGACACATCCAACCTAGCACCAGTCCTTTTTCCTCTTCAATGGTTTTGGTGAAGAAGAAGGATGGAACATTGAGGATGTGCATTGATTATAGGGCCTTGAACAAAAAGAAAATGAAGAATAGGTACCCAATTTCCAAGATCGATGAATTGATGGATGAGCTAAGAGGATCCAAGTATTTTTCTAAGATTGATTTGAGATCGGGGTATCATTAAATCAGAGTGAGGGATCAAGATATCCCCAAGACAAGATTATGATGCCACTATGGCCATTTTGAGTTCTTTGTGATGCCTTTTGGGCTAACCAATGCCCCGGAAACATTATAATCTTGCGTGAACCACATTTTTCATGGTCACTTGAGGAATTTTGTGTTGGTCTTCTTTGATGACATTCTTACAACCACACATGGGAGGAGCATCTACAACATATTGAGACAATGTTATGCATTCTTGAGGAGTAGAAATTCTATGCTAATCTCTCCAAGTATGAGATTGGACTCACAGAGATGCTCTATTTGGGCCATATCATTGGAGTAGATGGAGTGAGAGTTCATGAAGAGAAGATCCGTGATATCAGAGATTAGCCCAAGCCAAAGAATGTCACAGAACTTCGGGGGTTTTTAGGCATCTGCACCTACTACTGAAATTTTGTTGAAGGGTTCTCTCAACTAGCAGCACCACTCACATATCTGACTAAGAAGGGAGCTTTCAGTTGGACAACCACAACACAGAGATTTGATAGGCTCGAGGAGGTGATGAGTAGCTGCCTGGTATTGGTTCTATCGGATTTTACCCAACCCTTTGTGTTGGAATGTGATGCCTCGGGAGAGGGCATTGGAGCAGTGTTGATGCAAGGGGGACCCCCCATAGCTTTTGAGATTTAGAATTTGCTTCCACATGAGAAAATATATCTGATATATGATAAGGAGATGTTGGCTATTATGCATGCCTTAGCCAAGTTCTAGAAATATTTGGTGGGTAACATATTCCGAGTGAAGATTGATCACAATAGTCTTCGATTCTTTCTTGAGCAGAAGCAGCTTCAGGAGAGCCAGTAGAAATGGGTGAGTAAGATCCACGTCTATGACTTTGACATTGAATATGTCAAGGGGAAGAGAAATGTAGTGTAAAATTCTCTATCTCGGTGGCCAACAATGTTGTCCTTAATGAGCATGGATACAGATTGGAAGGCTCAGTTTCTAGTGGAGTATTCCAAAGACCGCTTTACATGTGAGATCCTAGATGGACATGTGATTGATGAGAGGTATAGAGTGATGGATGAGGTCATCTATTACCAAGATCGGGTCTTCTTGGCTAGAGATTCTAGACTAAAGAAGAATATTTTGCAGGCATCACATGATTCACTACTTCCTGGGCATCAAGGATTCACCAAGACATACTGGGCTATTCGGGAGAGATTCTCATGGAAGGGTCTCTAATAGGATGTGCTCCTACACATCAAGGAGTGCGTAGTTTTCTAGCAGAACAAAGGGGAGCACAACCATCCCGCGGAATTTTTGCATCCACTCCCTATTCCATGTGGAAAGTGGGAAAGTATTTCCATTGACCTCATCACCGGTCTACCCACGGTTCATGGTAAGGAATGTATCTTTGTATTTGTTGATTGACTAACAAAGTATTCACATTTATTTTCTATTTCTGCATGATATACTGCTTCACAGGTATCTGAGCTCTTCTTTAGAGATGTCTTTAGACTCCATGGTCTTCCAAAGACCATACTCAGTGATCAAGATAGTTGCTTCATGGGTGGCTTTTGGCAGGAGATTTTTCGGTTAGTGGGTATTGAGTTAACACCGAGTACTAGCTATCACCCACAAACATATGGACTGAAATGGATAGTAAACAAATGGTTGGAAGGCTACTTGTGAAACTATGTTTCGGGGCACCAAAGGACATGGTTGCGCTGGCTCCATTTGGTGGAGTATTGCTACAACACAAACTTTCATATTTCCATTGGCATGACCCCATTTCGCGCTCTTTATGGGTATGATGCTCTATCATTTTCTAATGTGATGTTTGGGGCAAGAAAGGATCCTAGAGCAAAGGAGTGGATTCAGGAAATTTAGGATATACTCCGGGCCCTCAAGGACGACATTGCTACATCACAAAACCAACAGAAGTTATATGCAGACCGTGGTCGGATAGAGAGGTAGTTTGAGGTGGATGATTTGGTCTATCTTCGTCTTCAACCATATATATAGTCTAAACTTAAGGAGAAGGGGGCTGAGAAGCTTAACCTTGATTCTATGGGCCATACAAGGTGATCTGTCGTGTTGGGGAAGTAGCATATGAGTTGGAGCTTCCTATTGGAAGTAAGATCCATAACATTTTTCATGTCTCATGCCTCAATAAGGCCATTGGACAACATGTGGTTGCCACCATGGATCTCCCACCTATTGATGATGACAACCATATGGTTTTGCAACCAGAGGCTATCTTGGATACTCAGGAGAGGTTTCTAAGGAACAGGGTGATTAGAGAGTATTTGATTCGATGCAGGAATCTACCTGATGAGGATGCCACTCGGGAAGGAGAGAATATTTAGCAGCATCCTTCTTTACTATTTCTTGAGGATAAGCAACATTTGGGAGGGGAGGGTTGTAATATTCCAAATTAGCTTTTAGCTAGTTGGAATATTATATGTTGCTTCTATTCATAGTCTAGATGAATAAGTGGCATAAAGAGACCCTTAAATCTCTTTAGTAGGAATAAACCACCTCTAGTATAGATGTGGATCAGTTTAGATAGTCAAAATAAAGCCACCTTGGGTGTGAAAGGGGGAAATTCATGTATACTGGGTCAAGATTGACCAAATCAACAACGTTGCCAAAGGAGAGAGTGGAGCTAATGGGGACAACGTAGTTTTGGAGGAGGGGTCTTTGCATGGAAGTAGCATCATAAATGAGTGGGGCCTAGGGTGAGGAAGCTCACCAAGAATATAAGGAAAGGGATGGTAGCCATGAGAGGCATTCATAATATTGTTTATGTTTGATTCTTATGACTTCTTCATGCTTCAGTTGTTTAGCAGAGTTTGTTGTACTATTTAAGTACAAGGGCATTTCCAGGCAGGAATCCCACACTCTACCTCGGGGGACTTCGAGTGCCCACTCAGGAGAGCTATTCTGAGATTCATTTCCACAATTTTCCATTGGGACAAGTAGCCACCTTCATCCACAACGCAGTCTCCTTGAGGAATTGCGTTATTTTGAAATGTGTTGCAGTGGAGGGTTGAGAAACCCTATTTATGAGCTAGTTTCCTAGTGAAAGGAGCAACCTTTCACTCGGATAGATAGGGAGGAGGAGATACAGCCATATATTTTTTATTTCAGCCATATTTCATTAGAGATTTAGTGATACAGCATGATTCAGCCACAGAGTTGTAGTCTACACTTTTTGCATCTTTTGTATTTCAAGAAACCCTTATCGGGTTATCTTGGGATTGTGTTTGAGAGACTAGTTCTCCATTTTCAGATCTTTTTTAGTATCATATCAGTAGATCCACTTGTTTCCATTTTCTAGTAGTAGTAACCCTTACTGGGACTGCGTTTTCATGTATTCCTACATTTCTATGTAGCAGCATCATTTGGGATTCTAGTGTATTTGGGCTTTGGAGGCTTGTTTGCCTAGTTTGAGTGATTTGTTCCTCAACACATTGTACATTTTTCTGTTGTGATACATAATATAATGGATCTATGATTTTCTCATGTGTTTTGCATTATTATTTTCTGTACATTTGAGTTTTGTGTTCAATATTACTGTCATTCCTAATTTGGAATATTACAGTTTTTTCCTGCAAAACTAGGAAATCTGTAGGAAACTCCCAAGAGTCAATTGAAACCATAACATCCTCAAAATTGATTTCTAGAGTTACTATGGATCGATTTTCAAGTTTCAGAACTGTTGTGGTTTTCCTCAAAGTCCCTTGGAGGTTGAGTTTCAACATAGTTTCCTTGGTGATGACATTGATGGAAGCCCCAAGATCAATCAGAGTATTGGGGACTATGACACCATCTATGTGCACATCTACAATTGGACTACCAAGGTCCAGGTACTTTGGAAAGTTCACCCTTCCCAACTTTAAGTTGGACATTTTTCTTGCTACATTGATGGTGGGGGTGTCTTTCTTCTTTCTCCCAGGTTCCTTGAAGCACTTTTCCTTGATGAGCCTATTGTAAATAGAGACATCCTTAATGGCGTGGAGAAGGGGTATCTTTACACACAATTTTTTCATTTCTCCCAAAAGTTCGGTCTCCTATGGGGTGTGCTAACTGGAATGGATCAAGCACTCGAGAAAAGGAGGTTGTTGGATCTGAGTGTTACTTTCTTGCTTTTCATCCTCAACCTCTATAGGAGGAGATTGAGGGTAGTTGTCTGGGAGTACTCTTCCCGACCTGAGATTAATCTCATGTATCTCCATAGCATAAGCTGGATAGGATGTCTCTCCATTGTAAACTTGGTGTGCATGTATGTTGTTTGGGTTCAGGTTAGGTTGTGCATGCATAAGAGGCAACTTGGGTGGAGCAACATGAGTAAGCTGAGGTTGAGGTTGGGGTGAAGGCATTAGAGAACATGGTTGATTATGTTGAGGCCTCCACCCTTGGTATGGATTGTTCCACTGAGGTTTTTGAGGAACATAATGCAGAAATGGTTGGTTCATAGGCTGAGGATGATATGAATGGTTGTAAGGCCAAGTAGGAGGTGTAGGCCGGGATTAAGGAGTGGGGGTGTACCAAGATTGCATGGGTGCATTCTTATTATTCTGATAGTAAGAGTAAGGTGCACCTTGCATACCATTTTGATGTGACCTAAGGCATGAGGCCTTCTCTTGTTGATGAAACAAAGTTGCTCCGGTCCTACTTCCCCACCTTGATATACAACTTTTAGTCTAGGTAAGGAGGGACACTTGTATGTGGCATTATTATCCTCACAGACTAAGCAAACCTGTATGACATTTAATTGACATGAATTTCTAGGGTGTTTTCTAGTACATCTAGGGAAAAATATAGCCAAGGCCCTTTCTGCTTCGTCTTGTTTCCTCTTGACCTGCATTGTGTCCATTTGCAAGGAAAAGGTGTGCAGCATGTCACTCTTTAAGTCCTCCATCATATTTCCAATCTCATGTTTGATGGAGGTTTTTGAGATTGAACAAGAAAGTTTCAACAACCATGCCTAGCGCATTAAGCACCTACACTAGGGTGGGGCCCACAGTGTTATTTTTGGGTGCATGTCTATTTTAGTTATCCCTTAATTAAGATGGACAATAAACTGTAATATATTCTCAATGATAACTTGAAATAGTCAAATGAGAGTGATAAACTCAGTTAGCTAGTGGACTTCGAGTTAGAGGTATTTGGTGAGGCATGCAGAGTAATTCTAGTTGTAGCAGAGTTTGAAGTGCAGTGGTGCATTAGTTAATGTAGGTTGAAATCAGTTTAACTCAGTTAAGTGAGTTAAACTCAGTAGCGCTAGTTGTAGCTGAAGATATACTAGTGAGAGATCAAGTGAATTAAATATTGATTAATTCACAATCACTGATCTCACATGCAACTGAGGATTTACTATTATTAGCTGCATGCACGTCCGATCCAGTGGAGACCCAGTTGAGATCTAGCTGAAAGGGAAGTTGACTATCAGTTGTAGGATTATTGGGTTGCACACATGCAACCAAACACCCATTGGAGTGCCCATGATACTTGCGCAATCAAGGAAGGCCAAAATTCCTATATTTTAGGGATTTCATTCATTATGGATTGTGCAAGCAAGGCAGGTTGTCTAAAGGTAGTAAATTGGCTAAGTATTGGTTAGTTTTTGTATGATAGTGTGAGACAATAAACTGAGTAATGGAGGGCTCTCGTGAGAAGAGTTTTGTATGTAATTGTTTCATGATCCATGTTGAATATACAATAGAATATAGTGGGGTTTTTAGCTGTAATCTTTCCCCAGGAAATTATCTGTGTTGTGTGTGATTTGATTCCTCTTTACTTCATGTGATTGGTGATTGTGTTTTTAATTCCACAAAATATTTGTAGAAGCGATTCGGTATTTAACTTTAGTACATTTTTATATTGGGTGAATCTAAGATATATTCTCCACAATTGTTGCTCCTCGGAGCCTTCAGCTTCTTCCCTGTATCTTTCTCGACAAGTGCCTTGTAATCACAAAACTTGGAGAACATCTTATATTTCTTCTACATGAAGAAATTCCAACACTTTCTTAAAAAATCATCAACAAAAATCACAAAATACCTGTGTTTTGTTATGAAATCTGTCAAGAATGGTCCACATACATCTGAGTGAACTCTCTCAAGGATTTCCTTGGATCAGATTTCCTTATTGTGAAAGGTGGCTTCATTATACTTCCCTGATTTACATCGTTTGCATGTATCTTTCTAAACAAGTGCACCCTTTGGAAGTCCTGTAGAAATTTGCTCCATGATCTTCAAATTTCCATGGTGTAGATGGCCCAATCTCTTGTATCATAACTCACTGATGTCTCAACTCTCCACCTTCTCTGCTTGTGTGTTCAATGCAACACAATTTTCTACATCTATTTTGTGGAAATTCTTTACTTGAACTGCAATATTTTTCACCTGTCCTATGGGTTTGTGATGAAGGAATACCTTTCCTTCACTGAAAATCACATCATAGCCATGATCTTCCAACATAGCAACATAAACCAAATTATTATTTAAACTAGGAACATACATGACATCTTTTAATGTGAGTGGATTATCTGACTCCCTCTGGAAGGTAATTGTACCTACACATGTAGCGTTATACCTCTCATCATCGCCCATCTTGATTTGCATCTGAATATCCTTCTCCTCCAAGCTACTAAAGAATTATTTGTTATCGTTCATATGGAACGAAGCTCCACTATCCAAGTACCATACAAAACCCATCACCGATGACACCATTCATGTGATGAGAGTGAAATCCAACTTGAACTATGAAGCAAGTTCTTCACCTGCTACTCCTCTTGAGGCCTTCTTATTGGTCTTGTTTTGTCGACAATTTGTGGCATAGTGTCCATGCTCATGACAGTTGAAACATTTTACCTTTGATAAGTCTTGCTTCTTGCATGCCTTTCCGAACTCTGATTTGGAATGGGGCACCTTCCCTTTTCCTTTATTTGCCTTTCCAGCCAAGGAAAAATTATCCTTATCGTAAATATTTGATGAGGATCCATCTTTGGACCATAATCACTCCCATTGTGGTAGCTTCCCCCTCCCATTCACAGAGTCTTGGTAGTTATGCTAGCTCTTGAGAAAGCCTAGAAGATATAGGCTCACCAAATCATCCTGGGAAATTTTTATCCCAACACTTCCAAGTTCATCATGACATTGAGTGAACTTCGTCATGTATTTTTGGATTGTGTCACCCTTCTCTATCTTGATCTTTTTGAGTTTGTCTTTCAGTACCAACTTCCTGTGGTTGTTGTTATTCTGAAACAGACATGTCAAGGCCTTCCACATAGAATATGGAGTTTCCTTTTCATGGAGACTCGAGACAATATGATCTTGAAATCCCTCTAACAAGATCCTTCTCTCCTTTGCTACATTCTTCTTCCATGTATTAAGAAGTTGAATAGTTGATGTTGCAGGCTGGGGAATGTCACTGTCAATGGATGCCTTCAGTATGTTTTCCTCTAGCACTACATCCATCATGTCCTTCCATGTTATGTAATTTGAATTTACCTTGAGTGCATATTCGAGTCTCGAGCCATTGAAAGACATCTTGATCTACTATTGGGACCTAAAGAATAAATCTGAAAATTTGATGTACCTATTCAATACAAACTCTGGTTTTTCTCTTCTATAGTGATTCCCAGTGCTCTAATACCATGTAAAAATTATCCAAAGGGATTCAATCTGATCTTGTAATGTACTAAAACAAAATACTTAATCCTTCTACAAATTGTGGAAACCTATTACAATCACACAATCACATGAAAAGTAAGAGACAAAAATAATCAATCACACAACATAAGATGTATCTGGGGAAATAAACTGCTCAAAACCCCGCTATATTTATATTTCATAAATTCATGACCATGAAACAATACAATTTCATTTCCATTATTGAGAAACCTCTGCACTCTGCTGACTCTCTCACTCTGATCTAGGGAAAATCGGTCCAATACTTAACCAATTCTCAGCCTCTATTTGACTAGCCTTTCTTACGTATTCCTGGAGGAATTATGTCCCTATTAATAAGGAAATTCCCAAGAATTTATTGTGCAACTCCTTCAAGGCATCCTGATGACCTCATGCATGACCTGTACAATTGTATAATTATACAAATGATAGTTATCCTCCCTTTAACCTCAATCTCAACTAGGCCTTCCTTAGAACTAACATGAAAAATGTGTTTATAGTGAATAATCAGTTAAAATATTGATCACTACTTTTGAATCAATCCATATTTAATTCACTGGACCTATCACTAGCTCATCTCTCGGTTAGAACTAGTTAAACTGATTTTAACTCAATTAATTGAGTTAAATTATTACAACTGACAAATAATTGTAACTGGATCCCCTAAAATCATGGGATAAATCTACATGTCTCCTCTCTAACACTCAAATTGAATTTCCTAAGCTAAATAAGTCTTCCTTACTCAGTTAACTAATACAAGTTTTCATGAGATGAAATTACAATTTCTCTTCCAATTTAATTAAGGGGAAATTAAATCAAATGCCCCCTTGGGTGTCATTCATTGGTTACATTTCAACATATTCTTTGAAAGCATGGTTTCTCTCTTCAAGAATATGAAGAATTTTCTTCATACCTTTATTCTGCATTTTAATTTCTTCAATCAAACTTGCTTGAATTTTATTTTTGGCTTCAAGGGTCATTATTCTTTTAATATCTTCACCTTTATATTCCTGCAATGGAACTACCCCTTCCTCACTTCTTAAGGAATCAACTTCAAAAATCCAATCATCAACTTCTTCAATAAGCCCAAAATAATAATTACCAGAATGGCAAGGAAAATTTCCATGACTGAAAATATTGTTTGCCATACGTTTTACCAGCAGAATATATTCTCCAGGTTTTGCATCATTCTTGGATTGTTTGTAGCTCTTATTTTTTGAATTTTCTTCTTCTTGTTCTTCGCCATAATGACACGATCTTCTCTCAAGTGAACAAGCTTCACTGCAAGAAATGTAGAAATTATATACAAGATGCATGTATATGTCTATATTCTCCTGATCTAACAATATTTTATCTTCTTGCTAAATACATAATCCTTCCACTATTAATCTTTCGTGGAAATTAAACATTCAATTGCAAACACATGAAGCAATAAAAACAATCGCACATAACACAGTTGTTTAACAGGAAAGCCTGAAGCTTAAAACCCCAACTATCATATATTATGTATCATGGAGATCATGTAACAATCTCATACAAATCTTAGTACATCAAGCTCTCAGTACAATCAATCGTCACACACTAATCATAAGAAATATGCAAATCCATGCACCGATTTCTTGCCACCTACTAGCCTGCCTCCACTACGTAATCCCTGCTAAAGAATAGCTCTGAATGAATTCGAATTACCCTTGACTTGACTGTGAAATCCTCATTGGAAAATCCAATGTGTGTGTGGTGCAATCAATGCATCACTATAGTCACAACAGATAGTCCATCTTGCCCTTTCACCTATCTCTCCACTGGGTCTCCACTGGAACTGCCATGCACTGTAGTTAACTGCTGTATTGTTTAGTTGATTAATGAGTTATTATTTGTGAATTAATTAACTAATTAATTCACTCCACTCTCACTAGTGTATCATTCAGTTAGACTAGATACAACTAGCTCAACTGAGTTTAACTCCATTAACTAAGTTAAACTGAATAACAACTCCATGAAATACTCTTCCAACTCTGTCATAACTTTTCCACTTCAGTTCTAACTAAGTCCTCCATGCATGAACCACCAGTAAACCCTAGGAATTGTGTAATTCCTTCAGCCCACTGATTTTCCAAATCTATGCACTGAAATTAAGTGCTCCAAGAGAATAAGTTGTTGTTTATTGTCGGATTATTATTAAGAGCTAATAATAATCGACACCTCTATTTTTAGATCTATGATCTATAAATAGACTTCGCCCAATATTATAAAAATATAATTTCATCTATTTTTCCAACTTGACCAACCATCGACAAATAGCATCCTGCAACTTCTGAAATATGATCACCATGTCCAAAAATAGACATAGCCTAAAAATAGACTTGCGCCAAAATAGCCTATGGGCCCACTTAGTGAAGGTGACTCTTTTCACTAAGCTCATCATCTTGTTGAATCTTAACACTCTCTCTCAACAAGATAGGGATTATCCTTCACCTCGATCCTGCCTCTATGGTATTCAAATTTGCTCCTGGTGAGTGCCTTCGTCAAAATATCTGCATCCTGATCTTCCATAGGAATGTATTGAAGCAACATGATCTTTTGCTGCACATAATCTCTGATATGATGATACTAGATATCAATATGTTTAGATATATCATGAAACATAGGATTAACCGAGAGTTTAATGCAACTCTGATTATCACAATGTATCACTGTAGTATCTAAATGTGAACCGAACAAACCGACCAGGATCTTCCTCATCCAGATAGCCTCACATGCAGCTTGACTTCCTGCCATGTATTCTTCTTCCACTAAACTGAGTGCCACAGATATTTGTTTCCTACTATACCAAGAAATTTTCGTAGATCCGATACTAAAAATCCCTCCTAATGTGCTCTTTCTGTCTGTTGGGCTGCCTGCCCAATCTGCATCCGTGAAGCCATGCAACTTCACTTCATCTGTCTGTCTATACCATAAACCATACTCAGATGTGCCCCTGAGATACCTCAGGACATGCTTGCCTGCCTTCCAAAGGAGCTTGGTAGGCTTAACCATTGCTTGTGAACGCTGGTTCACCGCATAGCATATGTCTGGTCTTGTATTAACTAAATACATGAGTGAATGCACAAACTGTGGATAAATAGTGGCATCCACTACCTTTTCCAATGTAGCATCCTCTTTCCTCCAATTTCTTGGAAGAGGAGTATCAATAGGCTTGCAGCCTTACATGTGAAACTTCTCCCGTATCTCCCGGCATACTTGCCTTGAGACACAAACAGTTCACCTTCCCGCTTCCATAATTCCAATCTAAGGAAATAATGAAGGAGGCCCAAATCCTTCATCTCAAACTCCTTTGCAAGATCTTCCTTGCATGAGTGTATCAACTGCTCATCACCCGTTATTATTAAATCATCAATATAAAGAAAAATGATTAAAAGCTTACCCTCCACCACAATTTGGCACAAGTTTTCATCCACCTCACTCTTGGTAAAGCCAAGTCCAGTGAAATAGTTTTCAATCCGATTGTACCAAGCACATGGTGCTTGCTTCTGCCCATACAATGCTCTTTTGAGCCTGCACACATGCAACTCGCTGTTGAATATCCCAAATCCTTCAAGCTACTCAATGTACACCTCTTCCTCAATGATCCCATTAAGGAACACAGTCTTCACATCCATCTGATGAATGTGCCAACCCATATGCACTGAGAGAGAAAAGATGGTCCTTATGGAAGAATATCGTGTGACAGGTGCAAAGGTTTATTCATAATCAATCCCCTCTATCTGTGAGAAGCCTTGAGCAAAAAATCTTGCCTTATACTTCTCGACGCTCCCATCAGCAACTTGCTTTACCTTGTAGATCCATCTTGATCCTACAATTAATTTTCCCACCGGCCTTGGAACAATATCCCAAGCACTGTTTCTGACAATGGAGTCATACTTCTCCACCATGGCATCTACCCATGTGGGCTTCTGCACTGCTTCTTCAAAAGAAGATGGCTCTGTCACGATACACTTGCTCATAAGAGCCATGTATCCAATAAATCGGTTAGGTGATTGTCTCTGTCTGCGCTGTGATGTAGGGACTCCTACATTCTGTGCTGCATCAAGCTTCAGTCTCTCAGCTTCGATGGTCCGCTTTCTGCCTTGTCTGATGTTTGGTTCTGCATGAGTGGACCCCTCCACTCCATGAATCTCCTCCTGTGGCTGATCCACATCTAGAGGCTCATCTTTGGGAATAATAAGTTCCTCTACATGCAAGTGTAGCTCCCTATCAAGCGACAACTTCATGGCTTTCACCTCATTGAATTTTATATCCCGTTGCACCACAGTCATCCGAATATCTGTAAAATACACACGATAATTATGGGGTGTTTCTGTATACCCCACAAATATCCCAACTTTTGCAGTTGGCTCCAGCTTCTTCCTGGAATCCTTTGTCACATGAATGTAAACAGATGAGCCAAAAATATTCAAATGCGAAATATCAGGCTTCTTACCAGTAAAATATTCTTCAGGTGTACTCATGCAAAGTACTCTATGAGGACAATGATTTTGCACATAAACCGTAGTGTTGCATGCTTCCGCCCCCAAGTGCATCGGTAAGACCTGGTCATTCAACATCACTCATGCAGCACCCACGATTGTTCTATTCTTCCTCTCTGCTACCCCATTCTACTGTGGGTTATGAGGTGCTATTTTTTCTCTTCAAATTCCTTCTTTGCTACAGAAGTCTTTGAATTCACCTGATATGGATTCACCACCATTATCACTCCGGAGAGATTTCACTTGCTTCCCTGACTCCTTCTCCACCAATGCTTTAAACTCACAGAACTTTCAGAATGTTTCACTCTTCTTCTGCATGAATAAGATCCATCATCTACGATAATATTCATCAACAAATATAACATGATACTTGTGTTTTTCTATTGAAGCAACCGAGAAGGGTCCACACAGGTCTGTGTGAATTCTCTCCAGGATCACCGAAGCATGGTTCTCCTTCTCATGAAAGGTGGTCTTCACAAACTTAGCCATAGTACATCTCTTGCACTGATATGACTACACAAAATTACCCTTGGGAATTCCAGTAGAAATCTGCTGCAAAATCTTCAAAGCGCCATGGTGAAGATGGCCCAATCTCTTGTGCCATAATTCGCCCTCATCCTAGCTCACCACTTCTTCTACTTTGCCCACCATTGCAGCGCAGCCATCTACCTCCAGCTTGTAGAGATTTTTAACTTGAATCCCTATCTTCTTGGTTTTATCCATTGTTTTATGTTGAAGGAAGGCTTTTCTCTCACTGAAAACAACATCATAAACTTTGTCTTCCAACATTGCGACCAAGACCAAGTTCTTCTTCAGACCTGGAACATGCATAACATCCTTCAACAAGAATGGATTACCGGACTCCCTCTCAAAGGTAATGGTCCCAATTCCAGTCGCACTGTATTGACCATCGTCGCCCATCTCTATATGCATCTGGATGTCCTTCTCCTCCAAGTCACTAAACAGCTCCTTGTCTCCTATCATATGGAAAGACGCACCACTATCAAGATACCACACCGATCCCATATAGCTTGAAACCAAGCATGCGATCAAAGAGAAATAAAGTTCAATTGTGAGGCTAAGGCCTCTCCAGCTATAACTCCAGTAGCCTTCTTTTTCTTCTTCTTCTGTGGGCAGTTAGTGGAGAAATTCCCATGTTCGTGACAGTGAAAACACTTCGCTTTGGACAAATCCTGCTTCTTGCCTTTAGCTTCTGATTTTGAAGGAAATTTATTCTCCTTCCCTTTCCTTGATTTTGCAGCCAAATCGTAATTCTCTTCATCTTAATTCTTCAATGAAGAGCCATCCCTAGTACCCCGCCCTATCTCCTCCTGCACAAGATCCGACCAAAGTCGCTCCCATCCTAGCAGTTTCTCCCATCCATTAACAAAGTCTTCGCAGCTATGCCAACTCTTTGGAAGCCCAAGGAGAGCCAAGCTCACCAAGTCTTCATCATCAACAGTAATCCCCACACTTTCCAGTTCATCTCTATAGTGGACAAACTTCGTGAGATATTTTGGAATATTGTCGCCCTTCTCCATTTTTATTTTTCTAAGCTTGTCTTTCAGCACCAACTTCCTCTGGTCGCTGCTGCTTTGGAAAAAATTTTCGAATCCTTCCACATTAAGAATGGAGTGGCTTTCCTATGAAGGCTGGACATAATATCTTCCTTCACACCTTCCAACAGAATTCTTCTTGTCTTTTCTATCTTCTTTTTCCATACGTCAAGTAATGCAGCATTGCTAGATCACGGCTTAGGAACATCACTATCAATGAACTCCTTCAGTCCATTATCCTCCAGCACCGCCTCCATCCTATCCTTCCAGGCTATGTAATTAGAAGTCCCATCAAGGGTATACTCTAATCGCAACCCATTGAAATACATTTCAATGTATACTCAACTGTCGCACCAAGAATTTTCTGCAACAAATTCGAATTGTACACCAGCACAAACTCAGCAATTCTTCACAATTGCAATCTTCAAGAATTAACACTTCTATGATACCATGTAGAAATCATATACAAGATGCATGTATATGTCCAAATTCTCCTAATCTAACAATATTTTATCTTCTTTCTAAATACATAATCCTTCCACTGTTAATCTTTTGTGGAAATTAAGCATTCAATTGCAAACACATGAAGCAATAAAAAAAATCTCACATAACACAATTGTTTATTGGGAAAGCATGAAGCTGAAAACCCAAACTATCATATATTATGTATCATGGAGATCATGTAACAATATCATACAAATCTTAGTACATCAAGCTCTCAGTACAATCAATCGTCACACACTAATCAAAAGAAATCTGCAAATCCATGCACCGATTTCTTGTCACCTGCTAGCCTGCCTCCACTGCACAATCCCTGCTGAAGAATAGCTCTGAATGAATTCGAATTACCCTTGCCTTGACTATGCAATCCTCATTGGAAACTCCAATGTGTGTGTGGTGAAATCAATGCATCACTATAGTCACAACAGATAGTCCATCTTTCTCTTTCACCTATCTCTCCACTGGGTCTCCACTAGAACTTCCATGCATTGTAGTTAACTGTTATATTGTTCAGTTGAATAATGAGTTATTATTTGTGAATTAATTAACTAATTAATTCACTCCACTCTCACTAGTGTATCATTCAGTTAGACTAGACAAAACTAGCTCAACTGAGTTTAACTCCATTAATTGAGTTAAACTGAATAACAACTCCATGAACTACTCTTCCAACTCTGTCATAACTTTACCACTTCAGTTCTAACTGATTCCTCCATGCATGAACCACCAGTAAACCCTAGGAATTGTGTAATTCCTTCAACCCACTGATTTTCCAAATCTGTGCACTGAAATTAAGTACTCCAAGAGAATAAGTTGTTGTTTATTGTCAGATTATTATTAAGAGATAATAATAATCGACATCTCTATTTTTAGATCGATGATCTATAAATAGACTTCGCCCAATATTCTAAAAATAGAATTTCATCTATTTTTCCAACTTTACCAACCATCCACAAATAGCATCCTACAACTTCTGAAATATGATCACCATGTCTAAAAATAGACTTAGTCTAAAAATAGACTTGCACCAAAAATAGCCTGCGGGCCCACTTAGTGAAGGCGACTCTTTTCACTAAGCTCATCATCTTGTTTAATCTCAACAAGAAACCCTACTCTAATACCAATTGTTGTAAATGTATTCGCTATTAAGGGGGGGGTGAATCAATAGTGAGGATGTGTATTAAATTTTAATTCCTTTTTCAACTAATGAAACACAATATTCATTAACCCATTAGTGGATTAAATCATATAGAAAAAAATATTAGAACCATGAGAAATAGCCAAGGAGTCATGCATAAGAGAACATAAGAGCTTCTAGTGGAAAATGCTCTCTAGGGAAAAAAACCCACTTGCTGCTATGTTGCTCAAATATTCTATTATGTTGAACAAGTTTTACTTAGAGGAGCTACCACCCAGTAGTTGGAATACTCAACTATTGAGACAATCAACTAGCAACATCAAACATAAAGACTCTTCTCACATGACTCTATGAACAATCATTCGTTGGAAGTTTCCATCACTAATGATCCTTGCCCAACTCCAATTAGACAATGGAGAAATTTTCTTTCCATTCTAATCTATTTCTAGAAGGATCCCACCTTGTCTACACATTGTCTATCATGTAGCCTCATGCCTTCAACACCTCCATGTGAACAATGTTTCATACATTTTCAAACTAGGCTCTCCAACCTGGTCAACATGAGAAACCCAGTAGCCTATCTCCGATATGAATATGTAAATGATAAACTGGAGTCTACACACAACTCAAAACAGCTACAAATGTATAATTATCTAAGCAAAAGTACTGCAGCACTCACTCACTCCATCCATACACTCACACAATCAATCTACACCATATTATTGCATAGGATATTTGGTTGAATCATACTTCTTCCTCTGCTACAGGTATACCTCCATGCACACTCTGCTACAAAAAAATCACTCACCTCACCAATTGATCTCCAACACACTATGAAAATTTTCTCACACAAGAGAACCAACCAAATGAAGAAACTTTCTCCACATATTTGCAGTTTCTGAAAATTATTAAATCAATTAATTCTAATACTGTAATGGAGCTCTATTCATATGTTGGAAGTGGCTCGGTACAATGCCTCTTGACTCAATCAATCCTCTAACTTCATTTACTGATGAATCTTCCTTTTTATTCATCTTCTACAAGTCCAACAAAAATTTTCTGACCTTTACATGATGAATCCCAAACAATACAAGTAGGAAAATCAAATAAATAATCGATGAGCACAAGGAATGCAGAGGAATTTCCACCTTGAGTCTTAGTCACATGCACGCCTCTAGGAAATTTCGACTGGAACCCATAGTTACTCGCACAAGCCTACAAGGGAGTGACTAGGGCCTCATGGTTGCTCAAATGACTCTCCAAGGGAGAAACTTGGCAGAAAGCTAAGGAAATCTCATCCCAGATCAAATCAAAGCCTAATCAAACTTGGTCCACTGCAAAATCATCTTCTGTAGGACCTAAGGGACCCACTGTAACCATTGCAACATTTCACCAATCCATTGTAGAAATTCCACTATCATCACAAGTCAAACTAGGTTGACTTGTATGCCATCCATCAACTCCTTCATCACTCAAGCCATCAAAATTCACAACTATTCCAACATCTACAACCATTAATGACAGATCTTGCAATTGATCATATAACTAGGTTGACATCAATGCCAAACAACACCAATGCATCCTCCAACACCATGCTACTAGGTTGACATCAATTCCAACCAAACAACTCATCACTGAGCATCAATGCCAACAATTGCTTACAAAATTGGCAGGAGGAATCTCCTCCTTCTCTTCTGGAATGTTTCAAAACCAACCTGTGCACTATTAGGTAGTTCCTATATACTCTATGAAAAACTTCTTGATATGATTTTTCCCTAATAAAAACATTATCAAAATGCAAATGATTACGAATACATTTATTTCTCTATGTTTTAATATTATGTTTATATATGATCTTTAACAGATCATATATTTTGAATTCAATGTAAAAAAAAGTTGATATTTTCGAATGCCATGACTTCAATCTTGGTATATTGAAAATTAGATAGGGTGTAAAGGCCAATATGGATCAGGAAGGAGCCCCAAGGGTTAGCTCAAATAGTCGAGGTCCCATTTTTAAAGCACCTCACCATTGGGAGGTCATGGGTTCAATTCTCCTCGATGACCTTGGGGTTAGGATATGATTAGTTTAGGCGGGGGATGTGATCGCTTCGAATGGATCTGCTCTGATTTTCCTTAAAAATATATATGGATCAGGAAGGAAGGCCAAATTTAATTAGTTGGATTCTGTAAATATTGGATAGGCTAGTGTCTACTATCTATTAGGCTATTTCATGAATGACAATCCTATCATATTAAAATTTGGGAAGTGAATGTGGGGAAGACAAACAAATAAAACTTTAGACATAAGAGATGGTTTCTTCTACATATTAGACCCCAATTTTATCTAATCCTTTCAAGGCTTCATTAATGAAACTAGGAGGCAAGGAATAAAAGAGTCTTTGGTGAAAGGGTAATATCACAAAATGGAAAATATAATAAAAATGTTATTTTGCATTCTGCTTCCATAGTTTGAAATGATAAATATGTATGGGGATAGAGCTGAGAGTCCATTTCCAATTCATGATAGGGAAGAGAGTGTGAAAACAAATAGCATCCATTATATTTGCAAATGTATAGAAGGAAGGAGTTTCTCCTTGCGCTTTTATTTTCCAAAAGGCTCAATGTCTCAATAGAGGTTATCTTGTAAAATCTCATCCCAATTAAACACAAATCCATGTAAGGCTCCCTACATAATATGAACCTAATATAACTTAAAGTGAGAAGGGTTATTCTCAAGGAACAATCGAATCATTAGAGTAGAAACATAATAAGGACCTTCCTTACAAGTGATAATAAGAAATCTGAGATCTTTCTGCATGAAATTTATTCTCAGCATACCACCAATATTTAATTATCATAGTAATTTCTATTTCATATTGCACACACTCTTCATGGAAATTCTTAAGGAAATTTTTTTATAATTTATCTCAAGTGTGGAGGATGATACATTACATGCAATTCATTTAGTCTAGAGGTTCCAATTATATTCTAGTGTTTGTTGCATATCGATTGAATTTGCAGGTTGACATGTTCAAGCACCGAGCTAAACATATCCATGTAAGCAAGAATAATGGGTCAGGTTACCACTTTGTGGACCATTAGGGGAATTTTTAGGTAAAAAAAGGGCCTCAAAATAAGATATGTAGTAATAAAATTAACTTTAAGAGAACCAACAGAAATCAAGATGATGATGTCATCCTAGGGGACAAATATTTTGGAGCAAAAAGAAGATTTTTTTTTTTTTACTTTCAGCTTATCACCTTATATTTTTACTTAAATGTCAAGTGTATACACCCGTTGGATACGGAATTAAATTCCACATAAAACAAGTACCCACTCTGCATACTTCAAAGTAGACCTGCATCCAAAAAAACAATTGAAAATACATGAAAACACACTTTTTCATGTATTTTCATTTTTTTTTCAATGTGGGTCTAATTAGAATTATTCAAAGTAGGTACTCGTTAGGTGTGGAATTTAATTTTTCATCCAATGAGAGTCTATACTTGAAATTTGAGTAAACCTGTAAGGAGATAAGCCAAAAATACAATTTAAAAAAAAAAGTAGTTTCCTTTTTTTCTTTAAAAATTCATATCTATTATTTTATTGTTTTCCTTAGGATGCCCATTTTAGACCTCAAAATTCCCTTAATAAGAGAATTTTCCTATTATTTTATAAGGAAGCGTCATCTTCGAATTCTAAAAGCAAAGAAGTTGAATCTTCCAGGAGCTTGTGAATTCCATACCATGATTTACTCTTTTGCTGCAGTTTATAGGCAGTATCTAAAAAAGGTTTGAATTTGGATTCTTCACCTTTGGGTCTTCAACATTTTGAGTCTAATTTTCTCTTTTATTCATCTAGGAGCCATGATAATTTCAGATAGTCGAAATAACATATACCGTAAATTGTTGTAGGAAAGAAGCTAGAATTAACAGAGACAACAAACGGAAATCGTATACTTGAAGAATTTTGTGAACCAATAACATGTTTGAGATGGTTTGTGTTCATTTGAAGTGAAAAGATAATATTAATGGCAAGCAATATAAGTTGTGTGAATCACAATTGTGAAGAAGTTTTTCTACAAGCTTAATGAATATGGCATTAAAGTCATAAAGTGACTACTTAAGGTTGTAATGTCTTTGTTCGAGGCATTTGAAATTTAGTTTAATTGACATTAATTAATAATGTAATTAAGAATTCACGTCCAAATAAACATATTTTAAAATAATTATTAGGCATTGAGCATCAAGTGAAATTATATGTTGTCTAAAATCGTCAATGTTTGAGATGTTGTGGAAATCCTAGTGATATTAGCAAGGTGACATGGTAGTTCCATATGGATGCCATGTGGAAATCAAAAAATCCCTTCAGGAAGTTTTAATGTGTCTAAAAATGAGTGACACATGACATGGTTGGATTTCCATATGTTATTATGACACACTGGCTTGGAAATCTATGGTGGCTTGAAGCAAGGGCGTATCTCGACATCATACTATTCGGAAAGTGAAAAGTAAAAGGTATAATATTAGCCCAAGGGCCAAAGAACAAGAATGAATATTTTTTTCATTTCTTAATTGAGGGGTTGCAGTGTTAGCAAATGGAAAAATACTTCAGGACTTTGGGATTTTGGGACTTCTAGATGTTTGAAATCATATGGACGAATACCTAAGGAGCATCATCCTAGTGTGTAATGTTCCAAAATTTTAGCCTCCAAGATAAATGGAACATTAGAGTTAGCAGCAGCTCTAGCCGGTAAATAAATGGGTATAAAAGCCCATAAGTCTCCTAAGGAGGATAAAAACACTCCAAGTGTGAAAGGAAACACTCTTTCTAGCTCAATAAAACACCTCCATGTGTGAACAGAGATAAGATCAAGCTACTTTGACTAAGTCAACAGCGCAGTTTTAGTGGAGGAGGAATCCAAGGATGCATAACGCAATTTTGGAGGGAGATGTAATTTGGGTTAGAAGTAACCTAATTGAGTGGGGCCAAGGGCAATAAAAATCATGTCTTATATAAGGAAGAGGATGGCAGCATTATTCTTCATGTCTTAGTCTATTATTCTTGTCTGCCAAGACATGTTGCTACTTTGCTGCTTAGCAAAGTTGCAGTGCTGTTTAGCACTGGGTGTTCCCGAGCGAGAATCCCACCTCTTTCCTTTGAGGAGCCTCACTGGGAGAGTTTGTATTCATCATTCCACATCAGGTTTTTAGGCCAAGCTTCAGCCATCTTCATCAGCAAAACTTTTCCGGAGATTGTGCAGTGTTGCTGGGTGCAGCAGTGGAAGGGATTGGAATCCCGGCTTCTGAGCTAGTTTCTCATTGGAGGAAGGGTTCCTTCACTTGAGAGATCTGTTTGGAGAGCTCCAGAGCATATTTCAGATCTATGGTATCAGACCACACATTTCCCATACATTCCTAGCTATGTTTCTGCTCGGGAATGCGTTATTTTGGAGGAAGTGCTTAGTGCATGGTTTGGTGGCTCCGTTGCTAAGTTTCCTTGTGATTGAGAGGTTCATCCTTTCATGGGAGGAAGCCTTTGAGGGATATACATCAGATCAGACATCTTTTCAGCCTTTTATACTCATTTGCTTCAGTGTTGCAGTGGTGATTCAATAAATTACTGAATATCACATTCTTGTATGTAGAGTGTTTGACAAGAAACCCTTGTCGGGTTATCTTGTGTTTTGTATAAGGAGACTAGATCTCAGTTTATGAGCATGATTATCTAATACATGAGTAGATATATTTTTCTTCTTATGTTCTGATTTAATACCCTCATAAGACTGCACAGTCCTTTGATGCAGCAACTCCGGTAAAATGCAGTTTTGGGGTTTTTAGTCATTTTCAGCTACACTAGTGTGGGAGGTCTATTTAACCCACATAGTTTCATTTCTTTATGATCTCCTCTTGCATTTAGATGCTATATGGATGTATCTATGGGATCCAAGTGATCATTTTACTGTTTTATTGAATATTTTGCTGGAAGTGCATTTTTAATGCATGATTCATGAGCATTCCCGATTATGGAATATTACACAGTGACAGGATTTTTTTCTACAGTTGGTGGATCATTAGTCTCACGAATAGTCCATCAAGCTCAGGGTAAATGAGTGAGTTCCTTATTATTTAATTTATGTGCATGCACTATGTCTTAAGGTTTCCTCTTTAGATATTGATACATTAATCAAAAGGGCATATAAAATGTATTTTAATGTGGGGGATTAACACTTTGAATTTATGTACAAGCTATTATTTATTGTAGAAATGGGTGTTAAAAGTTTTAAAATTTAAGGGTGCCCATTATTTTTATTAATGTTAAAAATAATGGGGGGTTATTCTTAAATCACAACTCTAGGATGTCATCCAAGAATACAATAGCAAACTTGTCCAAATAATTTTGGAAAATTTAATTCATGAGGAACATGAGTGTTAGTTCCCAAATCCACCTTAGGCTGAAATGAGGCAGAAAAAGGACAACACCAAACCACGCTCAGCCTCGTAGCTAGCCCTACGAGGACAGGAGAGGGCTCTCTCCGGGTCGATCTCAATTAAAATATTCAAAGGGGCTTGAAATGACTAAAACAAAAACTGATATTAGGCTAGATAAACAAATAGGAGGGTTTGATTTTGATTTTTAGGGGTTTTTGTTGGGAAAAGGGAAAGGCAGTTTTGGGCTTGGGGATGAGGCCAAATTCTTGCAGAGTTCAAGTTGGGGCAGGGAAGGCAATGACTTTGATGTCTTAGATTCAATGAATGGATAGAAAAGACTGCTGAGGAGCTAAAGAGGGCAAGAAGGTGCAAGGATCCTCTCCAAACTGACGAAAACATATAAAACTAAACAAAAGTTTAACGCAAAGCACCAACAAACTAATGAATTCTACCTTAGTTACTCATTTGTTTAATTCAGAAGCAAAGAGAAGGGAAATGGCATACATAAACTTCAATGAAAGTTACATATACATGAAGAAAAACATCATCAAAACTCAGAGCCACAAGGATCCCAACAAATGCTACAAAACTCTGGTCTTTCCTTTGCCAAAAACTGAAAATGGATATACAATGAGCTGCCAAACTTTTCCCAAGAGTCCAACTTGTCCAACCTTTGAAAATGACTCAGAAAATACATGATATAGACCAGCCCAACCCATTCCCATGCCTCTATGGGTCGATCTCATCCTTCTAGGAGCTATTTCAACCAATTCTAAACATGGAACTGAAATTTAGGCAGCCAAACAACTTGCCTCTATAAGGAAGGAAACTGATTCATTCATTTAATTTTCACTTTTTAGTGAATGAATCCTCTAGAAAAAGTAAATATATGCCAAAATTACATCATGGTTACCAAATTAAATCATGGTAGATCAATCATCACATGAAAAAGTAAAACTAGTCAAAACTGGGCGAATTTCTGAGCTGAAGAGTGAAAATGAGGCAAAATTTCTCTATGCGCAGCGCTCAAAAACTCAAAGCGTCGCGCCACTTTGAGCCTATTTTTAGGGCACTTCCTGAAGTCCATATTGAGCTCATGATAGCTCGTTGGAAAGCCCTGTCCGTCTGCTATCCAACCCAAGTGGAATTTTTGGATTTGGATGTCATTTTCCCCTCCAAAACTACAATCTCCCAAGACTGGTTCCTGCTGGTGCAAAAAGTGGCAGAAAGGCCACTTTTGGAGTGTTTTTGACCCTTTAAACCACTCAGAAATTGATGAAATCTCTCGGCCATTCCTGAGCATGCATAAATTTTCATAAAAAATCCAAAAATGTCAATTTTTCCTCCAGAAGATGTCCCAATCATAAGCGCGCATCGGGTGGCGCGACGCATCGGGTGGAAAAACCTGTTTTGCAACCCAAAATTTTCAAAATGACAAAATCTTCTCCAAATTTACTGAAACTTGGAGTGAAGGACCCTCATCAAGTACTATGCTCATTCAAGGAAGCGTTCGCCAAGATTTGGAATCTAACATGCCTTTTTCGCCTCCTCGATGCCTTCTTGGTGCATGCAGTTCAGTAGTGAAAACACTGTCTCGGTCCTATGAGCTATTTGTGTCCGTCTCCATGATGTTTGAAAGTCTATGTCAAGTGAATGTTTGACCTGTATGAGATGGAAAACAACAATTTGGTGTATTTTCCTCCGATTTCCAAATGTGTGCCAAGTAGGAAGGGACTGTGGTAAAAATGAAGCAGTGGGAATGAAGGAGTTTTTTCAAGTGCATTTAGAATGTGAGGACAGCCACTTAATATGTTTTAGATATGGGATTTGGGGATTTTTGTAAATGACACAGGAGATGGTAAGGTTTAGGGATAGGATAATGAGATTTAAGGAATAATTTATATGATAGGAAGAGTGATAGGGGACAGTAGGGTTTAGGGATTTTACAAATGAGATGGGGGGAATAGGAAAAAGGATAGGAAGTGAAGTATCTTAGGGATAGGAGATGGACTTGGAAGTGAATAATCTTGGGATATAACAGGATGGTGAGGAGATAATGGGATAATAAAAATGGGATATGTGGCACAAACCATTTTAGGAAAAATGATAGGAAGTGAAGTGGCTTAGGGATAGGAGATGAACTTGGAAGTGAATAACCTTGGGATATAACAGGATTTGTTGTATGATAAAGGTGATCAAAATCTTCGCTCGACCTATTCAAAAAGTGTAAATACTGAGTTTCCCTTTGATCCTGGCCTCCTTACTTTTCCCACATCTTATGATGACTCTCTTCAGAGTGATGAGCCAGAAAATCAAGCTGATCCCGTAGCTCTTGTATATACTCCTACACCATTTGTAGTCCCAGATAGGTATAAACCTCTTGTTTTACCTTCTGTTCTCCATGCTTTCCCTGCAAATTATGACCTATATCTACCAAGATTTGATGGTGAATGTAACAATGTCAACGCTGAGCAACATGTGCAGAATGTTGAGACTTTTTTAGATCTTTTTGAAGTTGACGACGAAGATGTTAGTATTAGGCTTTTTGCTTTTTCTTTGCAAGGCAAAGTGAAGAGTTGGTTCAAAGCTTTGCCTGATGTGAGCATCTCAGATTTCCAGCAGTTCGTCGAAGTTTTCCTTGACAGGTGGGTGATCGGACAAAATCCTTTCCTTATTATAGAAGAGTATAACCAGCTGAAAAGACTGCTAGGGGAGACAGTACAACAATTTTCTGCCAGATTTAACCAAGTATATTTTTCGATGCCAGCTGATATAAGACCTTCTCCTAGATCTGCTCTCTTGCACTACCCGGGTGCCTTTGATCCGGAAATGGAGTTTCAGTTGAGAGAAAGGAATCTTGCAACACTTCACGAGATGCAGAATAGTGCAGTAAATGTTGAGGCTCATTTGCTGATCCGAAGGGCAAGGTTGAAGGAAGAAGAGACGAAAAACATAGATTCGGAGAAATCGAAATCTCTAGAGGTAAAGCTTGACATGTTGGTAAGTGCAGTAGAATAGATGATGCAAAAGAACACCACAAGGAATGAGAATAATATTCAAGCCCATGACTTGATGATTGAAGAAGAGCAGGTTGCTGATCCAAAACATTTTGTTTCTTATCCCAGTTGTCATAGTGATTTCTTTATAGATCATCTTGAAGAAGAGAGAGCTATTGATATGACATGTATGCTTGATGATGTGTTGTATACTGATGATTTGCCTCAGTTTGATCAGTATGATGATGATTATGTTCTCCAAACAGAAGCTAACCTTATAGACAAATCAACAGCTAGTTTGTGGAAGGAGGAAGTTCAGTTTCAGCAGCTTGAGTACAGTGATCAACCGATGCATATCAGCTGGGACAATGATGAGGAAAGTGCAGCAAATTTTGAAGTAAGTGAAGGATATTTGCCTTTTTGTTTTGATTCGTTTCAGTTCATGAGAGATAACTTCCATACAATCAAAAATCAATTGTCAAAAAGTCTTGATTTGGATCATCTTGAGGGAAATGAAAACCTTGCTCAAGACTTCTCACATTCAGATTTGCAATCCCCGAGTGCCATTTATTTTCAAGTTGCAAATGAAGCCATGGAAACTAGCACATATGATCAAATGATACAAGGTGAATCCGTACTTTTCTGTTTTGAATCATTTCAGTTTTTGAGAGAAAATTTGCATAGTAAATCTTCAAATGAGCAGCCTGTAGCATCAGATTTGCAGCCACCAAATGAAATTGAAGGTCAGATTGCGGATGAAGGCATGGAAGATGAAATACATGATTTAATGATGCAAGAGGATTCTGTACCCTTTTGTTTCGAAAAATTTTAGTTTATAAGGCAGAATCTTCGTAATATCTCTCAAGAAAAAGATGAACAACCAGTAGGATGTCAGATAGTTTCAATGGATACATCACAGCAGTCTTCTCAAGTTTTTGATGATCCTATTGCTGATGTGTTGGATGATGTTTGAAATCAAAGTCTTTCTCCATTGACTATATGTAAGCTTGAAACGTGTACTGATACAAACTTGATTCGGTAGCCGGTCTCTTTGTCATTTTCAGTAGGAGTCTCATCACAAAGCTCATCACAAATCTCATATCAAAGTTTGCATTCATGGTATAAGGAGAAGAAAAGTAATCCATTGGATGAGCTAAGTCCTAGTGTGCATTTTGAGATCCTTATGCAGCATGAATTTCAAGATCCTTATGCAGTGTTTTTGGAGGCGGATAGAGAATCCATAGTATTCAACGGATCTGTTCACAAGTTTTCATGGGAGTTTCCTTTCAGTAGTTCTCTCTTGTTGTTCATAAACGAGCACTTGCGGAGAATCCAAACAGCAGTTGCAATACTTACATGGTTGCATTGGTTGTTTCATTTCACTTGATCAGGTGATGAATGGAACAATTAGAGTAGGTTGTATTGAATAAGCTCTAGTTTGAGCATCTTTTCCAGTTTGTCAGTTGTGTTAAGTATCAAGTCAGTTTTTAGTTGAGTGAGAGTCAATTTGTGTCATCAAGTCATCAGTTTTCAGTCATGCATTTCAGCTTGATTTTTTGACTCCTTTGCCCAATGGATGAAGGCACTGTCTGATTTCCAAAGATCTGTAGTTCTTGGCACCTCTAAGGAGCTACCATCCCCATTGGAGCCAATGTTAGTGTCAGCCTTTGCATCCTTTCTTCAGTGATCAAACATGCTCTTACAAGGTGATGTTAAGGTTTCAAGGTCAAATTTTGTCATTTCAGTGAGTCTTCAAGCAAAATTTGGTCACTAGGTATTAGGTCTGGGGTTTGCTTTTACTCTTGTCATAGTTGTCCAAATGTCGGTCCATTTCACCATTTAGCTGAGTGTACTGTCATTCATAGGGTTTTCATCATCATGTCAGGTTCCAATGGGTCATTTTACACCTTGTTCATGCTTCAGTTGTGCCTTGGTAAGGTTAATTTCCCTCTCCTAGGGTTTTGAAGGTAATTTCTCTTGGATGGTAAAATCATCAGAAAAACTTGTATCCTGATGTTCATACACCTTCCCCTATCCTTAATATACCTTATTAAACACTTCCAATCACTGATATTCCCCAAATTCCTCATTTTCGCACAAACCCTAGTTTCTTGCTACAACTTGGCAATTTTCTAAGCTAGGCCTGTGTTTTTCCCTTTTGGACCCCTTCCCCTCACTCAATATCTAAAATTCCACTTTCCCCTACTTCCTAACATCCCTCCCTACTTCCAAAATTTTCCCCAAGAATTTAGAAGCCCCTTATCCCCTTCATTTCGCTTCATTTCGACAAATCCCTTGTTTCACACATCGGGATAGGTTTCACTCAAATGATGTTTCAGAGAAATAAAATATGAATTTTGGAAACATGAGAGAGGTTTTTGTCCAAAAAATTCCAAGGAAGAAAACCCTCCTTCACATTTTACACAGGTATCATGGTTTTATAGAAATGTCAAAAATACAATCTCCTTGGGAGAATTGATGCACCTCTGAAGTGACCTTGAGAAAATTAATATTTCTCCTAGCTTGGTTGGACAAATTACTTGCTTGATGAGTCAAATGATAAACTATACACAAATATCTTTCCAATGAACTATCATGAGCTCAATTTGGAGTTGAGGAAGACCTTAAAAAGTTGACTGCAACAGCACTCTTCCTTGAGGCAGCCTAATTATGCTCATTTTGACCAGTCTTGGGAGATTTGATTTTTGACAGGGTAAATGAACTCAAAATTTAAAAATTACACTTGGGTTGGAAAGTAGACTCAAATATATTTCCAACGAGCTATCATGCACCCAATTTTGACACCGAGAAGGCCTCCAAAATCCTCCTTCAAAATGCACAATTTATGGCGCGGCGCATCGGGTAGGAGTGCGGCGCACTAAAGGTGCGCGGCGCATAGAACAATTTTTCCCAGTGTAAATTAACACTGGCGTGGTGCATCCAGCCTGCGTGGCACGTTGGGCTGGGGTGCAGTGCACAGAGCCTCCAAGAAAATTTTTTACCACTGCTTCATCAAAAGTTCAAATTAACTCGAATTCCTCGCTCCGAGTAAGTGTGGATGCCTTTGTCATTGCTATTAAAAAATGTTTGGTGTAGTTTGAAATGAGATATAAGAATTTGTAATGTCAAATTGAAAACCCTATTACCTTGCTTAAAACTACTCCTTTGGGTTTTGAGTTGGTGTTTTAAAATGGTTTGTGCCACATATCCCATTTTTATTATCCCATTATCTCCTCACCATCCTGTTATATCCCAAGGTTATTCACTTCCAAGTCCATCTCCTATCCCTAAGCCAATTCACTTCCTATCATTTTTTCTAAAATGGTTTTTGCCACATATCCCATTTTTGTAAAAATGATAGGAAGTGAAGTGGCTTAGGGATAGGAGATGGACTTGGAAGTGAATAACCTTGGGATATAACAGGATGGTGAGGAGATAATGGGATAATAAAAATGGGATATGTGGTACAAACCATTTTAAAACACCAACTCAAAACCCAAAGGAGTAGTTTTAAGCAAGGTAATAGGGTTTTCAATTTGACATTACAAATTCTTATATCTCATTTCAAACTACACCAAACATTTTTAAACGATGAGCCCCGAGGCAGCTTAATTAGTGCGCGTGATGGTGCGGCTCTGTGCGTCGTTCCCTAACCCAACGCACCGCACAGGCTGGATGCGCCGTGCCAGTGTTAATTTACACTGGGAAAAATTGTTCTATGCACCGCGCACCTTCAGTGCGTCGCGCTCCTACCCAATGCGCCGCGCCATAAATAGTGCATTTTTCAGGATGCTTTTGGAGGCCTTCTTGGTGTCCAAATTGAGTTCATGATGTCTCGTTGGAAAGCTCTTTGAGTCTAATTTCCAACCCAAGTGGAATTTTTCAATTTGGAGTTCATTGACTCTATCAAAAATCAAATCTCCCAAGACTGATCAAAATGAGCAGAATGAGGCTTCCTCAAGGCAGAGTGCTGTTGCAGTCAACTTTTGAAGGTCTTCCTCAACTCCAAATTGAGCTCATGATAGTTAATTGGAAAGCTATTTTTGTATAGTTTATCATTTTACTCATCAAGCAAGTCATTTTTCCAACCAAGCTAGGAGAAATCTTGATTTTCCCAAGGTCACTTCAGAGGTGCATCAATTCTCCCAAGGTGATTGTATTTTTGAAATTTCTTTAAAACCATGATACCTGTGTAAAAAGTGAAGTATTTTTTTCTTCTTTGGCATGTTTTGGACAACAACCTCTCTCAGTTTTCCAAAATTCATCTTTTATTGCTCTGAAACATCATTTGAGTGAAACCTATCCCGATGTGTGAAACAAGGGATTTGTCAAAATGAAGCGAAATGAAGGGGATAAGGGGCTTCTAAATTCTTGGGGAAATTTTTGGAAGTAGGGAGGGATGTTAGGAAGCAGGGGAAAGTGTAATTTCATAGATTGAGTGAGGGGAAGGGGTCCAAAAGGGCAAAACACAGGCCTAGCCTAGAAAATTGCCAAGTTGTTGCAAGAAACTAGGGTTTGTGAAAAAATGAGGAATTTGGGGAATCTCAGTGATGGGAAGTGTTTAATAAGGTATATTAAGGATAGGGGAAGGTGTATGAACATCAGGATACAATTTTTGCTGATGATTTTACCATCCAAGAGAAATTACCTTCAAAACCCTAGGAGAGGGAAATGAACCTTACCAAGGCACAACTGAAGCATGAACAAGGTGTAAAATGACCCATTGGAACCTGACATGATGATGAAAACCCTTTGAATGAAAGTACACTCAGCTAAATGGTGACATGGACCGACATTTGGACAACTATGAAAAGAGTAAAATAAAACCCCAGACCTAATACCTAGTGACCAAATTTTGCTTGAAGACTCACTGAAATGACAAAATTTGACCTTGACACCTTAACATCACCTTGTAAGAGCATGTTTGATCACTGAAGAAAGGCTGCAAAGGCTGACACTAACAATGAGAACACTTGGTGCATTAAATAATCCAAATGCTACTACTACGAACTCATAATTCACATATCAAGTTCAAAATGTCATCTTACTAATGTACTCTTCCTTAATACTTACCTGATGATACCCTAATCTTGTATTGATTTTGGAAAACACCTTAGCTCCCTTTATCTAGTCAAACAAGTCATCTATTATTGGCAAAGGGTATTTATTATTCATTATAACTTTGATTATCTTCCTAAAGTCAATACACAATCTTAGAGTACCATCTTTCTTTTTAACGAAGTGCTCTAGGGCACCCTAATATGACACACTTGGGCATATGTACCCTTTAATTTAAGAGTTCTTCTAACTACATTGCCAATTATTTAAGTTCTCATGTGCTCATGCTATATGGTGTTTTGGACATATGGGCAGCTCCATGTATTAATTTTATAGAGAAGTCAATGTCACTTTTAGGTGGTGCTTGATCCTTGGCTATCTCCCCCATGTGGGTTGCATACATTTAGCACCCCTTCCTAAAATTTCTCTTCAGTCACACTGCCGATATTTCCTAACTAAAATTTTCCTTGGAATTTCTTACAATTGTCTTTGCTTCCATTCTTCATCAAGGAAAGTAAATTTTTAATTTTAATAGTCTAATTTTACATGATATTTTTCCAACCAATCCATGCCAATTAGGAAATCATATTATGCTAATGGTATTATGTTTAAATATTCAATTTTATCTAATCCATTCATATTGATGGGGAATTATTTTATAAGCTCAATTATTCTTCTTTTAGCTCATGTAGCTAGTTGAATTAACCAAGTCCTTCCATGCTTGATTTTCTTCAATTTAAATCTTTAAATAAGCTTAGGATCAAGATGACTATGGCTAGATCAAAAATAAATTAAAATGGAAATGGGTTGGTTTCTTAACTTACCTTCCACTTTGATTATATGCACTTGATGCTCATCCTACATGTTGTCCAATGTTGCATAGATCCTAGGCATGCTTCTAACCATGTCCTTCATTGTATCAGCACCTTGGATGTGATGTGCAATGCTCATTTTCTTTCTTTGTGATGGAAGTCCTTATACATGTTCTCTCCTCCAAAACCCCAACACCTAATGGGTTGAAATCTTGGTCTCTTAATCAATTAATTTCCCTCTTTGGTTCACTATGGGTTCGTTGATTTTTATTTATTTATTTGATAATTTTTCTTGAAAAATGAGGGTTTGAACCCCTTCTTCCTTCATCCATATTGGTTCTTTTCTTGTTGTCCCAAGTATTTTGCAAGGTTGGTTTATTTTTACACTACTCATAGGGGTACTCTACTTTCCTCATAGCTTCATCCACGTTATTTGGTTCATAAATTTTATTTTGTCACCATAAAATGGTGGAAACCCAGTCAATAATCTTTGTACCTTTAGCTTTTCATCCTTTATAAAATCAACATACCTCAACAATTCAGTGAAATTGTGACCATACTTTTCCATTTTCATATTCCCTAACTTGAGTTCAAATAACTCCTACTTTTTCTTTTCATAGTAGTGCTCATATAAGTATTTCCTTTGGAAGTAATTTCTAAATTTCACCCATGAGATATTATTTTCATCCAAATGTTTTATTTCTTTGAGCTACTTCCACCAAAAAATTTCTTTTCCCCTCAACTGATTGATTTATTCATGTCTCCAAATTGGATGAGTAGTAATGTAGCTAAAGGTACTTTCTCATTTTTAACAGCTAATCTTCAACATCCTCACCCTTCTTTTTCTCACCATTAAATGTGGGGAGATTTATCTTCGTGATCTCTCCTCTCAAATTATCTGATTTGGGTCTCCTTCTTGGTTTCCTCACTAGTGATATGCGTGGACTACTTCATGATCTAGATGAAACATAAGCCCTCTTAGTTGATTTACTTGATTCATGATGATGTTTCCCATCAGCACTCCTAGAGTGCCTTGAATCTCTAGTGTCTTTCCCATTACCTCATGATTCATGTTCCTCTTCCTACTTATAAACATATTTCTAGTCCATTAGCATTTGTAATTTATTTAGGCTCTGTAAAATCTATTTATTAATATGGTGTTTTTCTCTTATTAGTCTCTCATTATCAACTTTGGAGTTGAGCACCTCCTTTTCTATACTTTTTGTGGTCTCCTCTAGGTCTCTATCCTTTGGCCTATCCCTCCCATGTTTATTTGACTCTATTTTAGAATTATCTATGATAATGTTCATAGATCTAACCATTTCTTCATGTATATAGGACCCCTAAGTGTCCCCCATACTTTTGATCCTGATGTTGGTTCTTCCCTATAAGCCACTTATAGCCTTATTGTAAATTTATGAGGAATTTCCTACTACAAACCAAAAATTATGGGTTAATAGGCATATTCTCCTTTTCAATTGTTTTCTATTCACTATCTATTTTCCCAAATCTAGGTCCTAACCTGAAATTTATGGCCAATGAATTTTTTGGCTTATTAAACCTAACTTTTCATGTTCTATTGAAAGAAATGTTTTCCAAATTTTTGAGCAATTATTTATCTAAATTTCAAATCCAACTCCATGGTTCTATTCTATTGTCTCATAGATTCCTATGTACTACTCTAATGCCCCAATATAAGGTTGAGTTGCACAATTAAACCCTTTTGAATAAATTGCATACCATATTTTTCCATTGCACTATATTAGTTATAAATTATTCATACTTGGTCCATTTCATTTTTAGAATGTGTCTTTAGAAATATTTCTCTAAGATATTTTATTTGAACTGTAGACACTCATTGTATCAATTATACAAGAAATTGTTAGGGATTGTTTCTATCTAAAAACATCATTTACGTCCTTAAAAATGCCCTGTAAGTGGATGAATAAAAAATTAAAAAAAAAAAGATTCTAAAAAGATTCTAAATTTTCAGTTGGTTTACTCCCCTGGACCAATTAGATCTTCCTATAAATATACTCTATAATTTTTTTCAAGCAAATGGATCTTCTCTCTACACTCTTGTTTCATTGGAAAACCAACTGCCTATATAGTTACCACTGGATACAAATTTATTTGCATGGCCTCCCTTAAACACTTGGCATACATGCAACCTTCACTTTTGAATATTGTTCCCAACCTAGATCCCACCATTCATGTGGGAGCTTCCATGTGGTATTCCTTGATTGGATGTGGCTACAAACAATGCTTTTTCTCCACTTTTCAACATGACAGTCAACTTGCTAACTCACATCATTAGGGGAAATTTGAGGTCTAAAATGGGCCTCCTAAGGAAATTATAAAATAATAGTGGAAAAAATCAAATAAGATTTGATGACATCATCAAATTTTAGAGGGAAAAATGAAAAAACTACTTTTTGAACTCATATTTTCAACTTATCTCCCAAATTTTTTACTCAAATTTCGAGCGGGAGTACTCATTGGATGCAAAATTTAATTCCTCATCCAAGGAGTACCCATGTTGCATATTTTTGATGGCTCCTACTACACGAAAAATGAGAAATACATAAAAACGTGATTGTAATCACGTTTTTTTATGTATTTCAGATTTTTCATGTAGAAGGGTTCATCAAAAGTATGCAACATGGGTACTCCTTGGATGAGGAATTAAATTTTGCATCCAACGAGTACTACCACTCGAAATTTGAGTAAAAAATTTGGGAGATAAGTTGAAAATACGAGTTGAAAAAGTAGTTTTATTATTTTATTATTTTATTATTTTTTAATATTTTTACCTTTTTATTTAAAAAATGGTAAATCATCCCCCATGGTTGACATCATCATCTTGAATCCTATTGGTTGTTATAAAGTTTATTTTTGTTGTACATTTTTTCTTAGGAGGCCCATTTTAGACCTCAAAATTCCCCTAATGATTTAATGGTTGATCTTGAGGTTGATCAATGAGCCAAATTCTTATTAGGTTGGAGCATGCATAGAGATTAGAGTGAGATTTTCACTTGATGGATCTGATAGCTAAGAATGATTTGATCTAATGGCTTAGGTTTGTATTGGGAAAAAACACATGTGAGGTATAATGTGGGGGTTTACACTCAATGGACCTAACGAATAAAATCACTCCCCATCAATGGTCCAAATCACCCATCAGGTTCCAAATTTTAGGGGGGATAAAATGGAGTTCCACCCCCTATGGATCTGCAACCATGATCTCTCTCCGTTAATGACCCAAATTGCCCATCAGGGTCTAACTTGTGTGGTGGATAAAATTAAGTTGCATCACTAATGGATATGACAACCATGATCAAATGAGATCAAGGTTAACAATCTACATTGAGTGGAAATTTCCATCAATTTTAAGGTGAAAAATCCACTCAATGGATATAAACATTCAAAATTGTCACATTAGATAGCATATATTCCTATTGGGTGAAAAATTGTTTCTTGGTTAATGGGGTAGAAAATGATTGATGGATTCAATGGCTAGCATTGCATTAAATCAATGGTCCTGGTGCACATTTTGTGATGAAAATCACAACACTTTAGCACAACAAATTCACCTGATGGTGTTTATTCATGCCATGGTCTACCACCTAGCCTCCTCACATGTTAACTCGACCATCACTTGGAATTTCCACCTTACTGTTGATGCCATAATAAATAAGAACAAAAAGGAAATGTTGTGTAACCAAATCACAAAAAATATAGATCAATGACTTAAAAATTAGCCTCTTTGAGTGGGAAACCTCATTTACATCACATAAATTAACAATTGTTGAATGATACAAATGAATAGACCTCCTTTCTATATATAGGAGCCTAAGGGGTCACAATATAGTTAGAGCTTACATAAAAATAATAGTTTAAGGACACAACAATGACAATAGGGGGCTATACTAACAATAACAATAAAGGGCATACACTTGTATTATAGGGACCTAACATACCCCTCTGCTTCAAAAAATTGTTTTCCACAATGCTTGATTAGTTATGGATACTTCTGTATAAAAATATCATCCTCTCACATGGAATCTTCAGCAGGTAATTTCGTCTACTTAATGAGATACTCTAAAATTAATCGATTGCATAGTTTCCGGGTTCTTGTTTTTGTGACTACTTCAAGCTCCAATATGTTTTTTCCTTCTTCGTCATGTTCTGGAAATATTGTTTGAACTGGGAGCTTCTCACTGATAACCCTTTTTAAGCATGAAACATGGAAAACTAAGTGTACTCGAAAAGATGTAGGAAGCTCCAATTTGTATGTCATAGTACCAATATTTTGCAACACCTTGTAAGAACCACAGTACTTGGGTGATAATTTATTATCCTTCTTAGCTTTATTTAGGGACATTTGTTTGTATGGTTGTAGTCGTAAACATACCTAGTCTCCTACATCAAAACTTCTTTCACTGCAATGTTGATCATCTTGTTGTTTCATTCAATTTTGTGCCAGAGCAATGTTATCCTTTAAGAGTTGGAGAACTTGCTTTTGATGCTCGATGTGATATTCCACTGCTTGAACCTTAGAATTTTCCCTTAAAGATGATGTGATGAATGGTGGCATAAAGTACCATAAATGGGGTCGTTTTTGTTGTTGTATGCAAGGGAGTGTTATACCACCATTCAACTAGAGGTAACCACTTAACCCATTGTGTTTGTTTATCAAATACAAAACAACGAATATATCCTTCCAAACATTTTTTCACTATCTTAGTTTTCCCATAAGATTGAGGATGATAAGATGAGCTATGATCTAATTAAGTACCTAGACAAGAAAATAATTACGTCCAAAAATTTCTAGTGAAAATGGGATCTTTGTCACTTACAATAATCTTTAGGTTTCCATATAACTTTTAATTGTTTCCATAAATGTAGTAGCAATTGTATTGGATTTAAATGGATGAGATAATACACAAAAGTGTGCATACTTGGTAATTCTATCAACTACCACCATTATGGCACTCTTTCCTCCAAACTTGGGTAAACATGTGATAAAATCCATTGAGACCTCCTCCCAACGTTGACTTGGAATGGCTAAAGGTTGTAAAAGACCAGGGACCTTAATTGTCTCAACTTTATTTTGTTGGCAAACCAAACAATCTACCACAAACTTCCAAATATCATATTTAATGCCATCCCAAAAAAGTTCCTTCCTGACCCTGTGGTAAGTTATTAAAAATCTTAAATGCCCTCCTAAGCGGGAGGTGTGCAATTCCAAAAGAATATTTTGTTTGATTTAGGAATTCTTATAGAGATATAAGCAATCTTTGTACCATAATGAATCATTTTTCCATATAAATGTATGAAATGTATTGGGATATTTCTACAAATTTTGAATGAGTGTCCACACCTCTTCATCATTCTTCCATTCATCCCTTAATTCAGTAATCCAATCAGGTTGGATAATAGAAATGGCACAAAGAAATGATTCCACATCCTCATCCTTTCTTGAGAGTGAATCTACAACAACATTTTTATTCCCTTTTTTGTAGATGATTTCAATTTCATAACCCAACATATTGGTGACCCATTTTTGATGCTCTTCTGAATATAATATTTTTTCCAAAAAGTATTTAACACTATCGTGATATTTTTTTACCTTGAAGTTTATTACCATTAGGTAAGGTCATCATTTCTTTAGTGCATGTAGTATTTCCAATAGTTCCTTCTCATAAATAGGTTTGTGTAAATACTTTCCATTCATTCGAAAACTTTAAAAAGCAATGGGTCTTCCTTCTTGCATTAAAAAAACACTAATTCCATTTCCTAAGTCATCACATTCCACAATAAAGGTTTTTGTGAAATATGGTGTACCTAATACTAGTGCTTGGCAAATTGCCTCTTTAATATGTTCAAAGGCCTTAGTTTCTTTTGGAGTCCAAGAAAATGCATATTTCTTCAATAACGTTATTAGAGGCACATATATTCTCCCATAACTCTTAAAAAACTTGCGATAATACCCTGTAAACCTAAGAAATCCTCGAAGATTCTTTAAGGTTGTGGGGATTTTCCATTCCTTAATGTATTTGATTTTGTTAGGGTCTACCATAACACCCTCATGAGATACAATATGACGAAAATATTCCAACTCTTATAATCCAAAGAAGCATTTGGAGGTTTTTGCATATAATTGTTTCTCCTCCAATAGTTTGAGCATCCTGTAAATATGTTGAACATGATCATTCCAAGAAATTATGTAGATTAGTATATCAAAAAAAAATACTAACACATTTTCTAAGGAAGGGTTTGAAAATGGAATTCATCAATTCTTTAAATGTGGAAGTTGCATTAGTAAGGAAAAAAGGCACGACCAAAAGTTCATAATGACCTTCAAGAGTTCTAAATGTTTTTTTTGGAATGTATTTGGTCTTCATTCTAATTTGATGATATCCTGAATGAAGATCTAGCTTGGTGAAGTAAATTGATACATGTAATTCATCCAACAATTCATCAATGACATGAATGGGAAATTTATCTTTAATAGTGATCTTGTGTATCTCCCTATCATTCAGACACATACACCATGATCCATCCTTCTTGTGCACCAATACTAGTGGAGAAGAGAGAAATTTGAATAGGTTGGATTACATCGTCCTCTAGCATTTATTCAACCATATGTTCAATATCACTCTTTTTGGCATAGGGATATTTGTAAGGCATGATGTTTGGAGTAACACTTCTTGGAATCAAGTCAATAACATGATCATAATCACAAATAGGTGGGAGGCCTTTGAGAGTCTCAAATACCTTGGAATGAGTGTCCAAGTCTTTTTGGAGATATGGAGAAATAGATGATTTCGATGTTTGAACCTCTAGTGAAAATAATTGTGCAATTATGCCTCATTTCTCTTTCTTCAAAATGTTTTCATGCCATTAAAGCTAATTATCTTCCTTGGTCTCCCTATGTTACCCCATAATTCAATTTCCTTTCCTTCCCAAAAAAAATTCATGAAAAATTCTTGAAAATTAAAAGCTATCGTCCCCAAAGATTGTAACCATTGGACTCCTAGTAAAACATCAGCACCGCCCATTGGAATGGAAATAATTGAACTATTAAATTTCATATTCCCCCATGGTTATCTTGATATTATGGAAATCTCTAGAGAAATTTATAGTTCCTACTTTTCTAACCATCACTTAGCACTTTGGTGTTGGATATAGAAAGAAATTTATTTCCTTGGCTATCCTCCAATGAATAAAATTATGGGTACTAGCCAAATCAATCAGCATTGTTACCTTTTCTTTCTTGATATATCCATCTATCTTGAGAGTGTTGAGAGTGGTAATTCCCTCCAATGTATTGCAAGATATGGTTGACTTCATTTCTTCTTTCTCTATGGTTGGTTCCAAGTGTATATCCTGTTCTTTTGATGTTTCTTGTTCCTATTGTTACTCCTATTCACATTCTATGTAAAATAATATCTTCTTTGCACACTTATTACCTTTAGTTTATTTTATATCACAACTATAACAAATCCCTTTCTCTCTTTTTTCCTCCAATTTTTGTGGTGTCAACCTTGTAGGTTGTGGAAGGTTAGAAACAAAAACACTTCCCTCTTTATAGTTGTGAGTGGTAGACTTCTTTGTTTCGATAATTTTGTTTTCAACTTTTCTTTCCACCTTGAATGCCTTCTCCAATGAATCAGGTTCCCAAAGGCTAACATCATGTTGGATGTTATCCTTTGAAGTCCCTATGAAGGCATCAATCATATGTTCCTCTAGAATATCATTTACCTTAATATTCAATATTTCGAATTCCTCAATGTGCTCCGCCATTGAACCCTTTTGTTTGAGGTTTATCAATTAGCTAAAGAATGTATTGCTCTGTGTATCCTCACAATGTGCTACCAAATATTCTACAAAAAATTCCAAGTGACAATTAATTAAATCCATCGATACCACATACATTTATTTTTTTCTAGGTGTAAAGATGCAATGCATACCTTTTGTGTGTTTGGCATGTTGTGTAGATCAAAGAATTGATCCATATATAGTATCCGTGTTACTAGATCCTTGCCATGAAACTTCCTCATATCAATATTTGGAATGTTTCTAGTCTTCAACCCACTATTGGAGTCTCCAAAATAAAATTTCGTATTCCTTTTATCATCATCATGGTTTTCATGGAGTACCTTGTCACCACTAGGAAGCATTTTTTGTAGCAACTTTGTCAAACCTTCCTTCAAATATTCCAGGTCCCTTTTCATTTCTATTTTTAAACCATCCGTCAAACCTTCAATTTATTCTTTCAACCCAATTTTCAAACCTTCCATTTTTGTTTCTATACCATTCTTCAAACCTTCCATCTAAGCTTCCATTTCATTTCTGGTTATTCTTTGCGAGAGTGAAATTTATTGCACTTGGTCTCGTAATTTTGATATATCATGTTACATTTCTTCCTCATGTGTCATAGTAAAGCTCCTGGTTGCTTACTAGGTGTGTCCATTTTTTTTCTTTGATTCATTTTGGAACAATATCTATGCTTCACTATGCCCTTTAAATCACTTCAAAAAGTTATGCAAAAAATTTAGAAATTACACACCTTTTTCTTTCTTTTTAGGAGATCTATTTTGAAACTATTATATATTTCTAATTTAGGCTCTTTGTTGGAACAGGGTCTCCTACAAGCTGCGAAACTGGTCCATTTTGAACACTTTTTATTAGATTTAATCTAGCGCAGGGGTTTTGGGGCGGGTCAAAGCCCCAAAAGCGTTGTAATGGGTAAAAGGGTAAACCAGGGGTCCGAAAACCATGGTTTGCGGACCATAGGAATGTCTAGGCTAGATTATTATAAATAGAGGAACATTTTTGTATTGTAAGGTAGGAATGATGAGCTATTGATGCAAATTGTGGTTTAAGATATCTGTTCGGGTTTTGGGGAAAGGACTCCTGCTGGCTGTGTGCACAGAGATCCAAGTCCAGCTGTGTGCAGACCCTGCTGCTGTGTGCGCAGGATGGGAAGGGAATTGTAAGGAGGAATTGATGAATGAATGAATAAGAAAGGTTGATAGAGAACTGAATCTGTGAGTACTCTTTGTGTGAATCGTTGGTAATTACTGCATTGTGTATTTTCTGTATTTGAGCTGCAAATATCTGTGTAAGTGTGTTTTCTATATCTGGATCTGTTCTGTTCTGTTATGCAATACTAGGCTACTATCGTAAAAGAATATAATTATAGATCTAGCGCACGTGGATGCGAATCGAGACCTAAGTGACCCTACGCAGAACGAGGTAATATGGGAATCACAGGGTCTAACGCAGCTCTTCTTGCCTTACCTATCCTTTCTCAGGGTTTAGAAACCTGGTTCCAGCACCCACCCATACTACTTCGGGTGAGACTTTGACCTGCAAAAGTGGGTCACTGCTGAAAGGGCCAGTAGTATAGGGGTTTGTTGGCAAACCTTGAGCTTCGAAACTTGGTTAGGACCCCTCGAGCCAACAAATGGTTCCATTGTCGGGACCTGGAGAATCTTGAGAAAGGGATCAGGTAATGACAAGAGAATATTGGAAGCCGGAGAGAAAGGAAATCGAAGACTGGTTGGAAAAGAAGATCCAGGAATTTATGGTAAAATAAAATCACAGCAAAAAGTTAATGGCGGGAAGGTGGAAAAATAGGTACATTCTTACAGAAAGCTACGAAATATTCTTTGTGACATTTTTGATCGAGCTTCAAGAGTGGTTGGCCAAACTTATAGAGTTCCAGAAGTGTTGGAAGGATGAGTGAGTCACTTAGTGGACCCCGGAGCTGATTCAGCAACTGGAGAGGACTGATAATACTATCACACGCACGGTCGATCACTGGGTGGACAGTGTGCTAGGAGGATTTGTGACAGAATTTTCCATTGATCAGTTTGTCTCATACTTTGAGGACGAACGAAGATTATTTAAAGGGTTCCGGGGAAAATTTTTTAGGACCTTACCATTGCTGATTAAGATATCACTATGTGAAAAGAGCATTCTGTGTAGTCATACCGACTGAATGACCCCGGATCTAGATGGAAGCACGATGCGCAGTGGTAAATACTATCGAACCAACCTTGACGGGGGGAGATCCACCTATAATCCTTTGCAAGAACCAACTGTGCAAGATCCCCCAGCTACACCGCCACCTAGGTAGCACAAAGGTAAGAACTCTCCCATACCACCAACCCCGCTAGGCAGCAATATGGTTGCGCACCTAAGACTACCTACTTTCAAAGGGGTAGGGGATGAAGATATGGACCACTTTTGGTTTGTTGCAGACTCCATCTAGACTGCGCAGAATGTGGCAACCGATACGATAAAGAGGGCGCAACTATCCCTGAAATTTGAGGATAGGGCACTGAACTGGTATATGAGATACATTGCCCAGAATGGGGGTGCATCTATTCAAGATATCAAAGATGCTTTGAAACAATAGTTCCATTCTTAGCTGGTAACAGAAGTAAAAGACTTCAAACAAGGTGCGTCTGAGTCAGTATGGGAGGTCGATCAACAGTTGAAGAGAGCAATCAGGGAAGGAGGATTCGAGTATGACGATAGGAAACACACAGAGTGGTTCATCACTATGTTGTTACCTCACCTGCACACGCCAATGAGTCACCAAACCTTTGAATCGCAGGAAAATGCTGTGGAAGTTTCTATGAAACTAGAAGCTACACCCAGAGAGGATACATCGATAGGGGTACAAAAAATTCAGGAACAGCTTGGGGCTATGCATATGGAAATTCAGAACCTACGAAAGGAGTGAGGAAAGGATGGCCATGCAAATATATGGTGCATACGATGTCGGGTATCTAGCCACACGAAGGATCAATGTCCTCTACTAGCATATTACATGCAGGTAGGAGGACCTACTCTAGTATGCCCAGGAGCAAGTGGGGAACCCATCCTAGCACTACCAGGCTTGAGCGGACCTGCGCTGTGGTGTGACGATTGCCGTGTAGCCAGACTGCATGATACTAACCATTTCCCTCGGTTATGTTCATATTTCCCAGAGCTAAAGCAACAATGGTGCAGGTTCTGTCAGTCGATAGGACACGATGAGCAGAAATATCATACTTATGACTTGATAATAGATCGTGGGAACTTATATAGGGTACAATCAGACCCTGTGTTTCCAAGGCCATATGTGCACCTGGGAGGATCCCCAGCCCGAGGTAGAGGAGGTCAGGGAGGAAGCACAGGACGAGGACGTGGGCAGCTAGTCTGTTATAACTGCGGAGAGATAGGACATTTCACCAGAGAATGTCCAAATCCCACCCAGCCATCATGCAATTATTGTAGACAGCTGGACCATTTGGTGGAGGATTACCTGATTTTAATAGCCAAAATGTAGGAAAGACAACCCACTCCTACGCAGAATGTGAAAAGAGTTAAAATTGAGCTAAGAAATATAGATCCAAGTGTAAAAGTCATGATGCGTAGTGGGATCATCACCTAGGGAGCAAAGGAGGAGCTTGCTTCTCGGGAAGGAGTGAATTTCAACGAACAGGAATCACTAGCAGCCAACACGCAGTTGTCGAACAAGATAGGGGAGGGGGTTAAGCCCTTCTTGCAGGCATGTCTGAAGCTGCTATGAAATCCGCAAGCCGTAGAGAACCTCCAAGCATTAATTAATTCCAGCGCAACTTGGCCCAGTTTGATTCCCGGGACCAAGGATGTACACAAACTATACATTTATAAAAAATTCACTGGAAGAGAAATGCGGTTTATTGTGCAGATTATCGACTACGAGATGGATCAAGTTATTCTCGATCTAGGGTCAGATGCAAATGTATTACCAAAGCAAACATGGCAACAAATGGGAGAGCCTAAATTGGAATGGTCCACCATCCAGCTACGTATGGAAAATCAACAAAAGATCATCCCTCTAGGAAGGTTTCCAAAAGTCATGGTAGATATCGAAGGAGTAAAAGTCCTATCTGACTTCGAAGTCATAGAAATTGTGGAGGATGTGGATCCGTACCCCGCATTCCTAGGACTGGACTGGGCTATAGACATGGGGGGTGTCATAAATCTCAAAAATCATAGCATGGTGTTTGAGAACAATGGTATGCGCCACTAGATCCAGCAGAAGGTGCGCGGTATACAGAGCCAGCCTACGAGGAGGAGGAAATAGATCACATTTACAAATTGACTCTGCGGGATGAAGATTGAGTTAACCCCACGGCCGAAGGAATACTCTGCTGGGAAAAGGATAGTGAATGTTTCTCCGACTCTAATGAGGAACTAGAAAATTGGAAAGGATGATTACATGAAGTATCAGCGCTACTATGTCTTCGAACCACTAGGAATTTCCACCGCATCTCTACCAAGATAAGAGCCCTGCCCTACCATGATAACACAAGTAATATTATGAAGTTGGTTGAAGACAAAATTCCCAAGGAATGCAGGCTAGGGGCACTACCCCTAACCCTGTACGGAGCACCTATGTGTTGGTGGGACACGCAAGGGTCGGAGAAGTGCTGGAGTAGGATGATCCTATGCTTGGGGACCCCAGCTGACAGGCGGGCCCCGAGATCAGAAGACCCATGCAGATACTTGCTGACATGTGAAAGTAGAGGGTGTGATAGGACCCTGGCCAAATAGGCTCACCAAGTTACCAATAACTTAGGCTTGCGTTCGACTGCGGAACTGCACCAACCTACGCACAATTGGGAGAAGTTGCGAACACTTCAGGTAACAGATGGCACGGAGACGCTTGATGCAGCCCTACCAAACTGGGATGTCCCGACCAAGGAAGAAGCGCACCGATCGAGAAGTTTGGTGGCCAAATTTCTGAACTGGTACCTGAACTGTGTTACGAAACACCTGGCATCAACCTTAATTCGGGGTATGTGAATAGCACGCAGGCATCATCCGAGGTCTGACGATCCGTGGGAGAGACCTCAGGTACAAATAACGACCATCAGCTCACCTTGCTTCGATAAGAAAGGAACCTTACAGTTACGCAAAATGGGTGGTAGAACATTAATGCGGCCATTTACGGTCAGTTTGATTCGAACGATCGATGGTAAGTTTCACGTACAGGTTACTCCACCATTAGATAGATTCGGACAATGTGCAGATAGTAGGATAACTTTGCAACATGCTACATATTATATCTACACCATGCCCTTGTTATCTGATGACTGGCTTACTGGGATCATTGAAATTGTTTGGGACGCCTGCCCTCCTGCTATTATGGCAGTCCCCACGAATGCTTTGGTTCCTAGCTGTTCAACACCCATAGACATCATACTGAGAGGGCCTGGGAATGCCGATTATGATCAAATGATTGGTCATTGGCCTCCTACAGAGGGAATTTCCTATGAACCCCGCACGAAGAGGCACCAAAGTTGCGCGTTAGCAGGACCCGACCTTCGCACCTCGAGGGCGACCGTTGGACCCAACCGGATGGCCTTGGATGATACAGCAGAGGAGGGTATGTTATTCTCAGGGTCCCCCACCCATAGCGTCGCAATCAGGTCACAACAAGTCCTGCACCAAGAAGGAATGCTGAGATATAGGGATATCTTGCGACTTCTCTGAAATCCCGGATTACTGACCAGCCGAAGCCATCTTTGTTCGCTCCCTTGCACTATCCTAGTTAACGATCATGCTCCAACCGCTGTGAACATAAAAATAGATTTGGTGCAGCTACCTTGTGAAGCGCTACAAGGATTATACACCGAGGTGTTGCAAGAGGTTTTCCACCATGATCAGATTGCGCACCAGCAGCGTGAAATAACTCCAGAAGTTCAGGCACAATGGGTTTCCTTGATCACAGAAGCAACAAATATTATTCAGGAGCAGCTTACGTGGGGCATGCAATTGGTTGAAGAAGCTACGCAACTCTAGAAAACAGTCTGGTACCATCCTATGCTTCAGTGTATACAGGACGACTTATGGCAGGTGGAAGCTGCTCTCGATCAGATCAGAGCTCCCTTGCCCCCCAGCGGTTCTGCATAGCGTCTAGACATCATAGACACGATTGAGAATCTTCGTCGCACCAAGCATGTCATCAGGAAATGGTTGAAACCATGGGGCGATACCACCCTCCAAATCTCCCACGATGCTCATACCACCGTTGCGCGCCTCCACCAGATGTTAGAACAGGTTACCGCGGCTCCAGATGGCGGGCCTGCCTCCCTAACACTTGTCAACATTGCACCGCGAGCTGCTGTCTAGAGTCAAGAAGTCCTCCCTCCACTCTCCCGTGCTCTTGATACCCTGTGTGCGCAAATTGAGGCCGTACCACCGCAGTGACTTGGGATGAGTCACAAGATTGTGTTGGGGGACTGTTGGAACAGGGTCTCCTACAAGTTGCGAAACTGGTCCATTTTGAATATTTTTTATTAGATTTAATCTAGCATAGGGGTTTTGGGGCGGGTCAAAGCCCCGAAAGCATTGTAATGGGTAAAAGGGTAAACCAGGGGTCCAAAAACCACGGTTTTCAGACCATAGGAACATCTAGGCTAGATTATTATAAATAGAGGAACATTTTTGTATTGTAAGGTAGGAATGATGAGCTATTGATGCGAATTGTGGTTTAAGCTATTTGTTTGGGTTTTGGGGAAAGGACTCCTACTGGCTGTGTGCGCAGAGAACCAAGTCCAGTTGTGTGCGGACCCTACTGCTGTGTGCACAGGCTAGGAAGGGAATTGTAAGGAGGAATTGATGAATGAATGAATAAGAAAGGTTGATAGAGAACTGAATCTTTGAATACTCTTTGTGTGAATCTTTGGTAATTACTGCATTGTGTATTTTCTATATTTGAGCTGCGAAGATCTGTGTAAGTGTGTTTTCTGTATCTGGATTTGTTCTGTTCTGTTATGCAATACTGGGCTAATATCGTAAAAGCATATAATTATAGATCTAGCGCACGTAGATGTGAATCGAGACCTAAGTGACCCTACGCAAAATGAGGTAATCTGGGAATCACAGGGTCTAAGGCAGCTCTTCTTTCCTTACCTATCCTTTCTCAGGGTGTGGAAACCTGGTTCTAGCACCCACCCATACTACTTCGGGTGAGACTTTGACCTGCGAAAGTGGGTCACTGCCAAAAGGGCCAGTAGTATAGGGGTTTTTCGGCAAACCTTGAGCTCCAAACCTGGGTCAAGACCCCTCGAGCCAACACTCTTCAAGGTCTAAAATTATGTCCTACAGTATCCCTCTAAGTCTTCTTTCGAATTCTATAAGTCATACCAAAATTGGATTCTTCAAGGTAATGTTATTCCAAATATCCGACGAGGACCTGATTATGGATTGGTTCAGTAGAGAAGACTTGAATGGAGTATCATGTATCATTATTTCCTCTTTAGGCCCTAAAAATGATACATGAGAAAGTACAGTATGTGCTCTTTGTATCGCTTTTTACAAAATTCAAATTTGATGCTGGAAGAGAACGTTATGATGATTTTCCCTAGTTCACTTGTTTAATATTGAATTATGGATCATGCAGAAACCCTAACTTCTTTGGCCCATATCTCAGGAAATATAGTGAGACAAGGTGTAAAATTCCAACATGAGTTTCATAAATATTTCGGCTCCACGTGGTTTCAATTTCACCTTCTGAAGCTTCGCATAAAATAAGTTAAAACGAAAATTCCAAGATGTCTTGTTTGAAGCAGTGAAACCCTGGAATCCAAAGCTCTAATACAAAATCTTATGTAGCCATTTCACAAAAAGATAGATCAACTATTTAAAAATTAGGCTCTTCAAGGGGAAACCTCCTTTACATCACATAAATTAACAATTCTTGAATGACACAAACGAATATATCTCCTTTCTATATATAGGAGTCTAAGGGATCACAATATAATTAGAGCCTACATAACAATAATAACGTAAGGAAAAAACAATAGAAATAGGGGACTACAATAAAAATAATAATCAAGGGGCTACACTATTATTATAGGGACCTAACCGGAAATTTTAAACTTTTTTTAATTTCATTATTTTCTTCTCGTCACTAATATTTCTTTCTACCAAATTTCCATCTGCACAAAATTTCCATCTTTGCTATTGAAATTTAGTTGTTAGTCTAAAATCTCGCAATTCCATGGTAATATAATGAACCTGTATATATTCCATTCAATCATATTTCATTTCAAACTTTGGATTCTATTCATCTCTATCCTCTAAGAATTTCATCAAACGGTTTCCCATCAACTTGTAATTTTCCTTGTAACGGATTTTGACCCATATGGTCGAAGTGCTGTAAACATGGGATCTAATACCACACTGTAACATTACTCAACCACCTTCTCATGCACTACATCCACCTATTGGGGAATAACCATACCCTTGTGACCCTCTGTAACCTATTTTTCTAATTATTTTTCATTTGGATTACTTCCAGTAACACCTCCACCCACCAATTGAGGCATATCATTGTGCATGTTACCATTGTAACCCATTTTTATAGGAAGTTCTCTTTTATCTATTTTTTGTATGGGTTTTATGCATGTATGATTGTATTCAAAATATATTAACTCATATGTAGGCATATATTAGCACAAATAACGACCTTAAATTGAACTTCACATGCAACTCATAAGGCATGGATTATTGTAGCAAAAAATAATAAAATTAATAAAAGTAAATACTTATCGTTTATTGTCACCAACTAGCTACAAACCTCATATGTTCCTCCTAGACATAGACCATGCTACTCATTTTTTCTCAATAATGGGTCACCCTCGAGCTGGGGCTTTGACTTATGGGTCACCCTCGAGCTGGGGGCCAAGGTAAAAACCCCCAAAGACCTCCAACCTATAGGCTAACATCCCACACCAGTCCCACACCTAAGTAGCTCATCCCCTTCTCTACCCTTGCAATCCCTCGAGCCATTCCATTACCTCCAAGGTGACCAAATTAGTCGAATAGGGATGTCTAAAGCATTGTATCTCCAAGAGTTCCTATTGCCCTCAGGGGTCTCTAGGTACCCTCCAAGCCATCATACCAAACCCAAAAAACCTCTAAACTACAGGCTAACATCACCCATCAGCCCCACACCCCATTAGTGCACACCATTCTATGCACTTGCAATCCCTAGGGCTATGCCACTACATCCATCGTGACCAACTCGTCCAAACAAGGATGTTCAAATAACTATGGCTCCAATATTTATTGTTTCCCTCAACTGGGAAAATTCCCCCTTCCATAGTACCAACATCCTTAATTTTATGTGCCTTTCATTCCTTTGACACTTGGAAACCCATAAAGCTAGTTTATGGTAATTTTTGTTAAAAACATGCACACTTTAATAAATATTAAATAAGAGAAATCCCCATTTTTAACACACGTGGAGTCTTAGCCTTCCATACTCTTTTTGTTTGACTCTATCTGCAACATCAATGCATTTGTTCTTAACATGTATGAAATTTCATATTTACAAAACCAATATATTTGACATCAAAGCAAATAAAATCCTTTACACATGGGCACTCTGGCCCCAAAACATATACACATACATGCACATGGACATTCTAGCCCCAAAAAGTAATTCTCGGCTCACTAGACTAAGTTCTATATGTACATGTTATTTACAATCCAATGGTTGATTTTGGGTGTTATATACAAACATAAACATAAAATAATTATTGTTCCTATTGGTGGGTGAATATAATATGTAATCCATGGATACATACTCATGCTTATTTGGGGTAGGTAGAGGAGTGTACAGCCTCTACTTCTTAATGGTTGGTTTAGTAATTGCATAGGAAGTGCATGATCCAATACATAGATGGAAATCATGTTGATTATTTGATTAGTATAAATAATTCTAAGGCACTACTACTATCTTCTCCACACCAAATCTCCCTGCCACCCAATTGTAATGTGCCTCCCAAATTACCTTAGCTTGAAGGAACACAAAAGTGGCCTAGGTAGAAAAAGGGTGCGTATAGGAGGTGGATGTATGGAACTTTTTTTCTAGTTATTAGTGTCTAGTATCTAGTAGAAAATTCAGTTACTATTCTATAATTGTGGTCACCTATAAGTATCATGCCCACTAGAGTTGAAAATTGCGGTTAGTTCCATAACCGAGAGCTGACTAAGAAATTTTGCAACATGGTTGGTTTTTCCCTTCTTATACTTGATGTTTAAGTAGGATTGTTACAAGTATGTGGACCAATTCTGATGGTGGTTATTACATAACTTTCCATGTGTATGCATGAATTATAAAGGCTCATGATTAGTGTGGATGATCATCTACTTCCCCATAATATAATTCTTCCATTTTCAGCATTCCTGCATGTCAAAGTCCATATGCTTGTCATAGGTAGGATATATTATACAGGCGTTACTCGAAAATTTTTCACTGTGATAGGCCACAAGATGTCCTCGTCGATTGAGGACTCCACCAATAGCATAATCGAAGGCATATGTCTCAATATCAAATGGTTATTATAGTTTTGGCAGGGTGAAGACTCATGGAGACCGATGATATTGTTTTAGACACTCGAATGTTTTTTTTTGTGATTCATGCCAACAAAAAAAAAACTTTAGCTCCACCCTTGTTCACTTTAATTGAGGGCCAAGTGATATTAGATAACCCAAACACAAACCTTTGGTAAAATTTAGCAAGGCCCACAAAGTTGCAGATATCTATTATGGTCATTGAGGCTAACCAATTTTGAACGACGCAGAGCTTGGTTGAGTCCACATGTACCCCATGCTCATCCATAATATATCCCAATACTAAATCTATTGCAAGTGAAATTAGCAATTCTCCAAATTTTCATATGACTTGTGTTTTCGCAGGGTGATCAAAACCTCTTGAATGTGTTGCAAATGTTCTTCCCAAGTTTTTTTAAAGATGAGGATTCCATCCAAATAACAAAAACAAAAGAATTTTTAAACAACTATACGATACCATCTATCATCCTCATGAACATTGTTCAAGAATTAGTCAAGCCAAAGGGAATTACCAACCACTCAAAAAAGTGCTCTTTAGATTTGAAGGTTGTCTTCCATACATCACTTTTCTCAATTCGAACCTGTTGGTAGCTTGACTTTAGATCATTCTTATTAAATAAATTGGAACCCTTAGCTAGTCAAAAATATCCTCAACCCAATGGATTGTGTATCTATTCTCAACAATGATTTCGTTTATGGCTCTATAATCAATACAAAGTTTCCATGTCCTATCCTTCTTTTGCATCAACACAATTGGGCTCCCACAAGGTTAGGATCTCAATAAAATGTGTCCCTTTTAGATGAGCTCATGGCCCTAAACTTTTATTTCCTCATTCTCAAAGAGAGAGTTCCTATATATTGGGCCATTAGGTAAAGGAGCACCAAGTATCAAGTTAATTAAGTTTTTGAACTGGTAGTGTAGAGGCATCCCCATAGGTGAAGCAAAGATATCCATATATGCTTCTACAATATTATCCAACTAGTTATATTCTATATAGAGGTCTTGTGCTGAGGCTATGATGGTTGCAACGAAATTTCATTCACCTTCTTACTCAAGCATGAAGAGGAAAAAAATTTCACTCTAAGAGATTACTATTCAAAATTGTTTTGTTGAGATCAATGAAATTGAAGTAGTCGGAACTATCTCTGGTACGTTGTAGAGATTTTTTTTTTTTATAAATTATACTATTCTATTAATATGAAAATAGTATATAGGTCGAAGCTTTCCTCTGGAATTGCTATGCTAGCTAATTCTGGAGGGAGAAAAGTTCAAAAAGACAAAAATATGACAACCCCAGAAGGGGAAACCGGTCCAAAAATCACTACCCTTAGTAGGGAAACCAACATTAACCAGAAAATACCAAGAGTTTGCCAAAATTTTCAGGAAATACATGATATCATAGAAATTAATCAAAACAGAGAGAGGATACCTCTCATTGCAGTGGTTGCATGTCATGCTAAGTGTCATGAGGCTATGGTGATGGCTCCTGAATGATAAGACACCTGTAATCACCAGAAGAATTGTCATCTTTCTTCGAGTGTTGAGCAGTGGGTTCTGGCATGGTGGCGGTGTGCACAAGGTTGGTGCTACCTTTCCTCTTCTCACCCACCAAGCATTCTGGACTTCTACTTCTGTTGCCTTCGCTGCTGGAGAAGTGCACTTCTGGTTTGACCGGCAGAGCTTCGAATTTCCGAGAGTGCTGAGGAGATGCTAGATAAATTGTAGATTTCCTGGAACATTTTCTAAAAACTAACCCAGCAGAGCTCGAAGGCGCCTCCTGAAAGCTGACAGTGATGGTAACTGTAACTTGAGTTCTGTCTAGGGAGAAATTATAGTGGAAATGAGCTGAATTATCTTCAGGAGGTAGGGAGCGACTCTCAGAGTGAATGGAGATGGGCGGGCATGAGGATTGGCCCCTGCCTCTTCCACGGTGAAATCACATTCTATGCCTTTGTGGCATGCTGGAGCAGGAATGAGCATGAGGGAGGCTAGCTAGTGGAGGTGTTGAGGTCAAGTGAGCGTTGAGGTTGGCATGCAGAGTCTATGAGGCAGAATGACAGCAGGTGCAATGAGGCGACGAGGCTAATAGAAGGTGGAGGTCACAATGCATCTCTGAGAGTGAGGGGGAACTCGGAGCAGAGACAATAGAGAATTGAAGGTGGCATGAAGTGAATGGAAGCAATGGAGGGCGTGGGGCCATGAAGAAGGGCTGAGGGCTACGGACTAGATATGCATTAATGCGAAGGGCAGAGGTAGTAATGTCAACTTGAGGCATGTAGTTGGAGAAGTTAGGGGCTACAGGACAGGCCCCATGTGTGGCTATGTGGCTAGGCCACGTGTCACGCAATGGGGCTGCCACCTCCCGTCCTAGTTCAAAAACCCGCACCTGGGGGAATAACTTCATTTTTCACCAATTACATGCATTCCTGAATGAGAGAAGCATCATTCGTACTAGAGAGAGGGCCAGAGAAAAGAGAGAGATCTTTCTCAACTCCTTTTTTGGCTAGGAGATCTACTACCTTATTAGCAGAGCGTCTGACATTCTTGAAGGAGATGGCTCGACAAGTCTTAAGCCATTGTTCAATTTGATCAAACCTCGCTGCAAGACGCCAACTATTGGATAACTTAGAGGCGAAGGCTCCCAAGAGGAGGTGAGTGGCTGCATTGATGATAATTTGAGAGTCTCCTTCCACTTCTAAGGGGAAAAAATTGTGCTCCTAAGCCAGAAGAGCCCCTGCAATAGGCCTTCCAATTCTGCAGAATTGTTTGAGTCCCATGGTATTGAGCCAAATAATATGCCAAGGGGGGTCTCTGTTGAGTCTCTGAAGATGCCACCAAAACTAGCTACACCAAGATTGCCTTTATAGGCTCCATCAAAATTCATCTTGATAAGTCCACATGTAGGGGGAATCCATGAGCTGGGCGAATCTGGATGATTGGAGGGGGTGCGGGTACTCAAAGGGAAATTGGGGATGGAAAGGTGCCAATTCGCTCAGATAATGCTTTCTGGAGGCTGATTTGGGATGCCAGAGTCCTGCCAATGATGCAGTCCTAGAGTCTCTTGTAGGTTGATGCACATATTTGTCCATATGGTATCCAAAGGAGTGATTTGATTTTTGAAGATTCCCCTGTTTTGTTCTTTCCAGACCAACCAGAGAAGGAACCTAAGAATAAGGATCCAAAGAGTGTTGAGCAGCTTGCTGTTGAAAGGGTCAGTAGGCAAATTTATAATAGTATTGGCAATGTCACCTTTTATTCTGCTAGATATTCTGCATTTGATGTTTATATTCTCCCATAAGTTGTTGGCCAGCATGCATGTATCCATTAAATGAGATATATTTTCAGTGTGCTTCAGGAAATTGGGACATATTGAAGGGCCTATGAATCCCCTCTTGAGCAGATTGTCCCAGATGAGAATATTTTCTTGCTGAGAAGCCAAAGAAAGGTGGAGATTTTGGGCCAAATGCCTTGTCTCCAAATTTGATTCCAGATCATTTCCTGGGGTTCCTGAGCTGTGGAGAAGAGCAAGTGATAATATTCTTTGGTAGAGAAAGTACCTTGAGGGGTGTGGCCCCATCAAATTATATCTGAATCTTATGAGCATCTGATCTTTATTTTGCTTAATCTTTGTCAATCTCCTCGTATAATTCTTCCTGCTAGTTTGCTTGCCATTGAATAGCTGGGATCCATTGGCAGTAGCCCAAGATGGGCAGGGGTTTCCAGAAGAGATTAAACTGGTTGTTCACTTGAGCTTGTAGAACAGCTTGTCATTTGGGTCTTTGGAAGAGGTCCGCCAATTTGGAAAATTGCTGCCATGAGTCCTCCCAGAAGCGAGAAGAGTGTCCTGATCTGATCTCCCAGAAAATGTGCTCTTGGATGATAGCTCTGTGTTGTTTGAAAACGTTCCAGATGAGAGAGCTAGAGTCCACATAAATGAGTCAAATAATATTTGCGGGCAGCCTATTGTTGGCATATTTGGCAGTCCATAAACTAGCCCAAGGAGTGTGAGGCTTGGAAAGCCAATTCCACCAAATGCGTGCTCCCATGACCGTGTTACTATGGTGTGGATCCCTCAGCCCCAATCCTCCATATAGTTTTGGAGTGCACACAGATAACCATTTCACCAATCCCCATTTTTTATTTAATCCCCAAGTTCCCCAAAGGAAATTGCGTTGCAGATTTCTGATATTTTTTAGAAGCCGTTTTGGCGCCGCCAACATAGAAAAGAGATACAAGGGCATGGATTGGAGGACTGCTTTGATCAAGACCAGTCTTCTGGTGATGTTGAGTGATCTATAGGTCCAGGATGATAAACGAGACTCTAATTTATCTAAAATATCTTTCCAAGAGGAGTGCTTGATCGTTGAATCAATGAGAGGAGCTCCAAGGTATTTAGAGGGTAAAGTGGCAATGGAGAAGCCAAGAAGTTTGGAACTGTTGCATTGAGTTATGGCTGGGGTATTGAAAAAGAAGATTTGAGAATTAGCAGCATTGATGGTGGTGCCCGAGGCTTCAGAAAAGATGTCCAGCAGAGACTTGAAGGTGTTGGATTCTTGAACTGAGGGGTGACCGAACAACATTTTATCGTCCACAAACTATTGATGAGTCATGGGATGATTGTCATGGATAGAGATACCTTGAAGAGAGTGGGTAGAGGATGCATGCTGGATGAGATGACCTAATCCTTCTTCCATGAAGACAAAGAGGAAGGGCGAGAGCGGGTCTCCCTAACGAATACCACATGAGGGGGTGAAAGGGGGAGAAGGAACCCCATTGATTAGTATGGAATAGAAAGGGGATGAGATGAGGCTCATGATCCAACAAGTCTAGGTAGGGTAGAAGCCAAAGGCTAAGAACATCTGGTTGATGTAGTCCCACTTAGTTTATCAAAAGCTTTGGAGAGGTATATTGTTAAGAGCATACCTGCTTTATTCATATGCTTCAGAGAATGAATGGCTTCATAAGTGAGAATAATCTCGTCCAAGATTTTTTGTCCTTCCACATAGGTTGTCTATTCTGGGGAGATGAGCATAGGGAGAAGAGGTTTAAGCATGTTGGCGATGACTTTGGAGATTAGCTTGTAGATGACGTTGCACAATGTGATTGGTTTGTACTTGTCTGGAGTGACAGAGTGCTCTTCTTTGGGGATGAGGGCTAGAAAGGTTGCACTGAGTGACGGGAGAATCCAATGCATACTTCTAGATTCCTCTACCAAATCCCAGACCTCCAATTTGATGTTTTCCCAGAAGAAATGGAAAAATTTTGAGGTGAATCCGCCAGGACCAGTAGCCTTACCATCTTTGAGCTGAGCCATTTCCTGTTCAAGTTCTTGGAGGGAGACAGGTTTGAGTAACATTTGATTGTGTTCCTCAGTGATAAGCTTGGGGATGTGCTGAGTGATCTTGCTGATTTCTTGCTACCGAAATCCCAAAGGTTCTTGAAAGATATGCTTGAAGTGACTGAGGAGTTTTTTTTCTATATCCTCATGTTCTTCTAACTGATCCCCTTGACTATTGTTGAGAATGTAAATACAGTTATGCATTCGTCACTGAATGGTGGAGCGATGGAAGAATTTGGTATTCTTCTCCCCTTCCTTGAGCCAATGGATCCTTGACTTCTATTTCCATAGTATTTCCTCTTGCATTCATCACTCATCCAGTTTAGTGAGGAGGATCTTTTCTTGGGATGATAGAGAATCTGATCTACCCTCTTTAATGATGTGTAGATGTAGCTCAGACATTTACTACTCCAGTTCCTTCTAATGCTGAAAGATGTTCCCAAAGGTGGAATGATTCCATTTCCTGAGTGAGTATTTGAGATTCTTGAGTTTTTGTTGAAATTGATGCATTTTGGAGCCAACAGGTGGAGTGAAACTTCTACACCAAGTGGTAACCAAATCTTGAAGTCCAGGTGAGAAAACCAGAAGGGTTCAAAATGAAATGGTCGATTGTTAGTTACTCCTGGATGGGACCACTGCAAGAGGATGGGCCAGTGATCTAAACCAAAAGATGGAAGTATGGAGGAATGGATTTCACCTCCCAGATGAATTGCATTGTCTGAGATGAGGAATCGATCCAATCTTGAGGCTATCTGTTGTGAGCAAGATATTTTGTTGTTCCAAGTGTGCATCACATTAGAGAAGGGAAGATCGATCAGTCAATTTCTTTGAATGAAATCTTTGAAGTTGAGACTGTCTATCTCAAGCCTGGATTGGCTTCTTTTTCTTCCTTGAGCTTAGTGATCATGTTGAAGTCACCTCCAACGATCCAAAGAGGATGGCGCCTGGAAGAGTTAAGGATGTCCAAGGTGTTGAGCAGGGCTACTTTCTGAAGAGGGGCTTGAGGGAAGTACACATTGGTGAGGTGACCATGGATGTTGGAGCCTATCAAGTGAAAGGAAGCTTGAATGAAATTATGAGAAGCATGAATTTCAGAAAGGGAGATGATCCGAGAATCCCAAGCTATGGCTAAGCCACCCGAGGTGCTAGAGGCATCAACTGCTATGGTACTACATCCATACCATAACTTGGTGATGATGGAGTCGAGGGTAGTACTGGTACATTTAGTTTCCTATATAAAGAATACAGTTGGTTTGTCTTGATTTATCATTTTCTTGATGATTCGATGCTTGGTGGGGCTGTTGAGCCCTCTGATATTCCATGAGGTGAGCTTCATTGAGAACTATGGGAGATCGACCGGAAGAACTTGGTTAGCTTGGGGTATTGCCCAGATTTGACAAGAATTTCTCCCACAATGATAGTTCTTTGTAGATTTGTTCTTCGTACTCTTTTCTATTACTCTTTGAGTATATTTTTTCCATCCCAAGGGCTTCCAAATTGAATACCCAGAGATTTGTGTTGTTATGCCTGAAAGAGTACTACTTCTAGGCTATCGATCTTCTTGAGGGATATCTTGTCATATTCCTTGTGTTTACATGCCATCTCCAGAGCTAAGATGCCCAGATCGCCTAGATCGATACTCTCTGGTTCTTCGTCCATGTGGGTAGGCTGATTCATTTCTTCCTTAGATTCTTCTTTTTGAGAATCCAATTGATAGTTTCCATCGATCTCCATTAGATTTGGATTCCAAAGGACCAACGCCTTGTCTTTACTGGGCTAAGGGGTGGATCCCTGTGGGTCAGAGTGAGGGTGAGGGGGGGTGGGGATGATAATAGGAGTGACAGAGGGGTCGGGAATGGAAGGTTTGGGGGTTTCAGATGAGGGACGTGAGGATTATCCTTCTAGGATCAGTTGATTAGCGAGTATATCGAAGTTTTTGATGGTCGGGGGGGTGGGAAAGACTTTGGGAATGGCATTAGATTTCTTTTAATGCTTTCTACAGCTGGGGACTTTGGTGAATACCTCAGCATCAGTATTTTCAGGGCTAGGGGTAGGTTTGGGAGGCTGAGTTAAGGGGAAATCCCTGAATGTAAGGCCATGTTCATGGCATTTTTGGCATTGAAAAGGGACATGCCAATAATCTATGGTTTGAACCCATTCAAAATCATCATGAAAGAGACTTACTGGATTTTTTAGGGCTTTAGCTAGGTGCATGTAGACGCAGATCCTTGCATAAGACGTGTATCGTCTGAGTTTGGTTTCTTCAGCTATCTTGATGAACTCTCCCAGTCCATTTCCAATGTATTTTAAGGATTCCTCATCCGAGTATTCCAACAACAATGAATAAATTCTGATCCAGACTGGTGCCCAGTTAGAGTCCTCCTTATCTGGGTTGAACCTTTCAACCCAATCTCTTAGATACAGGCCTGCTGAGTTGAAAAAGTAAGGACCACCATCCAAGATATGATTTCTCTCCTCGATGCAGTTGAAAATGGCATTGAAGAAGCCCTTTGGTCCAAGTTGTAGAGAGACATTTCCTTTTGGTTTCCATTTCGAAGCGATTCAGCTCTGGAGAGCCTTATCAGTAGGCCAGAAGCCTATAAATTTACCAATGAGAGCATGGTCCTTAATATATTGAATCTTTGCATTGATGCAATGTCCAGGAAGATCAATTTTCGGACGCCCGGCTGCTATCGGTATGCATGTGGCAGAGGAATCTTTCTTCTGCTCCGTAGAAGCATTTTTACTTTCCAGTTTGTCGTTATGCTTAGAGTTTGGATCAACTTGCGGCCTTTCAGATTCAAAGGGTGGGTTATGTTCATTTAGAGCTATATTGGCAGTGTCATAAGGGGAATTTTTAGGAGGGGGAGGGGTGCTCACCCCTCCCATTGGGGCTGCCATTAGTGAAGTGCATAATCAAGCAGTGAAGGAGAGTTGTGAGGGTCATGTGATGCCACCGTGAGAGCAAAGAAGAGCCCTGACATCTCCCGTTGCAGGGTTGCAGAAACCCTAGGATTCCATAGGGGAGGCTTTGACCCAGAGCAGTTTCCACCCAACCCAGCTCAAAAGAACATTGGTACATTGTAGAGCTTATCCCTTAGAGTAAAAATGAAATTATGTGGACGAGACTCTTGTGACAACATGAAATTTCCACATATAAGGTTATCCTAAAATAAAATCACAAAATTCGAGTAGGGAAACATCACATAGTACCTCATATTTGAAGGGCTTGATGTTGTAGGACAAGTGGCATTGTTGGTTGACACATATGTCTCATCCATGGCCCAACCAACCAATTGTGTATGGTTGGGTGTGTGTTAGCATCAGAAACTTCAATATCTTGTTGACCTTCAGTGAAATTAGGTTCTTCTAGATCCTGTTATCAACAATGAAATAAAGTGGGGTCCCCTTCAACCACATATGTGAATAGAAGAGGTGCTCAACCTCCTTATGATCATCTAACTCTTTTAATTGGATCTTTCTGGTTGGGATGGTAGCATTGGGTTCTACATTTATGATCCGCTTTCATTTATCATGTTTTGAATCTAATCTAGAGTCTGCTTATTTGTCTTTAATCTCATCCAATAATGATCATTTCAAGCAACATTCATCATTGTTCTTCAAAGGAATTTTGTGTAACTCACACCACTTTCCAATTTCCTCCTTCAACTTCCCATTATCCTTATTTTCTTGCAATTTGGTTTGGATATATTGAGGTTGTATCTCCTTGGTTTGTCCCTTATTCTACAAGTTAGGGCCACCTTTTCCAAACATATGTTTTGGTATATTTATAGAACTGAGCTCTTTCTTATTCCACTGCTTCAATGTTTGCTCAATTTTGACAACATATTGATAAGTTTCTCCCAGGGAGGAGATGTCTAGGAAATTCATCTCAATTTGGATGCCCCTATGTATTCCATTATGGTACTTCAAAATCAGTTTCTTCTTAGAGTCATTGATACCCAACTTTGAGATGGAGTAATTTGGAATCGTTTGGTCTCTCTCTTATCACAGAGTTGCCCATCTTATGTATTGTTCATAATAGTTCCCTATAGGGTATAATTTTTCCTTGTGGGCATAAACCAAAGTGGCCCAAGTGGTTCATGCATTGAATCTTACAGACTTGTCTTTACTATGTATCTCCTAGTAACCTTCCCAGCAATCTTTAGCATGGGGAAGGGATTTCACAAGCCAAAAGGTGATATTATCATTGCCAAAAAAAACATTGGATAGAGTAATATATATCTAACATATCTAACCATTTCTCCAAATTATCTACATTTATTTAGTCTTTGAATAAGGGGATATAAAATTTAACTTGTACCTCGAAGGGTGTCACACCTCCAAAATTGTTGCTTGTTGAAAGTGCCTTGGTTTCTATTGGCAATCATCAAAGGGGATGGGTGAAATTGTCCATCATCTCATTCCTTTATCATGCAAGTACTTCCTTGAGAAACAACTTGATAGGATACCCTAATTTTTTATATCTCTTTTCTTCCACCATGGGAGGCCACTTTGGTTTGTGAGAGTAATCATTCCCAAGTGAAACTAGCTCACGACCCAACTCTTTGTACCCTAACCTCATCAAGGACATGCACTGAGAAAGAACAAGCAATGGATTACTTTGATGCCATTGATCCATGTTGTACAAGGAATGAAATGAAAGGAAGGAAAGTAAATGGAAAACACATAGATAAATATAATAGAGAGCACAATAATATAGTGAAAACCCAACTTTTGTTGATAAATAAAATAATATAATATTGTAGAACACAAACTAGCAAGAATTGTGTTAACTATCTGTTGACGGAAAAAATTGTCCGGCCAACAATAGGGGATCTCCCTGGTAGAAAATCCCAATTAGACCTTGAACCTTTTGGAATAGGGATCCCGTCCGGGGTGTGGGTCCGGCTACCGCTTAAGTCACCTTCCCTTTGGTCTCAAAAGAACTCGATCGAACCTGTGGACACACACTTATTCACATGATACAAGATACATGGTTGATGCATTAAACACGTATATAACACCATGCGTAGCAAGGCAAATAATAAAACATACACGCCAAAGGAGGTGTTGTTAACAACACATCTTTGGGGTTATGCTAGTAGGCTATTCTAACCACAAAAGAAACAGTTCTTTATGGCGAGATGCCCCTTTACTTCTTGAAATATAAAACGAAATGCTAATAAACAAAGTCATTAACATCCATTAAGAAAGCGATTAAACTGAACATCATTAACACAAGTATAGGAAACCATAATGCATAATGACGGGAAAAATTGTTCGGCCAACAGTAGGGGATATCCCCGGTAGAAAGTCCCAATTAGACCTTGAACCGTTTGGAATAGGGATCCTGTCCGGGGTGTGGGTCCGGCTACCGCTTAAGTCGCCTTCCCTTTGGTCTCAAAAGAACTCGATCTAACCTATGGACACAAACTTATTCACATGATACAAGATACATGGTTGATGCATTAAACACGTATATAACACTATGCGTAGCAAGGAAAATAATAAAACATACACACTGAAGGAGGTGTTGTTAACAACACATCTTTGGGGTTATGCTAGTAGGCTATTCTGACCACAAAAGAAACAGTTCTTTATGGCGAGATGCCCCTTTACTTCTTGAAAGATAAAACGAAATGCTAATAAACAAAGTCATTAACATCCATTAAGAAAGCGATTAAACTGAACATCATTAACACAAGTACAGGAAACCATAATGCATAAATGATGCCATTAAGAGTGCAGTTTCAATAATCAAAAGATGTTTGAAACTGTATAGAAATACTCATAGTGTTCGCACAGCAAAACACATCAAATCCAAAAGGAGTTTCAACAGGTATCTGTATTCATATGCAAAACGAGTGTTATCTTTCAATACAATGTTGTATATCTCTTGAGTCCCAAAAAAAAGATCCCTTAAATTTTCCCTGGAGGGAGTTTTATAGAACAAAACTTGCCCTTTGGGCTTCCTGACTCTTCGCCTGCCTGCCTATTGAGCTGCCTTGTGACCCGGAAGGAGACTGCGACCTACGACCTGGCTGGTGAGTGCGACCTGCGACCTGGCTAGGCGATGCGACCTGCGACCTGGCTAGTGAGTGCGACCTGCGACCTGGCTGAGCGATGCGACCTGCGACCTACTACCACTGAGCTATGAAGATGAGCGTGCAATTGTGAGGTCAGGGGCGTCAATCTGCTATTCTTTGATGAAATCTTTCCAGGTATGATACTCTGCTGCTATGGGGGGAACCAGAGGGACCTCTTCTTTCAACCGATGCATGCACTCCAAAGCATTTGGGACTAGAGTTTCCCTTTTCTGTGAGATCTAGTTGGAAAGAGAGGCGAGCTTGGTGTAAATCCATACTAGTGTGACAAGAAACTGACCCAGATTTTCTCGTGATACTGCAAGATCGAGGGCAGCAGCAGCTTGCTTAATGGGCTGTAGAAATGATTGGATCTCTTGATCTACTTGTTCCCAGCTTTTCCCCTCGTCCAATGCCCCCAGCAAAGGAATGTGGTGAAGGATGTGCATCAAGTCGATGCCGGTGATCAGGTGTTCGTATGCAGACATTACTTTGTACAAATCCTTGGATAGCTTATCCTTGGACTGCATTTTCATACGGATTTGGACTTTGGCATCTTGCGTATGAATCCAATCCTTCTTTAGCAAATGCTCAGGAGCCTGAGGGTACCGCACTGTCCAGTCCATCATTCTATCCAAGGCAGATGAGGCCTCCTTCAGCTACTCGTGCATCTACTTAGTCTCTACTCATGCTCTCACCAATGGGGCGATTTTTTGTTTTATGGTGAACATTTCCCCATACACTTGCCTCATGGTCGCCTCTAATACATCACACTCCTTTAGAATGGCAAGCGGAATTTCATTGACAGGGGGAGTTTTGTTTCGAAGTTGTTGAACCTCCTCTTTCAATGCCGCCCTCTCCTGTTCTACCCTTTTCTCCCGCTGCTCTGCTTCTTGTAGTCTATTTTGTAGAGAAACGATCTCTCTACTCATTCTGGTCACATTTTCTTCCATGGCCACAGCGAAAGTTGTGCCAGCCGATGCTATCATCACGGTATTAGTCCTCGTATCAAGGACTATGTCTTTTTCGGTTGTGACCGTGGATGTGGCGGAAGGATTTTGCACTAGGCTTCTTGTTTTCTCTTGTCTGATTTTGAAGGAGAATTGATCGAATGTGAGCCTGGTGAGGTCGAATACCTCCTCCTCTTGCCCCTGGGAGGTGCTGGCATCAGAGAGCACGGGTCGTGTACTGACTAGAGGTACCTCAAGGGGAGATACCTCGATGTCTTATAGCATTTCATCCTCTTCTTCTTTCTTCTTCTTTTCCTCCTCTTCCCTTTGTAGGCGTTCAGCTTCTGCCTTTTCATGTTCTTTCTTTTGCCTGAACTCCGCTTCTGCCACTGCTTATATTTTGGCTTTCCTCTTCTGTTCGGCTGCTGCAACTTGCTCTGCTTTCTTCTGGCGGTCAGCTTCCACTTTGTCTAGCTCTTTCTTGAGTTCACGTTCTACTGCAGCCTCCGCCTCTTTTTCCTCCTTTTCCTTCTTGGCCTCCTCGGCCTGCTTCTTCTTATGTTCTGCCCTTAGGCTCTTCTTGCGTTTATCCTTTTCCTCTTTCATTTTCTTTTCTCTCTCTTGCTGGGCTTTGGCCTCTATTTCTTTCTGTTGGGTAGAGGTACTATGCCCTGTATTGGTACGAGGCTTCTTAGCTAGACAGGAAGAAGCACCTCCTAATTTATGACTCCTTTCTTCCAATGTTTGGTCATCCGGGTCTTCTTGGCCAGATTTTTCCCCCGGAGCAAGTTGTCTATCTGCATTGTACCAGTTCCTTCTTTCATCTTCTCCCGGGCATTCAATATGCTGATAGTTCCATTTGAATTTAGCCTTCTTGCAATGTTTAGGAACTATCCGCTCCGGGTCGTATTTTCGGTACTCTAAAGCCCCAAAGTGATAACTTTTCATCTCCTCTCCCTTTGCCTCTACCTCTCTGAAGTCTTTAACTATGTATGCGCCGATAGTGAGGGGTAGCGCGGGCCACGGTTTCTTCTTACCTTTGGACAGGACCCTGGAGAAACCCGAGGACATTTCGAAACAGACCTCTTGCATGAGCACTCTGTCTGTAATGAAACGAGGCATAACATGTGGTGCCTTGAACAAGCCAAAGACTCGGATGAATGTATATTCGGCGAAAGGGAACCAATGCGCCACTTGGCTTAGCATCTCCCTGGCTCGCCAAGACATGCAAGGGGCGTCTTGGCCGAATAATTTTCTGTATAGAGCGAGGATGAACACTTGGGAAATTGGCTCTATGTCTTTCTTATACCTGGATTCCCAAAACACCTTGGTTTGCAGATGAATTGCACGGGTCTGTTTGGGATCCCAGTTATGTACCCATCCCTCAAAATGCAACCCCGAAGAGACGGCATCCAATAAATAAGAGGCCATATAGAATTCAAAGGGAATTCCTTCATCCGGTGCCAATGCTAAGGATAAATTTGTATGCATGGAGGTCATCAATATTCTAGCCCAGTGGAAATGGGTGTCGTGTGTTGTGACATATTCCATGAGAGTTTCCCATGTGCCGTTGAAGGTGGTGGCATTGGGGCACCCGTACAATCTGCAAAGCATGGCAGCTACTAATTTATATACTTTTCTCAGGCTCGCCACTGGATATTCCTGGTCTTTCTTGACCTTAAACTTATCAGGATCCTCCCACCATTGCCTTATAGTGTCAACTACAGGGACTGCATGAGAAATGGCCCAATCTTCTGTGAATTCTTCTTCTCTCTCAGGCAAAGAGTAATAAACATGGGCGTCTGAGCCTTTGAGCATTGTGAAAGCCTTGCCTTCGTTGTCTCTGATCACGAACTTCTTGGGATCTGTTCTTTGTATAATCCAATCTATCACCTCTAGGCACGGGAATATGGCTAGGTGAGTACCTGTGAGATGTAGCATGGATCTTTTTACCTGTAAGTATATTTCCCGATCCGAGAGGTCTTCTGGAAATTCCGTTTTGGCGAACTCTTGGTACACTTGGTACCAACGCATGTTGTCCCCTTTGGAAAATGTGCAAAGGGTGTCTCTGTATATCGGGGGTGGGGACATTGGCATGTCCATCTATACATCTTCCACTGCCAAGTGTTTGTATTTCTTCTGAGACACTGGAGGTCCCATGTCGCTGGAATCCGAGAGGACAGGTATACACCCCAAGTCTGCTTCCAATTCACCTGTCATATTCATGAAAGATTCCCAAGATAAGAAGGGCGCCATGATGATATAATACCAATTATATTTTATCAATTACTTCAACTGGGACACAGGAAAAACTGAATAAATGGCCTACTGGGTCACGGGGTCACAGGTTGTAGGAAAATGACCAAGGTGCGACCTTGCGACCTTGTGACTGGGTCGCAGGGTTGCGGGGTCGCGGATTATGAAAAAATATGAAGATGCGACCTTGCGACCTTGCGACTAGGTCGCTGGGTCGCGAGGTCACAAATTTCGGGAAAAAGTGGAAATGCGACCTTGCGACCTTGCGACTGGGTCGCGGGGTCGCTAAGTCGCAGATTGCGGAAAAATGGAAGGGATGTGACCTTGCGACCTTGCGACTAGGTCGTGGGGTCGCGGGGTCACAAGTTTCAAGAAACCGGAGAGAATGCGACCTTGCGACCTGTCGACTAGGTCGCGGGGTCGCAGGGTCGCAAGTCACGCTAGGGCTTGCAGGGGGTTTTGGGCGCGCGTGGCGTGGAGTTGTTTTCCCTTTAACTGGAAAAATACAAGGCTAAATGGGTCCAGACAAAGTCAAGGGATATCTTTTGGAGTAGGGAACAGGCCATGAGAAGCTGGATAAGAAATTGTGATGAGTTGGGCAAGTGTGGTGAAAACTGGAATCAGAAGGAAACTCTAAGCAAGAAATGAAAACAATGGCTAAGGCAAATGACAATTTAAAGGCTAAGGAATGTAGGGATTTGGCAAGAATAATAAAAAAGGAAACAACGAGAGGAAAAACGGCAACTTACCTGGGAAAATCTCCCTCCAGTCGACCTGTTAGAGCCGTTTTTTCTATCCGCTACCTATGCAAAATGCGACCTAGTGACCTCCAATATATAAAAGGGTCGCACGTGCGGGCCATTAATGAGGTCGCAAGGTCGCATGGCGAGGTGGTGTGAGGGGAGTGCGACCCCATGACCTTGCGACCTTGCGACCTCAGGGTCGCAGGGTCGCAAGGTCGCGGAGTCGCGGTTTCCACAAATTCTTAGATTTGCGACTCAGTGATTTAGTCTTCCTGATTTTCTACTTAACTTTTCTTTGTGCTTAAGGGGCTCCAAAAAAAAAATTTAAAGTGGGGTTTTTTGGAGGGTGTTGTAGAGGCTACAACACTATATCTAAAGGGATAGAGATGGTGGCTACACACATTCCCAAAATCTATTACAAGAGGTTGAAAATAGTGTCCTTTTAACATAAATAAAGAACCCTAGCGGCCCAAAACCTTAACCCTATAATATGAAGTTCCAAAAGGTTTGCGGTCCCCTAGGCGATTAATTGGTACAACAAATTCTCGGGGGGGGTCTTTGGCACACAATTTCCTTTTGAGGCACATACTAGCATGTTGGAAACAAATATCAAAATATTACAACTTTTGGTTGGGGCCAGGGCATGCCATGGCAGCCCTTGGCCCATGAAATCGCCAAGAAAAACAATTTATGTCCTCAGAATGACCCCATAAGTTTGGGACCTGAAAAACCATAGAAAAAATTACAGGAAGATATAGAATCGTTAAGTCAGTGGAACGGTTGGGTGGCCACTGATATCCACATGGATCAGTCACATAAATAATTAACATATATGCCTAAATCACATAGATAATGATCTTATACCCTAGTTAAACTAGTAGCCTCTTCCTCTCATTTATTATCCCTATTGTCTATAGTTTTCAAAACTTCTCAAAAAACTATGGTAGTGGCTCCATCACTTTCATTGCCCATTCAATTTCCTAAAGCTTGGACCTCTCTCTTTCTTGGCAGTTCCTTACTCTAACCATCACAACACAACGTGAGTTATTTCTCATTTATATAGGATAGACATTTTCATTTCTAGTGATTAAAATTTGTACAACTACTATATTTGTGGGAAATTATTCTGCAACCCAAAATCATATGTGCTTATTTTTAATGGAAACACCCTAAATATTCAATGTTTTATTTTTATTTACATTAACTTAATGGGGAATCCATTGATAAAGTGGTATTATGGTTTTATCAGGAAATAAGGGATTATTTACTTTTATTCTACTTGTTTGTCTTGTTATTACACTATTATAAATATTTTTCTACTAATATCACATTTTCATCTATTAATATGGTTTAATGTTTATTTTTTTTATTTGTTATCTTACACATGGTATGAATATTTTTATTGATTTAAAATCATTAAACTTCAAAATGTAAAATGATATCTTACCTCTCAAGGTGTGGTGACCTTTCATTGAGTAAAGTTTAAAATACAAAAACACAACACATATATTTCTAAAAAAAAATCCTTAACTACTTGTGGACCCATCATTGAATGGGTGTCAACTACCTAGTGGGACTTATAAAGTGGACCTTTTACAATAAATAACTATTCATTATTATCTAATGTAAATTATTCAAACATGATGGATGCACACAGCAATCAACTAACTTATAGCAAGCCTAAAGTAGTGAGGTTAGGGTAGGACCCTAGCACACCCTCCCCATTGAAAGAAGCACTGACCATGACGCTAAAAATGAGGAAATTATTTTAGAATCATGAATGGTTTCCATGTGGCACATTTGGGATGCATATCTTTCCATTGGATCAATATTCATGAAATGTGTGCTAGTATTGTTGATCCTCTCTAGTATATTGAAGTGTTTCCAACAATAGTACTTGGACAAATATTTCAAGACACCAAGGAGGATAGACCATATATTTAAATATATTGTTAAATATCCTAGTACATACGAGTGATCTTCCTAAATTCTATTCTAAATGTACTATCATAACAAGATTATTATATGTTTATGCAAGGTTGGTTTGTAGGTATCTCTAAATGGTTTCTAATGTACCTAAGGATATGTGGAATCCACTTCATATACATGTATTATCAGATTTAGTACTACCTAAAGGGTATTGATATAGGTTTAGAGTTTATAAGGGTGTCCAACCAAGTGACACAAACTATATTTATTATGTGAAGTCTTTCCTAACCATACTTTTACCCACAAAATGATATATATTTTTTTTATTTGAAGACATAAGAACATGTCTCTATCTTAAAAAAATATCTTCCAAAAACTAGAGGTGTGTTGGCTTAAGAAAGAGCGTTGTTCAGTGATCCTAAACTTCTTAAACATGAAACCCAACGAAGTATATAGAAAATGTATTTGTATGAAACTAGATAAAAGAGACAATGAGATGAAATATGCAAAATAAAACAATGTATTACAATATATAAAAAAGGAAAATAATGTACACTCACCTCTTAAGGTGGGACACCTTTTATTAAAAAAATCTCCAAATACATCAACAAAAGATAAACATTCCATAGCCTCATATATTTTTAAATAGATTCTCAATTAAAAAAAGATATCTAACTATACGTGATCCCATCACTAATGGGTACCAACTGTTGGGTAATTTTATTGATAGTTAGATTACGTCATTAAATTATCAAACCAAGCTTTGTGTACATGTGAAGTGCATGTGCACAATATATGGTAGGAGTTCTATTTTTTATTTAACATGAAATGTAACTTCTAATCTATAGAAGTGCATTTCAAATCTGCTCATATTAATTCTACGCACATGTTCTCTCTATCAAACTTTTATTTTCCAAGGTGAAAAAGAATGAAAACTCTATTTTATTAAAGTGAATAAAAAATTATTCTACTTGAAAAGAATTGAAATGCAATTCTAATTGATATGATTTGAATTATTTACACTATTCAATCTAACGAAAGCTCATTCTAAGTGCTTTTAAATTCCATCTATTTTAAAATTGTATTAAGAAAAAAATCTTGAAATCTATGACCTAAATTACAACTCTAATAGAATACTAATGTGTGCAGTTATGAATGAAATCAATATAGATATCAACTCGTAAATTTGAGACTAAGTAGAAAAATTAAAATGAATAAACGAAGGAAGGAAATGTTTTTGACATTTTGGTTTATAAGTAAGTGTTCAATCCTATGCAAAAAAGAAAATGTTAAATAAACTATAACATGAAACAAAGCATTAATATAAAACATCTAATTATCTGAAAATGGAAAATATACTACTCATAAAATCATTATTAAATCAATGACTAAAGTGATTTTACAACTCTTCAGGGAGGCCTCTTCTCTTTTTTTTGCTCGTTTAGACTAATCCTAATCTTCCCATTTTTTCTCCTCCCATCGCACCCACGGGTTTCGAACCGGTGACCTTGCAGATGGAGTGCCTTAAGAGTGCACCCCATCACCGACTACTCTACACCATGTGGGCTAAGGAGGCCTCTTGTCGAGCATAGGAATGAAAGAACTTAAATTAAAAAGTTATTCACCCATGCATTTGATCATTAAAGGAACATATTAATTGCATTAATACATAGGTATTCAATAGAAAATTATTACAAATTTAAAATATGTCCATATTTCTCACTTCAAGGCTATTTATAATGTCTCTCAAGTAATTGTTCAAAGAGTTACAAGCTGATAAACTAGTTTATAATTGACAACTAAGTAATTAAATCAAAATAGGAATCATGCTTCTCATGATTTGCTACGAGAAGAGAAAATCATGAGAATATTTAAAATTGACATGTCATAAGATTTTATCGATTATTCACATGCTCGATTTATGATGCCATGATCTGCCTTCAAATCCTACGCAAGGATGGAGTATTATAACCATAGTTGACTTCTGGATTGACCATTAGATTTCTTGAATCTTGTGAATTGCCATATCGATATAATAGGTGGATGTCCATAAGTTCAAAATTTGTCATCCATCCATATACTTTATTCTCCTCAAAGGGCTCTAGAACCTACTTAATCATGGATTGAGCTGCAAAATATTTGGTTAGTTGCAAAATTAGTGCACTTCGGTAGCCATAGCGATGTTTTGATTAGATTTCACAAATAAACTAAATATTATAAAATATGAATGAATGATACCTTTTATTGTGTCTAATCATATCTAGAGTGACCTTATAGCTTGAAAATGTAGAAAAATTATCATGAAAAAGATGGAGGTGAAGGAAAAATGGTATAAAAAATAGGACAATCTAGGATCTCAACATTCCCCCATGCCAAATATTTTGCATGTCCTCATGCATAAAAACTTCAAAATTGGAAAAATGTTATGTTTACATAACTATTTTTGAAGCTTGGACTAGGACATCCAAACTAGTAGATCCCCTATGACTCTTAACATTGAGTGCTAGTCTCAACTACCTCATTAAGATCCTTCCCTATCTTGCTTTGATTTTGTTTTTGAGAATTATGTTGTTTCTTTGAGCTTATTATTCTTCTTATACCAATGCCACATTTTTAACAACACATTATCATCTTGAGCCCTTAGAATTTCATTTTGTGTTTTTATTGCTTCATTTTCTTCTTTGAGATGCCTATTTAGTATTTCCAACTCATACATACCTTGTTTTAGAGTATCTACAATTTATTGTTCTTCATGAGGAATGGTATTATTCAAAGGGACTTCTTCATAAAAAATGTCTTCATATTAATTTTGGGAGTATAATCTACCTTGTGTTGTGCCCTATGTTCAATGTTTCCACATAGTCATAAATTTGTTGTTGGAATGGATCAATTTTGGGTGTTTTCCTAGCTGGACTTGGAACTTGATGAAATGAAGACTCCATTGTTGCTTTGGCATTAACCTAGTCCTCTTCTTCAAGGTTTATTGTTTTTGGAGGCTCTTGCATTGGTTGTACATTTAAGAATTTGGAAATGTGTTTACTCCTTCTCAACTTTGATTATGCTTCCACTGTTTCTTGTATAATTATTTTCTTGTTGCCTAGACTCTGCATTTTTTTGTTTCTTATTCACTACCTCTGGCTCCTTTACTACTTCTAGTTGTTTAAAGTTTGGACTAGATTTATTTCTTCTAAAATTTTGTTTTTCATTTTTTTTTTTTTAACTTTATCAAAAATTTTACTAAGGGGAGTATTATCCTCCATCTCATTTGGTAGAGTTTCAATTTATTCTAGTTCATTGATAGTCAAACCCTCCTCTTCATTGACGAGTTTAGGGTTAGGGTTTGGAATTTTTTTGCGTCAAAATCTCCTAGTTTTTTTCACGACTTCCTCTTCTGGAACCTCTATAAAATTATTTTGAACTAAAAATCTATGCCACTCATCTCCCGTAGTTCTCAAATGAGCTTCAACAAGAATTTTTATTAATGCATGATGGTATAGAGCACTGTCAAGTTTTCTAGAGTCTCGTTGTATGCTAGAGGTCATTTATTAAGATTACACAATAGAACATATGGTAAATTTAACTCATTTCCTTCAATTGACTGCATCAAGAGCCAAACATGATAAAATAACATTGTACCATATCGGCCTTCACAAGTCAAAAATTTCTTAATGACTTGCAAAAGATATATCCACTTGGTTTTAAATACAATTACAAGTAGCCCTTTCTTGAAGATGGAAGTATCCATACCTGGATTATGGAGGAAGACTGTCCATTCCTTTTCTTTGATCTTTCGATTTTTGAACCAAATTTCTTTGTTTCTGGGTAAGCTTGTTTCCTCTTCACTATAGACTCTATAAATATCCTCTTGATATCCCCAATCTCAGCCTCTACTCCATTGAATGCCTGAGTGAATGCCCTTGTAACTTCCACCTTGTATCCATCATATTTTTCAAAGAATCCAATCCATCATACTTTCTACAATTGATCCTGAACTCATGGATACGCTTGAAGAAATTTAACCCCATTAGGCTCAAATTTGACGATGACACCCATGGTGGAAAAAAAAATTTAATCCTAAACTGTCTCTTTTGACATGGATAAATGGAGGATGGATGATGGAGTATAATGGTGATGAAGTTAGAGTAAATTTTTTATGAAACCAGCTCACAAAATAGAATAAGATATAGATCAACGACTTATAAATCAGCCTCTTCGAGGGGGAAACCTCCTTTACATTACATAAATGAAAAATTATTGGATGATTCAAATGAAAAAACCTCCTTTCTATATATAGGAGTCCAAGGGGTCACAATATAATCCTATTAGACATAACAATAATAATGTAAGGGCACAACAATAATAATAATGGGCTTCTATGGGGCACAATAATAACAATATGGGGACTACAGGGGCACAACAATAACAATAAGGGGAGATACTAGTATTATAGGTACTTAGCATGCCCCTCTCCTTCAAAAAAATTGTGTCCTCAATGCTTGAGTAGTTATGGATGCTTTTGTATAAAATTATCATCCTCCCATGTCGAACCTTCAGCGAGTAAGTTCTTCCACTTGATGAGATACTCTGAAATGGACTGATTTTGTAGTTGTCGAGTTCTTGTTTCTGTGACTTATTCAAGTTCCAATGTGATTTTTCCTTCTTCGTCAAGTTCTGGAAATATTTTTTGAACTAGGAGCTTCTCACCTATAACCTTCTTTAAGCATGAAATATGGAAAATTGGGTGCACTCGGGAAGATGCAGGAAGCTCCAATTTGTATGGTATAGTACCAATATTTTGCAACACCTTGTAGGGACCATAATACTTTGGTGATAATTTATCATCCTTCTTAGATTTCTTGAGGGACATTTGTTTGTATGGTTGTTGTCGTAAAAATACCCAGTCGCCTACATCGAAACTTATTTCATTGTGATGTTGATCTGCCTGTTGTTTCATTCGATTATGCGCCAAAGTGAGGTTATCCTTTAATATTTGGAGAAGTTGTTTTTGATTCTCGACGTGATATTCCACTTCTTGAACCTTAGAATTTTCTCTTAAATATGATGTGATGGATGATGGATGATATCCATAAAGTGCCATAAATGGGGTCATTTTTGTTGCAGTATGTAAGGAAGTGTTATACCACCATTCAGCCAGAGGTAACCACTTAACCCAATGTGTTTGTTTATCAGATACAAAGCAACGAAGATATCCTTCCAAACATTTGTTCACTATCTCAGTTTTCCCATCAGATTGAGGATGATATGATGAGCTATGGGCTAATTGAGTACCCATACAAGAAAATAATTCCGTCCAAAAATTTCCTATAAAAATGGGATCTTTGTCGCTTACAATAATCTTTGGGTTTCCATGTAGCTTTTGAATTGTTTCCACAAATTAAGTAGCAACTGTAATAGCTTTAAATGGATGAGATAATGCAAAAAAGTGTGCATACTTGGTAAGTCTATCAACTACCACCATGATGACATTATTTCCTTTGGACTTGGGTAAACCCGTGATAAAATCCATTTAAAATTCCTCCCAACGTTGACCTGGAATGGATAAGGTTGTAACAGATGTCTTAATTGTCTCAACTTTATTTTGTTGGCAAAACAAACATTCCGCCACAAAAATTTGAATATCAGATTTAAGGTCATCCCAAAAAAATTCCTTCTTGACCCTATGGTAAGTTTCTAAAAATACTGAGTGCCCTCCTAAGGGATAGGTGTGCAATTCCAAAAAAATATTTTGTTTGAGTTGGGAATTATTACAAAGATATAAGCAATCTTTGTACCATAATGAATCATTTTCTAGCTAAACGTTTCATATGTAGTGGGATCTTGCTGCAAATTTTGAATGAGTGTGCACACCTCTTCATCATTCTTCCATTCATCCCTTTCTTTGATTATCCACTCAGGTTGGAGAATATAAATGACACAAAGCAATGCTTCCACATCCTCATTCTTTCTTGAGAGTGCATCTGCAACAACATTTTTCTTCCCTTTTTTGTAGATGATTTCAAATTCATAACCCAACATCTTTGTGACTCATGTTTTCTTCTCTTCTGAAGATAATCTTTTTTCCAAAAAGTATTTAAGACTATCATGATCTATTTTTACCTTGAAATATCTTCCCATTAGGTAAGTCACCATTTCTTTATTGCATGTAGTATTGCCAATATTTCCTTCTCATAAATAGCTTTCTATAAATACTCTCCTTTTATTGGACACATTTTAAAAGCAATGGGTGCTCCTTTTTGCATTAAAACCAGACCAATTCCATTTCCTGAGGCATCACATTCCACAATAAATGTTTTTGTGAAGTCTAGCGTAGCTAAGACTAGTGCTTGGCACATTGCCTCTTTAAGATGTTCAAAGGCCTTAGTTGCTTCCAGGGTCTAAGAAAATGCATCTTTCTTTAGTAATGATGTTATAGGTGTCAATATTCTCCCATAATTCTTAAAAAACTTGCGATAATACCCTGTTAACCCAGAAATCCTCGAAGATGATTTACAAATGTGGGAATTTTCCATTCCTTCATGGATTTAATTTTGTTAGGGTCTACCTTAACACCCTCATGAGATATAATGTGACCCAAATATTCCACCTCATGTACTCTAAAGAAACATTTTGAGGTTTTTGCATATAATTGTTTCTCCTCCAATAGTTTTAGCACTTGTTGTAGATTAGTATATCATAAAAAAATACTAACATAAATTTTCTAAGGAAGGGTTTGAAAATGGAATTCATCAAAGCTTGAAATGTGGAAGGTGCATTAGTAAGTCCAAAATGCATGACCAAAAATTCATAATGACCCTCATGAGTTCTGAATGTTGTTTTCAGAATGTCTTCAGTCTTCATTCTAATTTGATGATATCCAGAATGAAGATCCAGCTTGGTGAAGTAAATTGCTCTATGTAATTTATCTAATAATTCATCAATGACGGGGATGGAAAATTTATCTTTAATAGTGAGCGTGTTGAGTTCCCTATAATCCGGACACATACGCCATGATCCATCCTTCTTCTGCACAAATAATACTGGAGTAGAGAAATAACTTTGACTAGGCTAAATTATACCAGCCTCTAGCATTTCTGCAACACATACCTTCAATCTCACTCTTTTGGGAATAAGGATATTTGTAAGGCTTGATGTTTGGAGGAAAATTTCCTGGAATCAAATGAATAGCACGATCATGATCACAAATAGGTGGGAGTCGTTTGGGAGTCTCAAACACCTTGGAATGACTTTCCAAGGCTTTTGGGAGATCTGGAGAAATAGATGATTTTTATTTTTGAACCTCTAGTGAGAATAATTGTTCAATTACACCTCGTTGTTATTTATTTAGAAGGGTTGTCATGACATTATATTTTATTATATTTCCCAACTTCCTTGTGATACCCCATAATTCAACTTCCTTTCCTTCCCAAAAAAATTCAAGAAAGGTTCTTGAAAATTAAAAGCTATCGTCCCCAAAAATTGTAACCATTGGACTCCTAGTAAAACATCAACACCACCCATTGGAATGGAGAGCATTGAGTTATTCAATACATATTCCCCCATGGTTAGCTTGATATTATGGCACTTTCCAGAGCAATTTATAGTTCCTCCATTTTCAACCATCACTTGACACTCTGGTGCCAGGCATAGGAAACAATTGAATTCCTTGACTACCTTACAATGAATAAAATTATGGGTACTACCCGAATCAATCAACACTTTTACATTTTCCTTATTGATATTTCCTTCTATCTTGAGAGTTTGAGGATTGGGAATTCCTGCCAATGCATTACAAGATATGGTCAAATTCATTTATTCTTTCTCTAGGGTTGGTTCTTGGTGTATATCCTCTTCCTTTGAATTTTCTTGTTCCATTTATTCCTCCTCTTCACAATATATGTAAAATCATTTCTTCTTGGCACACTTATGACCTTTAGTGTATTTTATATCACAACTATAACAAATCCTTTTTGCTCTTTTTTCTTCCAATTGTTGTGGTGTTAACCTTTTAGGTTGTGGAAGTCTAGGAGTAGCAACACTTCCATCTTTATAGTTTTGAGTGCTAGGATTCCTTGTCGCCATAATTTTTCTTTCAATTTTTCTTGCCAACCTGAATGTATTCTCCAATGAATTAGGTTCCCAAAGGTGAACCTCATGTTGGATGTTATCCTTTAAAGTCCCTATGAAGACATCAATATTTTGCTCCTCTAGAATATCATTTACTCTTATATTCAATTTTTTGAAGTCCTCAATGTGCCCCACCATTGAACCCTTTGTTTGAGATTTATCAATTGGCTAAAGAAGGTGTTGCTCTTTCTATCCTCATAATGTGCTATAATTTCCTCCTTAAAAATTGAACAAGTGAATTTTTTTTACGAGATCAAAGCCATCGATACCATGCAAATGTGTTGGGTTCTAAATATAAAGTTGCAATGCATACTTTTTATGTGTTTTGCACACTATGGAAATCAAAATATTGCTCCATCTATAGTATCCATGTTACAGGGTCCTTACCATCAAACTTCCTCATATTGATCTTTGGAATATGGTGATTCTTCAATCCAATGTTAGAGTCTATGAAATTATGATTAAAATTTCTTTTGTTCTCATCATGAGTTTCCTATACTATCTTTTCACCATCAGGAAGATTTTCTTGTAGCAACTTTGTTAAACGTTCCTTCAAACCTTCCATGTCTTTCTTCAAATCTTCCATGTTGTATTTTATACCATCGATCTTATCTTCCATGGCATTCTTCAAACCATATATATTAGCTTCCATGTATGCTTTTAAACCATCCATGTCACCTTTTAGTTCATTTTTTGTTGTTTTATGTGAGAGTGAAATTTGTTGAACTTGGTCCTGTAATTTTGAGATATCATGGTGAAATTCTTCCTCTTCATGCGTCATAGTAGAGTTTTTAGAGAACTTAATGGGTGTAGAATTATGTTTTGGAGGAATTTTAGAACCCACTACGGATGTCTATTCTTAAATATGTCCTTATAACTAATTCAAATTGATTTCTCAAACAAAAGTTAGGTAATTTTTTTTAAACAAATGCACACCTTTTTCTTGCTTTTAGTAGCTCCATATTGAAACGGTTGTAACTCTATAATTTTGCATCTACAATACCTTAACGTCGGTCCTGTGGTGTCACTATGACTCTTCTTTCCAATGCCATAAGTCAGATCTAATTTGGACTCTTCAAGCTAAACTTATTTCCAATCTCCCACAATGACATAATTATGGACTGGTTCAAGGGGTCACAATATAATCCTAGCCGACATAACAATAATAATGTAAGGGAAAAACAATAACAATAGTGGGCTTCTATGGGACAAAATAATAACAATATGGGGACTACATGGGCACAACAATAATAATAAGGGAGCTACACTAACAATAACAATAAGGGGAGATACTAGTATTATAGGGGCCTAGCAAAAATAGGTGTATTTAAGGCAACGATCAATTCCAAATGAAACTACACATTTTTCATAAATGATTCACCACGATTGGAAGATCCATTTTCATAGGATTGTTAGAATTTAGGTGATTTCAAATTCAGTGGGAATAATTAACGTGATAGATAAGAATATGATTGTGTGTAATGGAATAAGACTTGTCATAAGGTCATGATTTACACTTTTATTATAAAAAGTGCAGCATCATCATTCAATAAGTTTACAAGTCTATCACTTCTTAAATAAAAATAAATCTAACATTCTATTTGCAAACCTTATTATATATATCTTTGATACAAATGCTTCTTTTTATATAGGTTCTAAATGCTTTGTAGACTTGATATTTCCACAAGTTCAAAATGATTTCAAGTTTAATATTAGTTGTAGAATTTGAAAGGAGTTGATGAATGTCATTGATTTTGTAGTTGTTCCTTCCTCAAGAGAATTTACTTGAAATCTTTATTGTTGTTGATGCATTTGATCCTTATTGATGTTGATGAATTCTGAGAATTCTTGAAGAAAAACTAAGTCTCTAAAAAAATTATTAGGAAAAATAAAAAGAAGGGTAAAAAGAACAATAGGAAAATAAATGGGGTTGTGAAAATCTAAGTTGCCAAGAATAATTGGTTTTCAGCTAAGATGTTTTGTATAGACATGTCAACAATGTTCACTTTCATGTTTACACATATTGTTACTATAATTTTTTTTTCTTTTTTTTTTTTCAATTTAAGGAAATAAATTGTAATCTAGTTGGAGGATGAGGAGAAGAATCTCCTTTTTCAACAACCTTGAAATCATAATTTTTTTTCAAATATTTGACAAATTCATCCCTTGTTAAGGGATTATGATGTAACTTTAATCTATGCAAATTAACAAGGAAGGTGATCTTTTTTTCATCAATATATTTGATTCTAACTGCTCCATTATAAAAAAACAATATCTATCTCATAAGTACCATGCAAGTGAGTCTGAAATTTTCCTTGAAAATCCTTGAATTTATAATAAAAAAGCAGAGCCCAGTCGCTTGCCTTGAATTTATCAACTTTTATGAATTTTTCATGCCATCTCGATCTCTACTACTGGACTATGTTGGTTCTTTGGATATCATTTTGTCAGATATCATCTAGCTTGTTCAAGTGTGCCAATATTTATTTTTGAGCCTTAGATAGATCTAACCCCAATTTTTTTTGTTGTTGTAAAAGTCTCCACTTGGAATTAAATTGAAAGCAAGACTTTCTTCCCATATACAAGCTCATAGGGAGTGTGTCTATTAGTGTTTCTCCATGTGGTACGATATGCCCAAAGTGCCTTTGAAAGTATTTCTGCCCAATCTCTTCTATGAAAGTGCATGGTCTTGGTCATGGTTGCTTCAAGTACCTTATTGGTAGATTTCACTTTCCCATAAGCTTGTGGATGATATGGAGTAGACTTCTAATGTTTGATTTTGTATTGATCCATAATTTTCTGCACCAACTTGGATGTAAATTAAGCACCTTGATCTGTCACAATTTCCCTTGGGACACCAAAATGAGTGAAAATATCCTCAAAAAGAAATGTAACTACAAAAATTTCATCAGAAAAAAGGAAGTGGCTTAGCTTCTACCCATTATGTAACATAATTTGCACAAACAAGAATATACCTTTTCTATTTAGATGCAGGGTTGATTAGAATAACAAAATCTAGAGCCGATTTTTCAAAAGGCTCTACAAGTACCTGAGTTATAGAGGAATCTCATCCGATGGAATGGGTTTTCCCATTCTTTTGAAACTATTGTTAGCCACCTATAAATTTGTTATACCACAAGGTGGCTAAATCATTTTTTGGAGCCTTCAAGGAACAAATTTTATTGTAAAAAAGTGTTGGCTCTTGAAGACTCTTGAAGGCCTCATGCCTCTGTCCAAATATTCACCGTTGTTCCCATTTCAATACTCAGAAATTATGCTAAATTCCAAGAGAAAGACTGCTGCAAAACCATCTTTTTTCCCTTCCCCCACTCAGACTAACCTTCATTTTTCTTCCCTTTTCCTCCATAAAACTCCTCTATTTTTCATAATTCCTCTTCTTCCATTCATGAAAAACATTTCTACAAGGTTAAAAACTCACTTTTTAACCTTACCGAAACCCTCAAATTCCATTGAAAAACTCTGAAAAATCCATAAAAAATAAGTTTTTATTACTATGGACTTAAGCCCCTTTGGGCTAAGTCCTAACCACTTCCCCACCATACACTTTGGGGCTGGAACTAAGTGCTAACCCTTTTCAGTGCTTATCACATCGCAAACATCCAAGTGCGCAAGTCCTTTTGCCATTTACAAAAACTTCGATGCGATTAAGCCCCGGTTTTTATAAACCCCGATCATATTGTTTTTCCATATAACCCGCGAGCCCGCCTTCGGCACTTAAAACATTGAAAAAATCCATTCTCGATCCATTTTTCCCTTTATAAATACAAAAACCCTTTTTTCCAAAGTTTTGGTCTAACGCGCCCATACAATGATTTTCAAAGTTCAATGGTTAGATTAAAAAGACCCGATCGCCCAATTGCATCGGAAGAATCTATAATGGGTTGATTGAAAAGCCCGAGCCTGAGGCTCCGATTGCGATTGGCCCTTCGTTATATACACCCCGAGCGTATTACATTCCATACATCCAAAGGCCCTGCAGACAGGCGCCTAACCATGTTATATATGTACCCCGCCCATGCCAAAAAATTTGTTTCATTAAAAAATTTGGGTTTTGTATATCATAAAGGGTTTCCACCAAATGAGTTATGAAGCAATCTCCACTGTTGATCTTACACCGTACAAATGGCTCACGCTACACCGAATTGCATTTTTCGATCGAAACTTTTTATTTGTCACCTTCGACCACCGAGTGCCGATTCACTCTCCACCGTTGATCTGATCCTCAGATCAACGGCCCTCGCTCAATCGCATCGCAAGTTTTTAGCGTTGTGAAAATTCTTTCCCCGTCGATTGAAATTCCTCCAATTGCATCTGGACCGTCTGTTTGATCTCATCTGACGGCTTATGTTCCTCCCGAACCCCATTTCGATTTTAATCGATTTTTCCCTCCGCCTAAAATTTTTTAACCCGTTTTCTTTATATTTTTTCTTTTTTCTCTATTATACATCCCGGATCTCTCCCAATCGCCAATCTCTGCAGATCGACGGATCTAACTTAATTCCTCCCTCAGCTCTCTTCTAAACCTCCACAAAACAAATCCCAATCGTTGGATGTTGTCATCCAACGGCCACGCTCTTAATCCGAACCTCTGTAGTAGTTTACCTAAATAAACCTAGGATTTCATAAAAATTTTGTTTATTCTGTAGGTTTCGAATGTTTTTCCCGTAAGATAAAGGAAAAGAAAGCTGAGGATGATGATCCTCTGGCCTTTCGGTTATCAAAGGGAAGGGACTACAAAGGCCCTACTCCGTGTCTCGTCAATGTTTTATGGGCATTGATGCCTTGAGAGCCCTACGTGGCCTGCACGTCAACAAGACACTGTGTTATTAAATTACAATTAAAAGAGTATCAGTGTCGAAGACAGAACGCAGCAAAAATAGAAGGTTGAAGATAATTTGGGGATTACGGCTAAGAATGATTATCAAAAGCTTGATCCCCAGAATTAAAACATAGTTAAAGGAACATCATAAGTGTTATCAGACAAAAAGGCCTCCACTTCCATATCTGAGGCAAATTGATTCCTCCCAGCTACCACAGTGCCACCTGCGCCTCACAAGCAATCAAACAGAGGCCGAAGTTATTAAGAAAAATCAGCTATTTGCCTCAAACGCGGCCAGAGAGTTACTTCTGCAAAGAGACTTAATGCAAAAAATATCTGTTGAGTTACTCCAACATGAAACAGATCCTCAAAAGTCAACAAAAGCTCCCACCGAGCTTAATTCATAAATGTATATCAATCAATACAGTGAAACACTTGTAAAACTTCTTCATCGAGCCCCTCAAAGGCCCAGAATTCATCACTCTGTATTAATTGTCCTAAGAGATCTTTTTAGTGAGATATCACCTCCTCATTCTTCTATAAATACTTCTGTAGAAGATGAGGATTTTTTTCTTGGTTGTTGGTTGATCACTAGTTTTTAATACTGAAACTCTTTGAAATAATACATAGTCTGTTGAAGTTGAAGAACAAATTGAAGTCTTGGAAGCCTTGATGATATTGTTGCATGCTTGTTCCTGAGAAGGCTCTATCATTGGATCCATGAGCTTGGCTGTTTGGTGAAGTATTCTAAACTGTTCAATGTTTTCTCCTGTTTTCATTTTGTTCCATAATTTCTTACTACAATAGGTTGAAAGTTTTAGGCTAAGAAATGACTCCTGGAAGCACCTTAGACCTGTTCATCCTTCACTATTTTATGTTTTCTTTTGCTGAGTTATTTTAGAGTCTTCAATCTCTCTCTTTAGTCCTCATGCTTTTTTATTTCTATAATAGCTCAAATAGTTGATTTCAGCATGATTTATGGTTCTCCCTGCTTGTCTGCTATCACTTGAAAGCTCTTATTGAAGTCTCCCTTTGAAGTATCATTGTTTTAAGTTAGTCAAAGAGGTATGTTTCGATCTTGCCCTTTTTCATTGCTTGAACAGCTGTTTTGAAGGTCTTTTATAGTTGTAATCATAGATGTATTAGGTGTTCCCTCTTCTATGACTGCAATTATCAGTGAATCTTTTATGTTTTCTAAGTCATTTGAAATAAAATATTTGAGGAAATAGGGTGTTCCCCGAATCTTAGATTTCATTTTGAAAGTTGTCTTGAAGTCATTATTTGCTTAAAGAATGTTTGTAGAATTTATGGTTAGCCCTGTCTATCAAACATTTCTTTATTGTTCAAGTTATGTTTTCAAGTTCCCTTCGTTGAGAATTAAACTTCTCTTTCCAAATCATTGATGTCCATCTCATTCCAAAACCAAAGGATCATGTGGCCAAGTTAGATTTTCCCTCTGATATCCCATATCCATTGATGAGTATTTATGACCTCTTTTTTACTCCATTTCCAAATGAACCAGATTTTCCTTCATTCTATATATCTTTCCTATGCCTTTCATGTTCTGTTATATCAATCCAACCAAACAAACAAACAAACACCTGCACTTAATAACTAGTATAAAATCCATATTCTAAGCACACAAGATAAACCTTTGCAAAAAAACATTCGAGAGATCCCTCTCTGAGAACAGGAGGACTAGATCCTGGGACTCTAAAGATTGGTTCTGATGTTGCCTTGTCTTTTGATTTTCCAAACTATCAAAACACGGGACACCAACATAATGGCGATCACGGTGGGACCTACTGAGAATATAGTGGTTTGAAAACCCTTCTTCAAACTTTTTAGGGCCCAGTATAACATAAGTAACCTTCTTCAAGCACTACCAAGCATAATGGTAATCATGATAGGACTTATTTGAATCAGTGACAAACTAAGTGACCCTTAGGATTCTCATAGAACCTTATCAAACCTTGAAAGAATAAGTTACCAAGCCATAAGAGTGAACTCTACATGTTTTGACACCCTAGCTAAGTGTTAAGTCAGATTTAGGACACTCTCATAACCTATAAGATCGAGAAACTCAGAAAAAACCCAAAAACATTCTAGTTTGGCTTCATAATAAACTTGGTGGTGGACCATAAAACCTTTTACCTCCAAAAAAGAGCTAAAAATTTCCACCTGGTGACTCCATAAGACAGACCTTAAGACTCCACTGGGAAGATCCATAATCTTTGTAACATCATAAAAACTCAGTTAGAAGGCTTTAGGATTAAAGTTTTCTTCCTTTAAAAGATCAGTTAGCCTCTTAAAAAGATTGTCATACTTGGTTAAAACTTTTATTTAGCTAGGTCCGAAAAACACAGCATAGTGGCTCCTAGAAAGACTCATACTAGAGCCTTCCTTGACCCAAACCCTCCGGAAATAGTTGACAACCCTGAGAGTATACTTAGGGAGTTTCCTAAGATTAAATTTTCAACTGTTTTCAGATCACCCTTGAGAGCTAATTCACTTCCTAAAAATCTTGCAGCTCTACACCAATCACAAGTCGACTTAAGAAATCCTTTTAGAACTAGGTTGCTTGATGATATAATTCAGATAGACTCTGAGCCTTCACTTTCATCCCCAAAACAAAGTGAACATCCTGGTAGTAGAGAAACCACACCACCTGATTTACATTTCCTTCGCAATTTAGGTGTCTCTCATCCAAGATCAGCTCAACAATCTATTCATCCAACATCCACTATTCAAATCACTTCATTATAGCCTGCTTTCCCTGTTGCAAATCCACCTCTTGTACATCCACCCTTATTTCTAGCCATGGCAACATGGTATGCCCCATTAGTGTTACCACAACCTCTGCTTCCCCTATGAAATGATTACCAGTCCAAAATCCCTCACTTCGCTGGAAAATAATCTACAACAACTCAACATCATGTAGATAAAATGGAATATGCATTTGATTACATGGAGATAGAAGAAGAAACTTTGAAGATGAGGATCTTTGCCCAAATTTTAGGAGGAGATATAAATAAATGGTTCAAAAACTTACCTCCTAATAGCATAAATGATCTCCCTGCCTTGCATCAAACATTTATCAACAAATGGGAACTCAAAAAGAATCCTCTCCAAATACTGGAAGAATATAGCAGCCTCAAGAGAAATCAAGGAGAGATTATTCCTGACTACTCCACTAGGTTTAATAGCATTTACAATGCTCTTCCACCTCACATGAAACCTCCTCAAGCATGTCCTTAGTAAGATATCCAGAATGCCTTGATGTTGACATGATGTATCAGTTAAGGGAGAGGGACTTCTTAACCTTAGAAGACATGCAGAAAGGAGCTGTGAGTGTAGAAGCAAACATAATTGAGAAAAGAAATAGGTTGAGATCAGAGAAGAGGGTAACTTATAAATATGACACTACACCCTCCACATCTAGCTCAAAAAAAGAACAGATGTTGGAAGAAATCATGAAAAGGATGAGCATACTTGAGAGAACACAACCTCAAAAAAATTAAAACAGAAATAGAAATCAAAATTATAGAAGAGACAACAATTAAGATAAGAAAAAAGAAAGTGACCAACATATTAGACCTCCCTTTCAACATAGCTATGTAGATCAATATGAGGAAGATAGGGAGTTGGAAAGGTTGGAAGAATCTCATGTAAACTTTATTGGATCAGACAGCGGGGATGATGTTTTCCCTCACTGAGGAAGAACAAGATTTCTTCTCTTATGATCAAAATACAAACACCTATGAAGATTCTGATTACTATAGATTGGGTTTTGAAAATGCAATCGTGGAGGTACACAAACAGTATGATCTTAGGAGCAAGGGAAGCATAGATAATTCAAAAGATAAGAACACTAGCACTGCTGTCAAGAAAAACGCGAAAAACCAGCCCAAAAAGATAGCAGAGAAAACCAAAATTTTGGCCAAGAAACCAAACTTAAAGAAAGACAAAAGTGTCCAGCCAATTGTTGAACAAAGCACCCCTAGCACTTCAGCTAGTGGTCCTAATAAAACTCTCCCAATTACCAGTCCAAACAAGGTTCAGCAAATCAAAGTTGCTAAAAAGAATTCAATTGAAAAGGCCGATGTAAATATCAACAAGTCTATTATTCCTTTCAGCCTTGAGGGAGAGATTGCTAAGATAAAATTACCATCCCCCTAGCTGAACTAGTAACCCAAGAGGTGTACAAAAACCAAGTTTTGAAAGATTTGAACTTAGGAAGTGATACTGACACCTTAAACTTGACAGATGACAAACCTGAGTTGTTGTTTGGTCCAGAAGTTGAAGGAAAATACCAAGAAGGGGTCGTCCCTCCCTTCTATGTTAGTTTGAACATACATGAGAAAATCTTACATAATTCCATGTTAGACTCAGGAGCTTCGCACAATCTAATGCCCAAGATAGTGATGGAAAGCTTAGGCTAAGAGATTACTAAACCATACAAAGATTTGTATTCCTTTGACTCAAGCAGAGTCAAATTTTTGGGTTTAATCAAATATTTATGTGTTAATCTAGCTCAAATTCATGCTAAGAGTCTAGTAATGGATATAGTTGTAGTTGACATTCCCCCTAAGTATGGCATGCTCTTACAAGATCTTGGGGAGCCAAACTCCAGGGAAGCCTTCAAATGGACATGTCTTATGCCACCATCCCTGTTTTTAACCAAAACAGAAGATTATATAGGGAATCTCACATGAAGTACATGGTGAGCAACATAGACAAACCAAACAACTCTTCAATCTATTCAATTCAATCGATTTTAGATTCCTTTATCTTATGTAACGAAGATGAAATCACCCAACAAGATAAGGAAAGCATAGACCCAATCAGTTCACCAGAACAATCAATTTGTCCCTCGAATCAAATTCAAAACATTGACAATCAACAGCTACAAGAAAATGAAAATGAGGAAAATATACCTTGGACAATAAACTTCAATGGATCCTGTAATAAAACAAGCGCAGGGGCAGGTGTTTGGATTCAAAATACGAATCAAAGTTTTTCATATAAATTGGATTTCCCATGCACTAACGATATCGCTGAGTATGAAGCCCTTTTCCTAGGCTTACAATTGCTTAAATAATTAGAAGCCCAGAAGATATCGATCCTAGGAGATTCTGAACTTATCATAAAAAAAATCAAAGGAGAATACTCAGCTAGAAATCTAAGGCTTAGGGAATATCGAAATGCTGCTCTTGATCTATTGAAAACCTTTGAAAAATATGAACTCATTTTCATCCCTAGAGCACTCAATCATCTAGAAAATGAACTTGCTTTCAATGCCAATAACTGTCAAATACCGGAGATAAATGAACAAATCCGTGTAAAGGTAAAACACCGACCCGCTATTCCTGATAATGAAGATCAATGGCAAGTGTTTGAATCTGACAAACACATAGATGATTTCTTGAAGTCAGAAAATGATTTCAGCATACTGATATCAGAAACCAACCATAAAGAAAACTGTTTGTATATTGAACAAATCCCAGAAGTTGAAATGACATATTCTGCTGATATAAATCATTATGAGAATCCTTTTGAAGCAGAGATAACTGACAACGCAGACCAAGAAGACTTAGAAGTTTTACAATGTAAAAATGATCAAATTCCAAGAGGTCTCACACCTTTAGAACACCTTTTCGATTTTAACGATGTAGCCAAAGAACCGAGAATGGAGCCTGTGGAAACCAACGTAGAAGATCATAACATAGGTAGTCTAGCAGAACCCAAGATGATCAAACTATCCAGCACTCTCCCATCTCACATAAAATCACAATACATAGAGTTGTTCAAAGAGTTTAAAGATGTGTTTGCTTGGGCATACACAGATCTGAAGTCTTATGATACCAGCATCATTCAGCACAAGATTCCCCTCAAGGAAAATCAAAAGCCTTTTAAACAAAAACTAAGGAGAATAAATCCTCTCTTACTACCTTTAGTTAAGGCAGAAATTGAAAAAATGCATGATGCTGGAATCATAGTACTCATTAGATTTTCAGAGTGGGTATCAAACTTAGTTTATGTTAGAAAAAAGACTGGAGAAATCAGGCTCTGTATCAACTTCAGAAATTTAAATAGAGTCTCTCTAAAAGACAACTACCCTTTGCCCAAGATGGACCATATACTTCAAAGGGTAGTTGGGTCAAAAAGGATATCACTCTTAGATGGGTTCTCGAGTTACAACCAGGTGTTAGTGCTCCCAAGCGATCAAATAAAAACTGCTTTTACCACACCTTGGGGCACCTTTATGTATGTCAAAATGGCTTTCGGATTGATGAATGCAGGGGCCACCTTCCAAAGGGCCATGGACATATCCTTTTCTGAAGATATTGGCTATTTTATAATCATTTACCTTGATGACATAACCGTATTCTCAAAAACCGATGAAGAACATCTGATTCACTTGAGGAAAGTTTTCAAGAAGTGTAGGAAATTTGGCTTGTCATTGAATCCCAAGAAAAAACTCTTTGGTACCATATAATTTCAGAAGAGGGAATCAAAATAGACCCCACAAGGATAGATGGCATATTGCAGATCAACCATCCAAGAAGCCTCAAAGAATTACAATCTTTCATTGGAAAGATTAATTTTCTGAGGAGGTTCATCCCCAACCTTGCTGAGCTATTAAAAAACATTACAAACATGCTTAAGAAATATGTAGCTGTAAAATGGACTTTACCAGCTAAAAAATCATTCGAATTGGTTAAACAAGCTCTGACTCAAACACCAGTCCTGATTAGTCCAAACTTTAACAAAGACTTTTACATTTTTTCTTTTGCATCTAAGCATACAATAGCTGCAATTTTACTTCAAAAGAATGACTTGGGGCAAGAACAACCAATATCCTTCTTTAGTAGGGCCTTAAGAGATGCTCCTCTCAAATATAATATCATGGAGAAGCAAGCCTTAGCATTAGTGAAAGCATTAAAGGACTTTAGGGTCTATATTTTACACTCTCACATAATTGCTTTTGTTCCACATACTGTTGTCAAGGAAATTTTGAGTCAAGACCCTGATGGTAAAAGGGGAAAATGGATTGCAACTATTCTTGAATACGACTTAGAAATTAGGCCCACCAAACTAGTTAAAGGGCAAGGATTAGCAAAACTTATGGCTGAGTCTAACTTCCAAGCACTAGACATGAATATGGTAGATGTGTTGGAAGAAATAGAAGAATCTATTGCTTCTTTTTTTGAAGAAACATTTCTAAATTATCCTTGGTATGCTGACATTATTTATGTGCTTTTATATTTAAATGCCCCTCCTTCTTTGTCTAAAACTAAAGCCATATTTTTAAAACAAAAGGCTTTGAGATTTTGTATCTTAGATGGCGTATTATATTGGAAAAATGTTGTTGGAATTTTGCTTAAATGTTTACTTGAAGATGATGCATGAAAAATCATGCATGAATTGCATGACGGAGAATGTGGAGGACACCTCTACTGGAAGGCCACAGCAAACAAAATTCTTAGATCTGGTTACTATTGCCCTACCCTTTTCCCAGAAACTCAAAAGTTGGCCATGTCTTTCCATAAGTGTCAAATATTTAATGGCAAAAGAAAAATTATTCCCTTACCCTTACATCCTATCAGAGTTGAAGCACCTTTTCAACAATGGGGTTTAGACTTCATTGGGGAAATCCGTCCATCATCCTCAGCTCAACATAAGTGGATCCTCACAGCCACTGACTTCTTTACCAAGTGGATAGAAGCTATACCTTCCAGAAATGCTAATGACTCTGTCATTATCAAGTTCCTTGAAACAAATATCCTATCCAGATTTGGTTGTCCCAGAAAAATCATAACAGACAATGCTGTTGCTTTTAAATCTAAGAAGATGGTTGATTTCCGTTACAAATACCACATAACCTTGGGCCATTCCACTGCTTACTATCCCCAAGGAAATGGATTAGCTAAATCTTCCAACAAGAGCCTCATCAATATCATTAAGAAACTATTGGAATAGAATCAAAATTCATGGCACAGTAAGCTGGTTCATGCCTTGTGGGCTGATAGGTTAACTACAAAGAAATAAATAAATATGTCCCCCCATCAGTTAGTTTATGGCATAGATGCAGTTTTTCCTACCTCATTGGGAGTTCCAGTCATGAAAATCCTTCAAGAAGTGCAGATTGAAGAGAATGATATGCAGAGAAGAATCAACCAAACAATCCATTTACAGCAAACCAGAGAAGAAGTTTATGAGAGAACATAGTTGGTCCAAGAAAATATGAAGAAGTTATTTGACAAAAGGACTAAAGCAAACAATTTCCAAGTTGGAAATATTGTTCTTAAGTGGGATTCAAGGAGAGAAGAGAATGGAAAACATGGCAAGTTTGAGAACTTGTGGAAGGGGCCCTATATTATTCATGCTGAGAGGGGTCACAATGCATTTTTCCTGAAGGAATTAAAGGGAGAAGATCTGTATGGAGGTCCTGTCAATGGCAGAATGCTCAAGCATTACTTCTGTCAAGAGTCATAAGTTTTAAAGCATTTTATTTTACCATTGTAAATATCATAGTCTTAACATTGCATTCAAAGTTATGAAAATCAAAAATACAAAAACAGAGAAAGAAAGAAAAGAGGGCAGATTGTGAAAACAAGAAAGGTATAGCCCCATACCAAAAAAGAGAAACAAATATGAAAGTGTGCAAGCTTAAATGCCACTCCTGAAAACACACTTCTAATCAGTCAAACAACCTAATCTTGACTAATTAGATTTAAATTTTCTGCTGATAGGATAGCAAATTTGATTTGCCGAACTGTTTAGTCTTGGCTTATCAGTAGATAGTTTAGGATAGAAATCAAAGGTTCAAATATGCTCAAAATCCGAACCTAAATATTCCAAGCAAAGAGAGTGACTCAAATTTGTTTCAAATCCTGAGTCAAAGAAGAGGTAAATCTGGTTCTAATTAGCTCAAAATCTGAACCAGGGGATAAGCAAAAAATAGCTCAAACAAATTAAAAAACAGAGTTGTAAAAAGAGGAAGGAGGTGCTTTAAAAAATTAGATCTTAAGCCTTCATTTTTGTTTTAATTTTGTGCAAAATAATTTCTATGTGCATTTTTTCTTATGCCATAGATCAGCATCAAGTCAAACAGCTTAATCTTGACTTGAATGTTTAAAAAAAAAAAAATTGTTGTAGAATTTAGAGAATAAAGTCTGTTGGACAATTTAATCCCAACAGACAGTAGATTAGGTAGAGAATCATATGGACTCAACTGTTTAATCTGATTCCATGGAGAAATAAGGACTAGAAGTAGATTAGTTTTCCTACTTTCAAAAGAATAAAATGTTGTGAGAGATTTTGCCGATCCAAGTGCACTCTAATGAAGAAAAATGTTAGATCAGTAGGATTGGGTAGGTAGAAAGCTTGTTGATGAAAGAGCCATTGTTTTTATGGCTGATAATGTGTTTTTAGAGAAAGATCATCCCAGAAAAAGAAGGGCAGCCCAATAGATCAGGCACAGGTCTGCCTCCTAGAGAATGCAAGTCTGAAGTTCTTGATACCTTCAAAAAGGCACCATCCCCAAGTGGAGCCACTGTTAGCCACCTATAAATTTGTTATACCACAAGGTGGCTAAATCATTTTTTGGAGCCTTCAAGGAACAAATTTTATTGCAAAAAAGTGTTGGCTCTTGAAGACTCTTGAAGGCCTCATGCCTCTGTCCAAATCTTCACTGCTATTCCCATTTCAATACTCAGAAATTCTGCTAAATTCCAAGAGAAACACTGCTGCAAAACCATCTTTTTTCCCTTCCCCCACTCAGACTAACCTTCATTTTTCTTCCCTTTTCCTCCATAAAAATCCTCTATTTTTCATAATTCCTCTTCTTCCATTCATGAAAAACATTTCTACAAGTTTAAAAACTCACTTTTTAACCTTACCGAAACCCTCAAATTCCATTGAAAAACTCTGAAAAATCCATAAAAAATAAGTTTTTATTACTATGGACTTAAGCCCCTTTGGGCTAAGTCCTAACCACTTCCCCACCATACGCTTTGGGGCTGGAACTAAGCGCTAACCCTTTTCAATGCTTATCGCATCGCAAACATCCAAGTGTGCAAGTCCTTTTGCCATTTACAAAAACTCCAATGCGATTAAGCCCCGAGTTTTATAAACCCCGATCATATTGTTTTTCCATATAACCCGTGGGCCCGCCTTTGGCGCTTAAAACATTGAAAAAATCCATTCTCGATCCATTTTTCCCTTTATAAATACAAAAACCCTTTTTTCCAAAGTTTTGGTCTAACACGCCCATACAATGATTTTCAAAGTTCAATGGTTAGATTAAAAAGACCCGATCGCGCAATTGCATCGGAAGAATATACAATGGGTTGATTTAAAAGCCCGAGCCCGAGGCTCCGATTGCGATTGGCCCTTCGTTATATACGCCCCGGGCATATTACATTCCATACATCCAAAGGTAGCGCAGATGGGCACCTAACCATGTTATATATGTACCCCGCCCATGCCAAAACCTTTGTTTTATTAAAAATTTTGGGTTTTGTATATCATAAAGGGTTTCCGCCAAACGAGTTATGAAGCAATCTCCACCGTTGATCTTAAACCGATCAAATGGCTCACGCTACATCGCATCGCATTTTTCGATCAGCACTTTTTATTTGTCACCTCCGATCACCGAGTGCCGATTCACTCTCCACCGTTGATCTGATCCTCAGATCAACGGCCCTCGCTCAATCGCATCGCAAGTTGATCAGATCAACGACCCTCGCTCAATCGCATCGCAAGTTGTCAGCGCTGTGCAAATTCTTTCCCTGCCGATTGAAATGCCTCTGATTGCATCTGGACCATCCGTTTGATCTCATCTGATGGCTTGTGTTCCTCCCGAACCCCATTTCGATTTTAATCGATTTTGCCCTCCGCCTAAGGTTTTTTAACCCGTTTTCTTTGTATTTTTTCTTTTTTCTCTATTATACATCCCAGATCGCTCCCAACCACCGATCTCTGCAGATCGATGGATCTAACTTAATTCCTCCCTCCGCTCTCTTCTAAACCTCTGTAAAACAGATCCCAACCATTGGATGTTGTCATCCAACGACCACGCTCTTAATACGAACCTCTGTAGCAGTTTACCCAAATAAATGTAGGATTTCATAAAAGTTTTGTTTATTTTGCATGTTTCGAATGTTTTTCCCGTAATATAAAGGAAAAGAAAGTCGAGGATGACGATCCTCTGGCCTTTCGGTTATTAAAGGGAAGGGACTACAAAGGCCCTACTCCGCGTCTCGTCAATGTTTTATGGGCATTGATGCCTTGAGAGCCCTACGCGGCCTACACGTCAACAAGACATTGTGTTATTAAATTACAATTAAAAGAGTATCAGTGTCGAAGACAGAACGCAGCAAAAACAGAAGGTTGAAGATAACTTGGGGATTACGGTTAAGAATGATTATCAAAAGCTTGATCCCCAGAATTAAAACATAGTTAAAGGAACATCATAAGTGTTATCAGACAGAAAGGCCTCCACCGCCATATCTGAGGCAAATTGATTCCTCCCAGCTACCACAGTGCCACCTGCGCCTCACAAGCAATCAAACAGAGGCCGAAGTTATTAAGCAAAATCAGCTATTTGCGTCAAACGCAGCCAGAGAGTTACTTCTGCAAAGAGACTTAACGCAAAAAATATCTTCTGAGTTACTCCAACATGAAATAGAGCCTCAAAAGTCAACAAAATCTCCCACCGAGCTTAATTCATAAATGTATATCAATCAATACAGTGAAACACTTGTAAAACTTCTTCATTGAGCCCCTCAAAGGCCCATAAGTCATCACTCTGTATTAATTGTCCTAAGAGATCTTTTTAGTGAGATCTCACCTCCTCATTCTTCTATAAATACTTTTGTAGAAGATGAGGATTTGTTGCTTGGTTGTTGGTTGATCACTAGTTGTAATACTGAAACTCTCTAAAATAATACATAGTCTATTGAAGTTGAAGAACAAATTGAAGTCTTGGAAGCCTTGATGATGTTGTTGCATGCTTGCTCCTGAGAAGGCTCTATCATTGGATCCATGAGCTTGGCTGTTGGTGAAGTATTCTAAACTATTTAATGTTTTCTCCTATTTTCATTCTGTTCCATAATTTCTTACTACAATAGGTTGAAATTTTTAGGCTAAGAAATGACACCTGGAAGCACCTTAGACCTGTTCATCCTTCATTGTTTCATGTTTTCTTCTGCTGAGGTATTTTAAAGTCTTTAATCCCTCTCTTTAGTCCTCATGCTTGTTTATTTCCTTAATATTTTGAACAATTGGTTTCAGCATGATTTATGGTTCTCCCTGCTTGTCTGCTATCACTTGAAAGCTCTTATTGAAGTCTCCCTTTGAAGTACCATTGTTTTAAGTTAGTCAAAGAGGTATGTTTCGATCTTGCCCTTTGTCATTGCTTGAACAGTTGTTTTGAAGGTATTTTATAGTTGTAATCAAAGATGTATTAGGTGTTCCCTCTTCTATGACTGCAATTATCAGTGAATCTTCTATGTTTTCTAAGTCATTTGAAATAAAATCTTTGAGGAAATAGGGTGTTCCCCAAATCTTAGATTTCATTTTGAAATTTTTCTTGAAGTCATTATTTGCTTAAAGAATGTTTGTAGAATTTATGGTTAGCCCTGTCTATCAAATATTTCTTTATTGTTGAAGTTATGTTTTCAATTTCCCTTCGTTGAGAATTAAACTTCTCTTTCCAAATCATTGATGTCCATCTCATTCCAAAACCAAAGGATCCTGTGGCCAAGTTAGATTTTCCCTCTGATATCCCATATCCATTGATGAGTATGTTATGACCTCTTTTTGACTCCATTGCCCAATGAACCAGATGTTGCTTCATTCTATATATCTTTCCTAGGCCTTTCATGTTCTGTTGTATCAATCCAACCAAACAAACAAAAAAACACCTGCACTTAATAACTAGTCTAAAATCCATATTCTAAGCACACAAGATAAACCTTTGAAAATAAACATTCGAGAGATCCCTCTCTGAGAACAGGAGGACTAGATCCTGGGACTCTAAAGATTGGTTCTGATGTTGCCTTTTCTTTTGATTTTCCAAACTATCAAAACACGGGACACCAACAACTATCACATCTTTTGAAATATTCCTTGGCATATCTAAAAAGAAAAGGTTAGTAATATCCTAAAAGAAGGACTTTGTAAGTAGTTCTTTTTTCAACAAAGTGTCCTCAACATGATTCATCCTGGCAGACGTTCAATATCTCTGGCATTTCATCCTCTCGTACACATCTCTAGATGATCATATCAGGTCCAATTTGGTACAATTCTTCCTCTATCCATGGGTAAGGTGCACTAGTTTTGATAACTTTTTGTCTTTCTTTGGTTGATAATTATGGGGGAAACTTTCTTGTAGCCAAATAGTTAGAACTATCTACAAACTAAGGATATTTAGTAGACACTGCAAATATATATTCATCAGGAAAATTATCCTTTACAGGGGTATCAATATTATTATTCTGCATCCTAGAAAGGATATCATCAACTATGTTTTCCTTTCCTGGCCTATCCAGAATGGTAATATTGAATTCTTGTAATAGAAAGAACCATGTAGTAATCTAGTCATTAGTAATTGGTTTATTCATTAAATATATAATAGCATAATGATTTGTATGAATGAAAGTTTCATAACCAATAATATAATGTCGAAACTTATTAATGGCATGAACAACAACTAAAAAATAATTTTCTGTTACTATGTAATTTAACTCTATAGGAGTCAAATTTTTACTTGTGTAATAAATAGCATAAGGAGTTAGATCTTTTTGTCCCAACATATCTCCTAAATCTGTATCTCAAGCATCAGTTGAAATGTGAAAAGGGAGAGACCAATTAGGCCCTTTTAAGATTGCTACTTTAGCAAATTTTTACTTTAATGATTCAAATTCTTTCTGATGGTCATAGTTCCAAACAAAATCACAAACTTTTGTAAGAATTTTAAAGAGTGGAGAAGTTATTTTTGTGAAGTTTTCTATAAATATTTTCTAACATCTTGTAAAACCAAGAAAACTTATATCATCTCTTTGAAAAGTAGGAACTGAAATTTTAGAAATTACCTCTACCTTAGATGAATCTACCTTAATTCCATCACTTGAAATATGGTGTCCCAAAAAATTCCCTCATTAAACATCATAAAACAATTCTTTTGACTTAAAGAAATATTTTTTTATTTACATCTAATGAGAATTTTTTCTATTTTTTTAAGAGATTCTTCAAAGTATTTCCATAGACAGTTAAATCATCCATGTAAAATTCTACATAATCATGAATCAAATCATAAAATATACCTAAAACTGTTGTTTGGAATGTTGCAAGTGCATTACATAGCCCAAAAGGAAGTACCTTGTAAGCATATGTACCCCATGGACATGTAAAGGTTGCTTTGTCTTGATCTTCTCGTGCCAATTGGATTTGGTTATATCCACTGAAACCATCAAGAAAGTCATGAAGTGTTTAGGATAAACTTCATTGGGATTCAAACATGGCCATCTATTGATAAAAATAGAAGGCTTGGTATCTTCCATGCAAAATTCATGCAACACATCTAGATCTCCATTAGTTCTCTCTCTTGCTATCAAAAAAGATGAAGGGGTTACTGACAATGGATTTGTTGCAAGAAAAGATGGATGAAAGGAAAGCCATGGTAAGCTGGACCTAACAAACTCAAGTAGATTTCTAACATCTACTACTTTCATAGGGTATAAATAGATATATACATATTGATATTTCACATGAATCTCACGATACATTGTACAATGTAGTTAATAATTATATTATATTTTTGGAGTTTTACTTCGTATAATATAGTTATGTTGAGTTATGTAATTTTTTTACTTTAATAATTTTTAATACATAGATGAATTCATATTTAAATTGATCATATTATTTATACGTTTGAAATTTTTTATGTGGCCTAAGAAAAATAATCCAACTTAACTCCATATTTACCATCCTAATTCCAGATGTAATATTAGTATTAGATAGCTAGTTTTTGTAATGAACCTCCTTCGATGGATCTATGTTGGAGTTAAGATGGGGCTAGGCTTATGATAGATAAGTTTTTTAAAGAAATTATTTTTATTCGTTAACTTAACTTTTTAATAATCCATCTTAACACCATATCTACCATAGTAACTCCAAATTTAATATTAATATTCAATAAGATCGAATATAGCAGGTAATATCAATATTAATATTAATAAAATGTTATTCTTAATAATAACATTATTAATGTTTGTACTACTAATAATGTTAATAAAATTAACATTAATAATATTAATAAAATATATTACCACTAATAATAATAATAATAACGTTAATGTTATATAGTATTATGTTATAAGGTTTAATATAAATATAATATAATATTATTAAATATTATATAATATTAACATAATACTATATAATATTTTTTTTAACAAGAACGGTTATGGTTTATATTAGAATTTGGCCAAAATGCCTTTCACCGGATACATTTGATCGGGCATAGCCCTTAACCTTTCTTTCACTAACTGATCACAGGCCCCTTAACTTGGAAAACCGCAAGATTTACTCGAGACTATCGAGTCTATCTCCGTTATTTTCCCTATCTTAAAGAGACAAACAAACTGTTTCAGCAAAATGCAGAAAAACATGACAAACTTTATGGAATGGGGTCCCAATTCTCAATTCCATCTACCAAGAGACAACCAGCTGGAAGTGAAACTGCCTTGTTGGTTTCCAAGTCAGCAGATTTATTATTTTCCCTCAAAACATGAAGGAAGGAAGCAGTCCGGAAGGATTTCACCAAATTTCTGGTTCTTGAAATTACTCTTGCCAGTCTAATGTTTGCAGGAGAGGAATCCTCCACTAGAACTTTGATAATGGATTGAGAGTCTCCTATGATACTGATATCTGAAAGACCGAAAGCCTTTGCTTGCTTGAGACCTTGCAGAAGAGCCAAGGATTCAGCTTGCATGCTGGTAGAATGCCCTAAACCCCAAGCGAACTTTGCCACAGTAATACCCTCTTTATTTTTAATAATTCCTCCTGCCCCAGCCAAACCAGGATTGCCTTTCGCTGCTCCATCGAAGAATAAAGAGAATCTGGAATGCCTGAGGAGCAGATCCGAGAGATAATTCTCCTTCCCTCTGAATTGCCACTCTTTTGTGGCCTTGTAATGCCTTATTTCACTAGAGAAATGGAGGTCCATCGAGGCACCCCATTCTAAGTCTTGCTGATTCAGATTTAGATCCAGCAAATGATCCCCCAGACTTTCTTTCCAAAGGCATTTTATTTTGGTGATGATGAACCGAGCGTTTAGACTTTCATCTCTGAAAACTCTTCTGTTGCGCTCAAGCCAGATCTGCCAGCAAGCAAATTTCGGCAAAGAGAGCCATGCAGCTGTGAAACTCTCATTTTTTGGAAGCGATCCTGGGTAGGAATTCTGCCAGTTTGCAAAAAGATCAGATATGGACATGGGTAAGGTGAATTCAGAATTCCAGAAGCTCAGAAGGCCGTGCCAGATATCTCTTGAAAATTTGCAGTCCAAAATAATATGCCGAGCGTTCTCCTCACAATCACAGCATAAGTAGCATCGAGAGGGACCTTGAAATCCTTTCTTCTTCAATCTATCTGCATTTAAAATCCCTCTGTGGCATAACAACCAACAGAAAGAGTCGACCTTAGGCATGGTTTTTTGATTCCAGATCCCGTTCCAGACTGCAGGATTAGGAGGGACGTTAGGGCGATCATGAAGGCATTTGTATCCCTGTGCAACCGTGTAAAGCCCTGGGGCGGCTCCCCATCCTCGAGCATCCTTCTTACCCACGCGCAGAGACACCATACCATTTAATAAAGAAAGGAAAAGATCTCGAGCTTGGGACAGCACAGGAGGGACGGGAGGGAGCCTCCATCGCTGCCAATGTCTGCCTTCCCATTGTGAAATGTCCCAAAGAGTGGTGCATTCAGCGTTGTCCAACCACAAACGCAACGCTTGCAGAGAGCAGTGGGACGATAGAGGAGGGTGCATCATAATGTTGTCATCCCAAATTTTAATTTCTTTGCCGTTTCCAGGGATCCAATACGCTCTGTCTCTGATTAAAGGGGCTGCTTTATGACAGAGCTTGATCAGCTGCGAACCTGAGGAGGGTAGGAGGGCATCTAGACATCTCTTCCTCTTTCCCATGAAATATTTCCTCCATAGGGATTTTTGCGCCCAACCTGGATTTGGACCAATGATTATCTAAAATATCTTGGCTCCCATAGCTATGTTTTGGAGGCTAATATCTTTGAAATTGAGGCCTCCTTCACTCTGGGGCTTGCAGATTTTCTCCCAACTGACTAATGGGATTTTCCTGTCATTGTGATTGCCCCCTTTCCAGAAGAACTTGCGAATGAAGGCTTCCATTTTTTTATGATGCCTGAAGGGGCTAGAATTACAGAGAATTGAAAGATGGGGAGACTGCTAAGAACAGATTTGATGAGAACAGTTTTTCCGGCTAGATTTAACCAAGAGAATCCCCAAGCTTGAATTTTGGCCTTGAACTTGTCCAACAGAGGAATCCAATCTCTGCTGTATGCCAATTTGCGAAAGATGGGAAGGCCCAAATATGAAAAGGAGGACCAGTTGAGAGTGGCAGTAAAGCCCAGAATTCTTGAGATGGCAGAAAGGGTGGGAGACGAGATGTTCCAACAAAAAGCTTTGCACTTACCATTGTTTAAACTGCTGCCAGTAGCTTCACTGTAGTCATCCAAGACCTCCTTGAATCTAAGAGAAGATCTGGCAGAGGCAGCCACTAACAAGAGGGTATCATCCGCAAAGAGGGTGTGATTAACATTTTTGACCCCTCTGGCTATATTGAGCCCCAAGATCTCTTGGTCAACCAGTTTCTGATCCAGGTAGAAACTCAGGACGGAAACATGAAGGACGAAGAGGAGCAGAGAGAGGGGGCAACCTTGCCTAAGCCCTCTTGAAGCTTTAAAAAAACCAGCTGCTCTCCCATTCACCAGGGGGGCGATCCAAGGATCAGCAATACAAGAACGGATCCATTTTAGAAAGCCCATTCCAAAGCCAAATTTTTTCAAGACTTCCCAAAGAAAGCTAAGTCTGACCCGATCAAAAGCATTAGCCAGATCTAGTTTGATAACCATACCTTTCTCTTTGCGAAGCTGGCTCGAGTGAATCGCCTCTTGCACTAGGATGAAGTTGTCAGTGAGCTGTCTCCCCTGAACAAATCCACCTTGGTTCTCCGGGATGATGGCTGGAAGAATACCTTTAAGTCTATTTGCAATAACCTTTGTGATTAATTTGTATCCAATATTACAAAGAGAGATGGGGCGGAACCGATTAAATTCTTTAGCACCCTTTTCCTTGGGTATGAGGGCAAGAAAAGCTGAATTGGTGCTGCCCCCAATTTTCTGGCAGTCTTGTGATTTTAAAATCATTTTGTAGAGGTCTTTCTCCACAATCTGCCAGCAGGTTTGAAGAAATCTTGTTGTAAAACCATCCGGGGCTGGGGCTTTGTCAGGCTCCATGTCTGAGAGGGCATCCTTTATTTCCTTAATAGAGATCTTTGCTTCAAGCTGTTGATTCATTGAAGGTGAGATCCTAGGGGGAACCGCCTCCAAGAATTTGGAGTTTGGGTCCGTCACGCCCTCTTCTCTATACAGGTTTTGAAAGTGGTTGAAAGCTGCTCTCTTTATGCTATCAAAGTCTTTGTGTGTCAAATTGCTATCTTTGATTTTTGCAATAGAATTGAAGCTCTTTCTGGCTTGAGCTTGCTTGTGGAAGAAGGTCGAATTTCTGTCTCCTGCTTTAAGCCATAAGGTCCTAGACTTCAGTCTCCAATGCTCTTCCTCCGAAAGGCAAGCTTTGTGGAAGATTTGTTGGAGCTCAGCTTCCTTATCTAGAACTTCTTTAGTGATTTCTGCATCTTCACATTGGGCATGCTGCTGGGCAATATTATCTTGAGCCTGCTTTCTCTCTTTTGCAGGAGAGGGAAGAGCTTTAGCCCAAGATTTAAGCACCGTTTTCAGTCTTCTAAGTTTTTCTTCCCAAATGAAGAAAGGGGAACCTTTCACTGGCAGTTTCCAGTAGTCATGAACCAAGTTCAGGAACTCAGGTTCTTTGACCCAAAGAGGGTTGAATCTGAAGGGGATGGGGCCAAGATCTTTGTGGCCCAACATCTCAAGCAAGATGGGCTTATGGTCAGAAACACTGCATGGGAGGATATGCAATCTGAAATCTAAGCCCAGCAAAAGAAAGGAACTCTGAACCAAACATCTATCAAGTCTAGCAGCAATGTGACTAGGACCTATTCTTTTGTTAGACCAGGTATACTTACCATTTGCTGGAGGGATGTCAAGCAGATCCCAATCCTGCATGAGGTCTTCCACCCATTCCCTTGCAGGGTCCCTTACGATTGTGCCTCCTCGCTTTTCCTCCATGCACAAGGTGAGGTTAAGATCACCTGCAACAATGATGTTTTCCAAATTTTCTGACTCCGACATATGTCTGATGGAGTCCCAGCACTCCCTTTTCTCCCCTATATTTGTTGGAACATAGACATTGAAAAGACTGACTGCCACCCTTGAGTCCAAAGGCTAGAGCTTCAAAAACAGCCAGTGTGTGTTGTGCAGCACGGTGACCAATCTGAACTTGAGAGGGTTCCAAAGGGAGCCCAGTCCCCCAGATGCTCCCCGTGTTGAAACTGCATGTCCGCTACTACCTTTCCAAAATTTTTTACTGATTTGGAGAAACTCCTTGTCCTCCATTTTGGTCTCCTGAATCAGAAGAATGTTTGGAGCTTCTCTTCTTATAAGGCTTCTCGTTGCTTCTTCTTTCAATTTGCTCCCCATTCCTCTACAGTTCCAGGAGACAATCTTCATCATTTATTTTTATGATGATGGGCTCCCTTGGAACCCTGCCCTTGGTTTTTTACCATCTTCGAATTTTTGCCAAGAAGTTTCTCCAGAGTGGGCTGACTACCCTGAAGCTTGTCTTTGTAAGTTTCCTGATCTCTCTTTTCTCTAGCAAATTTGCGGCCCCTTACAGATCTTCTGAACGATATCTACGTATCTCCTATTTCTCCATCTTCCTCAGACTCCTCCGAGTCATGTTCCTCCTCGGAGGCTTCTGTTTGCTTATCCTTGTTTCTTGCCATGACGCTTTCTTCAGGTCTTGTTTCTGCTGAAGGCATTTTTTCTAAAGGTTGATCTTGCCTATCTTCCTCATAAGGAGTCTCTTCAGCAGAGCTTAAGACCTCATACCTGTTTTCTTGGCTTTTTGGCGGGGGAACATTCTGGATGGAGGCAGGCTGGGGTCCATGAACCCCAGATTTCTTGTGAGATGTCTTTGGCCTCTTGACCTGGTTCCAGCCCTCTTCCTTTCCTTTCTCAGCTTCCCCTTTGTTCGGGCACCCTCTTGCAAAATGGCCATATATATGACATTTGTGACATTTGAAGGGGAGTTGCTCATAGTCCAGCACTTGCACATGCGTCCAACTGCCCACCTTTAATTTAATGGCCTCCGGAAGCCCCACCTCTAAGTCCACCTCGACACAGATTCGGGCGCAATCATACTGATCATTGTTGTTTGCTCTGTAAATGAATTTTCCCAGAGTATCTCCAATGTGCTTGAGGGACTCCCAGTTCCAACAGTGCACTGGAAGATTGGGGAGCCGAACCCAGACAGGGACTGCCGTTGGGACATCCACAGCCGGATCGAAATCGGGGGTCCATTTGTTAAGGTAGAGGCCCTGAGGTCCCATGAAATAGGGCCCATTCCTAAAGATTAGGTCCTTATCCTCCTTGGTGTTGAACTCGAACAGAAAGAAGCCTCTACCCAGAAAATAAGAGGTGACTTTATTTTTGATCAGCGGAACCCAGTTCTTAACGACCCAGTTTTCCGTGGATCTTGGTGAGGGCCAAAGACCCGTGAATTGACCCACCAGGGCCCGATCTGCCAGGGACAAAGCGACCTTGATCGGACCCTCAGGCGGGAGGTTTACCTCCGGAACATCGTTGAGCCTTTTGACGAACTTAGTAGCTTCAGATTTCTTCTTTTTGGGCAACGAAGAAAGAAGAGAGGAGAAGGCTGCTTCAGCTTCTGGGAGAGCGGCTTGCGAGGGACCGGTGGGCGAGCCTTGGGCCTCCATGGCAAGAAGATCAAAACAACAAACCCGATCTGCACCAAGCAAAGGAACGAGGCATCTCAAGGCTGGGATGAAGGAGAATCCAAATAGTCCCTGCAAGCAGAAACCCCAAGGGCGCAGACCCAAGCAGATCTGACAAGAGATCAAGAGGCTCAGCAAGATCTTGAAGCAGGGCAGGTGGAAAGAAGGGAGCCTAGCAGAACCGAGAGGCCCAGAGGTCAGGAGGACCTGGGGCAGAGGCAGAAACGGCCGAGAGGGCAGAGCCCAGCCACAGGCCACGCAGAGAATCGCAGCTAGAGGCAGCAGCGTGCAGAGGTCCTCTTTCCGTGCAAAACCCAAAATCATACTATATAATATTATGTTTAATATTATATAATATTAAAAATTATTAACCATAGAGAAATAGGAAGTAAAGATTTTACACAAGGTAAAAGAAGTTGGATATAAGAAGCCATCAAAGTCTCAAAATCACACAGAAAATAAGATATAAAAAATAATTGAAATCTTGACCAAATTAAAGGGGTAAAGTCATACGTAAGGTCCGAACTTGAATTTAGATTACTTTTACATTAATAATTTTCTTATTTATTGAAATAAATGCATTGATTCAATGTAGATGTTGGTTTCCAATCATATATCATTGATTGCACTAGATGAATTGATGTCAGTGTAGATGTTGATTTCAGTGTATATGTTTTTTCAAAGAAATGTAGATGTTAATTTATGATGTAATGTAAATAGATGGATGATGTGCATTACTTTCAAAATAAATAGATTAATAGAGTGCATCGATTTCAATGTATCCACAAATTAATTATTGATGACGTCGTGATTGATTTATGTGTTAGAGTATTTCAGATTCCCTTCTCCTCTCATAATAACCAGATAGATGATGTGAGAATACAAACTGTGAATGTGTTAGAATAAAATAATAACAACAAAGAGAAAATTTAGAAGAAATGAGAGACGAACAAAAGGAAGATCATAGAAAGAAGAAAAGTGAAGAACACAAAGAATATCAAAGAGCATAATAAAAAATAAAGGAACAAAAAATGATAGTGGAAGAGTGTGAAAAACATAGGATAAATAGAAATGAACAACAAAGAGAACTTGTTCTTTGCTTCTCCCTTTGTTGTTGACACTATGTCAACAACAAATGACAAGAACAGATGAAAAGAATTGAACAAGAAAGAGCATATCAAAGAGAATATCAAGAAGCATATCGACAAAGAAAGGTACAACAAATCATAACTTTAGAGTGTCACAAGCAAAGAATACAAGAAAATTCACAATAAAGAGAAAATCGACAAAAAATGGAAGAGGAAATAAAAAATGGAGAGAATGAAGAATAAAGTAAAAAAAAAGTTGAACAACAAACAACATATCAACAAAGAAAACAATATTCAACCAACTCAAACATAATACAAGATGTAAAAGAAAATCCTATGAAAATATATGTTTAAAATATATCTATGCCCAAGTTCAACTTGTATCTTTCCCTGATATGAATATTGCACATCAAATTTTTTTTGATAGGATTGATTGATTAGGTTAAGTTCAAATGTGTCATGTACATGAGGAGTCATATGCTAGAATTCAATTATTTAGTATAAATACAGATGCAATGTGCATGAGATGTAAAAGAGAAGGAACTCATCATATATTTCTAGAAGATAACCATATGAATCCAGGAAAATAACCTCGAGTATTTTGAGCACTCACAAAATTGTGCGATGATGATGACATCGACACCTTTAACCATTAAACCCAATATGGTCTCTTCTCAGCACCCCGCTCCACTTTATTTCTTCATAATCACATCGAAAATTCATAGTTTGGAGTACAGGTTAAAACTCGTGCTATATCAAAGTCAAAGGCTATACTTCACTTATAAATGTTTAAAGCTTTAATATAAAGTGAAACAATATAATACATTATATTTTCATTAAAATTTCAAATCACAAACAAACCCACTTATTCTAGTATGAGGATTTTATGCTTGATTCAGTCGGTTCAAGGTGTTTAGGGATCTAAACTTGTTCGGGGGTCCAAAAAACCTTGAGTTTACAAACTTTCAAAATATGTCAGTCTCATTTTGAGATATTTGGATAGTTCAGGGAGCTTGGTAGAATTCACACTTTCACACCCAAGTATAGGGCTGAGTTCCTGAACTGGTCCCACTCTGAAAAGGATTATTTGGGGTTTGAGACTTTGCAAATGCTCCTGCTACACCTTGAGCCAAATACCTGATTTTTTTCCAAATCTCTTGGATTTACCATGTTGCGGTGAATGATTCCAACGCCCAAAACTTCTATTACACATTTAAATCATTATACTGGAACACACAGTGAACCAAACAATAAGATCAATTATCTAATTATTGGGTTTTCTTCTCAAAATAAAAATATTATGTCACGTCTTGTGTCCATGGGGTCTTCACTCAATGAACCTCTAACATATCACATGTGTTTGTGGCATATTAAATAATACCATTAATTTGACTACATATTAGAAAATACCTCTAAAAATCACTTTATTTAACCCAATACACCTTCCCAATTTAAAAAACCCATGCTTTCACTAGATGTTGTAGTTATCCATTTTTTAATAGACATTTTCTATACCCCTGTATATTTTTTCAATAACTTTGAGCTCCATTTTTTATACCTGACAATATAAAAACCCTTTACCCCCTATTATATGCTTAATATATTATGTCATTTTCCCCTCAATATATATCCCCCAATATGAACACACATGGTATGATATTTCCCCCCAATGAAGACCCCATCCTTGTGTCCCACTGTGTTCTCTAGTTCTTCCCTCCATTATTAGCATTGTTTTTTGTTTGCATGCATGGTGTCAATTGTGATGGGATCAGGGTGGTACTTGGATAGTGGTGCATCTTTCCACATGACGGGAAACAAAGAATTTTTCAGTAGCTTGGATGAGAAGGACATCCAGATGCATATCGAAATGGGTGATGATGGAAGGTATAGTGCTACCGGGATTGGTACAGTTACTTTCCAGATACAGTTAGGAAAACAATTTTTATTAAAAGATGTAATGCATGTACCAGGCTCGAAGAAAAATTTAGTTTCAGTTGCAATGTTGGAGGATAGAGGCTCTGATGTTGTTTTCAGTGAAGGAAAAGTTTTCCTTCGACACAAAGCAACAGGAAAAGCCAAAAAGATTGGGATTCGTGTGAAGAATCTCTATAGACTTGATGTAGATGTGATTTCTACAGAGCTTCCAACCATTGGGAAGTGTGAGAAAGCCATGCAATTGTCCCTTAAGAGGGAGCTGGATTTGCATGCAGGTGAGGGACTCTTGGTTCCAAAGAATGAGCCTCAAGATGTGGAGCAGCCACATGTGGAGGATCATGGAGTGGCAGAAACCACTCAAGCAAGTGTTTTTTTCTCTTATTTTTTATTGTAACCAAGGAATTCCTTACCATTCCAATGGTGGTCGAGTCGTATGATCAGATGGGACTCCTACACCAAACGATGTGAGGTCTAATTGTGACTTCACGTTAGAGATATCCCCTTGCAATGTTTACAGAAGCTAGCACCATCAACAGGGCCCAATGCCTGAACTGGTCCCACTCCAAAAAGGATTGTTTGAGGTTCAATACTTTTCAAACTCTTTCGCTGCACCTCGAACCAAATACCCAAATTTGCTCCAGATCTCCCATATTGACCACACCTTGGTCAATATTGATTCCAACACCTAGAAATTCTATTCCACATTGAACAACAATGCACAGAGAACCAGACGAATAGATCAATGATCTAATTGATGGGTTTTATTCTCAAAAGGAAAATACTCTCTCACGCCTTCAACTCATTTATTAATAAGCCAAATTACACAAAGCGACTCACACACTCCTTGGTGCTCTTCCTTTGTTCCCAAATTGGATTCATTGATAATCAATATGACTCAATTCTATGAACCTTGAATTGAACAAATATTTTGAAATTATGCCAATTAAATTCAGATTCACACAGAGATTGAAATTCCACCAATTCCAAATTTCACATAGATTGGAATTCTTCTAATAACCATGCACATAAATAATTCATAAACAGAAGATATGAAATCTTTATTTCATTTAACTAAATATGTACATACATCCTCAAGCTCTCGTTTTTATTTCTTGGCTTGATTACTCAATATGGGCGGGTGTGCTTGCCCTGGCCCCCTCTCACCTCTTCACTTTTTAATCTCCCATACTATATACTTTTATGTTTAAATTCTTACAAAATTAAACCAAAGGATTTTGAAACCAAAATAGGTTTAGATCCTACAATCTTTCCACAATAACCTCTTAAGATCCCTTAGGTCCACAATATCATGAGGAAAATATCTATGATCTCTTGGTCCCCTTCTAGATTTATACAAATCTCAAAATCTATACATTAATAGATCTCAATTATGACTTATAGATTTTTATTACAACTTAGGAAAATAATTAACTAAATTAAGGGAACCCACTCCCTTTAGTAAATTTCAAAGATGGTTTAGGTCTAAACAAAGTGATTTAGTTCTGATGGGATTGCAACTACACCAATTTGTGTGACCGTGCACAATTGAAACCAATCTAGATATATCTTATCTCCAAATCTATCAAGTGTTAAGAATGATCAAATATCTCGAGGTGCAAACCTTTCCTCAAATTTTACACTAAAAAAAATGTACACCTTGATAAATTTTATCCCTCTCAACATTTAAATTCAAATTTAAAAATAAATCTAAATTGATATTTTATACAATTAATCTTAATCCATAGTATATTATTTATAAAATTCAAATTTTAATATTTAATTTTGATAAATCATACAAATATAAGATTAAATTTGCATACATATACATTTTACATATTTATAAACAAATTCTACTCTCATATTCAAAAACCTAGTATTTATTTAAAATGTGAAATTAAATTTTCATCAATATTAAAAACCAATTATTTCTTATCCTTAAAACTTTAAATAAATAACATTTATATGAAATTATTACTTCATATATATTCATGTTCATTAATACACTCCACTTTATAGCAAAGTATTTTAAACAAAGAATACCATAATCTTTTAAAAGGGAAATTATATATATATATATATATATATATATATATATATATATATATAATTTAATTGAGTCTTACCCTTTCAAGGACCATAGAGCATAGATCCTACTCGTAATTACAAGGTTCTTCATTGCCATAAACATAATGCTTTAAGTAAGTATGACGAGTTTCCATTAGTTACTTAAAGCATTATGTTTATGGCAATGAAGAACCTTGTAATTATGAGTAGGATCTATGCTCTGTGGTCCTTGAAAGGGTAAGACTCAATTAAATTATTTGTTCCCACCACATTGGAATTCCTTTATCTTCATTTAGAAGCCACAATGATAATACGACCCATTATAATTATTATGAAAAACATACAATTCGCCCCTTAGTCATCAATTTCTCTCCCCAATAATTTCTTTCAAAGCATTATTTCATGTTATATCTTTATTCTCATCATGAGTAATGACTTGGCTACTCATACTTCATCCTCGTTATAATTTTCCAATAGAGATGTGTATGGAAGTGGAAGTGGGTCAAAGCAAAATGAGAATGGAACATTAATGAGAACGTATAAGTGTGCAAAATACACCCATGGGACATAATGGACATAATGGCCAAGTGTTAGGAAAAAGGAATTTGTACCATACATTGCTTTATGCCCCCATTTTGACCTTAGGCAATCAATAACTTTTTACAACCCTTTATCAACATTATTATTATTTGAATGGACATTATTATAAGACATTCAATTAGAATATTGATGTTTCATATAGTATTTGTTAAAAAAATATGTATGATGAGAGTCTCGTGTAAGGAATATGAATCTATATCCTAACATAAATGAATGGCGTTCATTGGACTCACTGTTAATCACAAAAACTATAAAAATAAAAAGGCCTAAGCTTGCAACCTTAGGTTGGTGAGAATATGAGTTTGTAAGCTTAACACATGATTCTCCCAATATTTTAGGCATTTTAGACTCCAAAAGTGGGACAAACAACCCAATTCCATTCATGATTCCATGAGGACATGACATGGAACTATTGATTACCAGGGAAGCAAGGTAAGGGCGAGGCTTATGATGCAAAAATGGTCATGGTCCCCTTGGGGCATGACATGGCATTATATTATTCTATTAATAACATGGTATTATATTATTAATCTTTGACTTATCCTGCATGGCCTTCATATTAAATTGAAAGAAATTGAATTTTAACATCCAAGCAACCTCATCATGAAATTTGTATAATGTATAGATAAATTTGTGTTTACCCATCCTCATGACCATGGAAATGTAAATAAACAAAGAGAGCGCGTGCATTGAACACAGAAATGAGCGCAAGGACCTTCCGTCCTTGGCACTCCACTCATAGGGAAAAAAAAATATCAAAAAAAGATGGTAGCCGTAAAAAAATTGAGTTGTTTTTAGTGAGATTTTTTGAAAGTTTCTAATGAGTTTTTTTAACTGTTTATTTTTTCTAAAATATGGTTAAAATTTATCGAAATTACAAGATGAGTAATTCTGTACGAGTTGCTTATTTTACACCATTCAAATGTTTTAAAAGTTTTTTAAGGTGGTGAATTAGTTAATTTTTAAATAACACAAATCAAAATTTCACCTTAATTTTTTCCTCACTAAATTCTAACTCGAAAAAAAACAAAAAAATAAAACCAAAAATAACTAAAAAAAAATTAAGGAGAAAATGTAAAAAGACATGTAAATTTTCTTTACAACGCACGTGGGTTGCAGGGTGCCGGGCAGAGGGGGAGTCCGGCGATGGGCGCCGAGCTTGCTGCCCGGCGGCAGAATCGGGTTGCTTGACGTTACCTGCCACCTTTTTCGTTATTTTAAAATACCAAATTACTTAATAATTACAGGGATTAACAGTTTAACAGTGTACAACTTCCTGCTGCTGCTGCAGATTTACACTATTGCTTCTTGGCACGACTCGATTTCTTTATATATATGTGAGCTTCTTGCTTCTTGCCAGATTATAAATGGCACTGGGTACCATGGGTGTGCGAGCATGTTAGTGTTTGAAAGCCAAGGGGTTTAAGTAAAGTGCACCAGTATTCTGTGGGATTGCTAGAGAGGATTGGCATGCTTGCCCGTGCTTATTTTATTTTTTGTTAGCTCAGAGAGGCCATTCATGATTATGTGTTCGGTGTGAGAGGGAAGTTCTTGTGACACTTGAATTTCTGTAGCAGGGGACAAAAAAAAAAAAATCTAAGAGAAAGTTGGGAAAAAAGATTAGTCATATCTTGGGTCTGTCTGTAATTGTTTATTTGGGTCAATATGTGTAGCACACTATGGAGACTGTTTTGGGTTGTTTTGTGGGTGTTAGTGGTGTGTAATGTGGTGCAAGGTGATAGGAAAATTGGTGAATATATGAATGATAAAGTAACAGAGCTTCCTGGGCAACCCCAAGTATCTTTTGATCAGTATGCTGGGTATGTTGTGGTGAACAAGGAGGAGGGCCGAGCTCTGTTCTACTGGTTGACTGAGGCCTCTCACAGCTCCAACTCCAAGCCTCTTGTTCTGTGGCTTAATGGAGGTATAATATAGTATAACCCATTCACCATAATTCTTTACTTTTGTGCTTCTGGATCTTACAATAGCATCTCTTTTTGCACTTTTAATGCTTTGTAAATGCAGTGTGTATGGGGTATGTAGAGATTGCTTTTACTTTTCCAGAATATTTCAACAAAATATAGAGCAAGTATGTAGTCCAAAATATTTACTAAATTATTAATAACATTTTTTTTTAAATTATATTGTAAATGCAGTGTATATGGAGAGATTGATTTTACTTGAGCAGTTGCAGATTTTAGAAATATTTCGAAATCTAGAACAAAAATATGGTCCAAAAAATTGATAAAAAATGAGATGAAATAGAACTCTGCATTTTTTTTTTAAGCTCCTGAAACTTCAATATAGGATTTTTTTGGTTGGCATTACCAGTAAGGCTTGTAATGATTTCTGAGTGGATGATAACCAATCTACATCCTAAGTTTTTCTTCTTCAGTTGTCAAACAGTATAGATTACTCTCTAGGTCTATATATTGTAGTTCATGTTATATAAATTTCTCAAAATGTTTCTGCAAGTTATTCATCTTCAACAGTTTGGAAAGTCTGTGAAGAGAAATCCATTGAGAAAATGCTACACGTCCAAACTGCATTAGGCAAAGCCAAGACTTCATGGAACAACATTTATAACTCTCACCGACATGAGTTATGAAAAATTGTTGTGTACAGACACAATCAGGTCCATACATAGCTCTGATGCAAATGTTGTGGCCTGTATTGATAGGTGTGGTAAGTTGAGTACGTTTGTCCATTGTATGTCTGTACAGTTTTGTTGGGACAATATCCATCCATAATTCCCAGCAATGTTCGGGTTGATGTGCCCATGGATTTGACCATATCCAATGCTTGTTGGATGGGAACTGTACTGAGATGTGAACGATGGTTTGCAAAACTATATCAAAACGTTGATATTTGGCAGAATATCAAAGTCAAATGCCTAGCTAGCAAATTCCTACGGTAGTTTTTCTTGTCCTGTGATATTTATTATTATTAGCTGGCAAAGCCTACACAACTTCTGTTCAGGAATTGATTGATCTTCATCTATTGTTGTCAAGAATGAATGATGGATCTGGATGTTGGTATACGTACTGAGGCCTCTATATCACTTTCTAGAAGGAAAACATTATGGAGTGACCCAAAAATGTAGATTATATAATAACAATTATATTGTATATATTGAAATATAAATAAATAAATATATATATATATAATGATATTTTTGGAGAGATATTTTTAAGAATTATTAGTTTAAGCTGTTTAATTTATTTATTTCAAATATTTTTAGATTTTTTATAGTATTAAATCTTATTTATATATTTAAAAACACATTTTAAACAATAAAATATCACAATTTAATGAAAAACTATACTGACCAAAATTTTACACCAACTTTACACCATGTGTAAAGATATATTAATGATAAATATACTAATTTATATATATTTTTATTGACTTTTAATTCATTATTTATCTAAATGATTTTCAAGTCTCTTTTCCTCTTTTGTGGTCAAGAAGCTATCCAGAGTAGTTGAAGAAGAAGAGGGTAAGATCAGCTACCGATTACAAAAGGTGCAAGTTTTAATGTCAGCACTTGCAGGTGTGGGAGATAATGGCCATTATTGTGGTTCAATCAAATCCATCCCAATCACTACAGATAGATGTAACCAAGTGAGAAGACAGTAATGTGAGCTCTCACTCCTATCCTATGACTTATATTCAAGGTAGCCTCGTAATGAAATTAATGGTGGTAGATGAATCAGTCTGTGAGTCCACATCTCCCACAGTTGTCAGCTGCTAGCTGCATTAGAGAGGTTTCATAATTTCCAACTCTAATGCAACCAACTACCATGTTGGCTAGTGTGTTCTTCATGTTTGTATTCAAATTTCTAGATCTGTCAAAGATTTATTTGGGTAACAGTGAGGTTTTGGTGGATGGTGATTTGACTGGAGCATTGTTGCGTAATAATCTGCATGAGAGAGTCGGTATGAAGGGGTGGGGGAACCGAGGTGCCTTTGTCTTTTCTGCTGCCATAAAGTTGTAGCAGGTTCTGGATATATATCCAAAAATGGCCAAAATAGACGCATGCAAGCAAGCAGCTATATTACCATATAGATGGTATAGGTGGTGAGAAAATACGTTACAATCTCTTATTGGGCACCGCAATCCCCGGTGTTATAAAACAATTATTAAACTTTTATGGTATGGAATCTGGATACGTGGTTCCAGGAGATAAAAACAAAATTGTTTATTCCATCAATAAGTGCAAGTGGCAGTGAGGATGGTGAGAGATTCTGGTGGTGCAGGAATTATGAGCATCATTTGGTGGCCGTGGAAAGAGAATTAGTGTGCAAGCTCAGGGTAACACGTAGAAGGAAGCCCAGACACTGTTTTGCAGTTTCTGGAAAACTTCATAAATGATATTCACACATAATTTGCTGCCACTGTCATTGTGCTATGTTCATGCTCAATCATTTTTTTGCATGCAGATTGATTTCTAGACAAAGTAGATATGCACACCCCATAAGTCAATCACGTAATATAAGTACCCAGCTCGAAAATTTGAGTAATGGGTAGTGCGGTTGTTGGGGTTCTCTTTTGGATAAGGCTTGTATCGTTGAAACTATTTCATTGTAGTGATCTTATCATATCATATAATTAACTTATAGCTATACTTATATATATTTATTGTTGATTGTGTGATATAATTATATTGAAATATATTGTGGATGGTGGGATATAGTTATATTTGTATGGATTATAGATTTTGAAATATATTGAAGATTCTAGGAATATTTTAGAATCTAAAAGATTAGAAATTCATAATATCTCTAAAACTCACAATCTAAATAAAATCTAAAAGACTAGAAATTCATGATATTTTCAAAACCCACAATCTAAATAAATTCGATATAAGTTAACTAACATACTTATCTTAATTGGATTACGAATTCTATAATATTTTAAAATTTGAAAGAGAAAAACAAAGTTAACCATTCAACTTAGCTCTTAGATTTCAGAAAAATCTATAATCAAATTAATTTCATGAAAATTTACATCACATATGGTCACTCTTCCATTCATACATTTTTATTACTTCTAGTATTCATTCATCCATCCACGATGAGATGAAGATTTTAAGTAAATTCCAGTGATCCGAAAATGCTTAGCATGCAAACCTAACCTGAGATATTAAAGTATGCCAATAATTATTATAGCATTGTTGGATTGCAGGGCCAGGATGCTCATCAATAGCCTATGGAGAATCGGAAGAGATAGGCCCATTTCGATTAAACAAGACAGGCGCTGGTCTGCTCTTGAATCCTTTCGCATGGAATAAATGTAAGTTATTGAAATCCCATTAGGAATTGATGTGTTTTTTTTTTAAATATCAGAAAGATTAATTTTTTTATTCTGGATTTTGGGACTATTTTGAATAAAAATAAAAAGAAAATTAAACAATTAACTTTGTTAAGATTTAAATAAATTATTGTGAGTTTACATAACCATTAGTTATGGTAAATTAAAATTAATCAACTAACTTTGTTAAGATTTAGATAAATTATTGTGAGTTTACATAACCATTAGTTCTGGTAAATTAACAAATTGGCAGTGGCCAATTTACTTTTTCTGGAGTCTCCTGCTGGAGTGGGATATTCTTATACAAACACGAGCTCAAATTTAAAAGATACTGGAGACAAACGAACTGGTAAGTTTATCCATCTATTTAATTAGTTATATACCATTCCTGCAAAATTACATGGATCTGAATTACGTCTTTTCCTTGCAGCTGAAGATTCACTAGCTTTTCTCATCAACTGGTTTGAAAGGTTTCCTCAATATAAACACAGAGAATTGTATATTACTGGGGAGAGCTATGCAGGTTAGTAGGGGCTTTAAAATTTTATGAGTTTAAATTGTTAATTGGGTTTAGTTAGGATGTTGGAAGGAATGATTCACATTTTATAGAGGATAATAGGGACACTAAATTTTGTTAGATTTTGATATAATAATTAAATTATTAATTAGAATTATTGGTTTTAAATGATTATTAGTTTAAATTGTTAATTGGGTTTATTGAAGATGGTCGTTAGAAAGAAAGATTCACTTAATGATTAAGAGTATGTGTTTTCTCTTAAGAGGTTATAGGTTCAAACTCGGATGGGTAGAGTATGTATGCTTTTGTAGATTTTTCAGTCAAATAGCTACACAAAAGTGGTTTTAAATTTTTATTAGTTTAAATTGTTAATTGGGCTTATTTAAGATGGCCCTTAGAAAGAATGATTCACATAATGGTTAAGAGCATGTGTTTCCTCTTAAGAGGTTATAAGTTCAAACTCAGAGGGGTAAAGTATAAATGCTTTTGTAGACTTCTCAGTCAAATAGTTACACAAAAGTGAGCCTCTTGTCTTACAAACAAAAAGTCTTATTCACCAATTTAGTGTTTGATTTAACTGTGACCTTAAAATTAAATAATAATAATAATAATTCATGCTTTATATTAGGAAACTAAATTCTCAGATAATAATAATTCACACTCTACATAAATTAATAAATTAAGAAGAAACTAAATTATGTTAGATTCTGCTATAATAATTAAATTATTAATTGGATTTATCTATAGTTCCCCACTCCTGTTATATTCTATTCTGTTCTGAACTGTAAAATACATGAAAAAAATCTTAATTAATTCGTTTATACAGGACATTATGTCCCGCAGCTTGCAAAGAAGATATACGAGTACAATAAAGGAAAGTCCAATCCATTTATAAATCTGAAAGGATTCATGGTAAATCCCCCTTTCTGTAATTTTAGTTTCTATTAATTCTGATGATTTAGATACACATGTAGTACATATGTAAAAGAATAATATTATTGCAGGTGGGAAATGCAGTTATGGACAATTATTATGACAACTTGGGGACTGTAACTTACTGGTGGTCACACGCTATGATATCTGACTATACTTATCATAATATTCTGAGGCATTGCAATTTTAGAATGCAAGATAATTCAGCTGACTGTGATCATTACATCAACTATGCAATGAATCATGAGTTTGGGGACATAGATCAATATAGTATTTACACTCCTCCCTGCGAAAAGTCCAGTGGGAAGAAGACGTTTGTAAGATTCAAGAAATCGGTATTTGTCAATCTCGGCCACTTGATCAGTATTTTTTAAATTATATATACTCCAATCAGTTAATACTTTCACCACTGTGTATAATACTTTCACCACTGTTTTCTTTTTCATTTTGCAGCTACTGAGACAGGTATCAGGTTATGACCCTTGCACAGAAAGTTATGCAGAAAAATATTATAATAGACCGGATGTTCAGAGAGCTCTTCATGCCAATACCACAAAGATTCCATACCGATGGACTGGATGCAGGTGTGCGTGGGAGGCATTAAAATAGAAAATCCTCCTCATTGATACTGAATATTCACAGAATATATATAGATATAAGCCATTTCTAATTATGATTTTCATCTGGAAACATGGTAAATGATTTTTTATGAACCATATATTAGGGCATCAGTTCTGATATTAAATTCAGTATAGACTTGTTTCCAAAAAAATAAAAATAAAAACCCAGTTTATATTTATGGTAGGTAATTAAAAGGAATTTAAATGGCAAACTTCAAATCTTTTTCGGTTTAGAACCTTTGAGATAATTGTAAAATGATTTATTTTATTCATATATTTATTTTTTATTATGAATTAAATATTTATTAAAATTGTAATAATAAACTTTTTATATAAATCAACTTACATTTAGACTTCATAGGTCTACTTCACTGGTCAAACTCTGTAGTTTATTAAGGAGTTGTTTAGGGACACAACAATATAGTTGGGAAGGCAGTTTTTTTTGTTATAATTCAGTAAAAATAATTTAAAAAATTAAGTAGTTGGAGTGTTTGAATTTGTTTTTCGATAGTGGAAATGCATTTAGCACCATCAAAAATACCTGGAACACCCAAAATCCTGAAATTTGACAATCATAACCCAAAATTTCAAAAATTTCTGCCAGAAATTTTCATAATCTTACCTAAATTGCTGGGTTATTTTGTAAGTTATTTTAGACTACCCAGTTTTTTTTTCATAGTGGTTCACGTTCAAGTGAGGACTCAACCAATTGAGCTAACCCTTGGGGCTTTAGACTACCCAGTTTATTAATGTCAATAGATGTTAATTGTATTTTCTTAAAATTAAATAAATTTTTTTTTAACCTTATTTTTCTTTATTGTAATGGGTTCTCTTTTTTAATTCTACGTTTGTAATCTTAATTTGTTTTAATAAAAGTTATAAAAAACATATCAATTTCATTTTTTTTTTAAATAACTAATAATATAAAACAAATTTTAAAAAATAATGAAAAAATCCCTTTCCAATATAAACATGCTTGACAATGATAATTATATTGAGCTTTTTCTTTGGCATCCATGACATTAGATTTTTTTTTTTTGAATCACAAACTAGTCCTAAAAATGAATCACATTTGTTGATTTGAAATGTTGCACAAAAATGTCCAATAGGATAGATCTAGGTCGAGATGAATCACATTTATTAATTTGAAAAAAGCCGTAATCTAAAAAAGTAACAAAATGGCCTAGAATCCATCAGAGATTTTGAAAAAATCTGGCAAAGATTTTATCATAATCTTCTTTTCAGTTGTTAAACTTCAGTATTTTGAGTGCCCTAAGAGTTTTTGATAGTGCTGAATCCATTTCCACTATCAAAAATGGATTCCAAACACTGTAACTACCTGATTTTTTGAATTTTATTTTACCAGATTCCCACAAAAAACTGCCATCCAGGCTATTCTGTACCTGAGTAGACAACTTCCACAAAAACTTCCAATAAATCTTTAAAAAAAACTAGACAAATCAAATCCCAAAAACCTCAATTCTAAAATGGTAATTATAATTATACATCTCACTGTGAAATACACTTACACATTGCTTTTCTCTGCAATTTTGTTTAAACATGATCTAACCCTCTTTCAACATTTCAAATTGTGATGTCCAGCGATGTCCTCATTCGCAATTGGAAGGACGCAGATTTCTCAGTCCTGCCAATTTACACAGAGCTCATTGCCAATGCCAGCCTTAGAATTTGGGTTTACAGGTTCATAAATTTCTTCCTCTTTTCTCCTTATATTTTGGTTTTCTTTGACACATTCCTTTAATGAAATTGTGAACTGGGTACTGATAAATATATGACCTTTAATGAAATTGTGAACTGGGTACTGATAAATATATGATCTTGCCTCAGTGGTGATGCTGATTCTGTAGTTCCAGTAACAGCAACCAGATATTCACTTGCTGATCTTCTTCTTCCAGTAAAAACTCATTGGTACCCATGGTACACCCATAAGCAGGTTCCAACACTTCAACCAGTATTATTACCATTGATTATTTCAGAACCCAGATGGGATTCACTACTAGTTACAGTTATACAGTACTAGCTGAGCCATGAACTGTCTAAATCTTTTGGTTTCTCTGTATGTTTGTATTTATTAATAGGTTGGAGGTTGGACGGAGGAATACCAGGGTTTAACATTTGCTACCATAAGGGGGGCTGGCCACGAAGTTCCACTCTTCCGACCCAAAAGCGCCTTCCAGCTTTTCAAATCATTTTTATCAGGAACAAGCTTGCCTGCAAACCCTAATTAATTAAGCTGGTCATGAATTCTTTCAACATTCTGCAAATATACCATATCAATTCTCTTACTGGTAGATTGAGACACTGCAATTCTTTTCATTATGGTTTTAGCCAGCTGTGATTGTCAGAATTGGCAACATAGAATATGTAATTGTCAAGTTTGTTTTATATATCTTTAGTTTTGTGGAGATTAAAATTTCTTTTGTAAAATAAAAAGAAATTTAAGTGATAATAGGAGAGGCAATTGCAACTTGCAGCCAGCAATATCGAAAGCTAATTTGTGAAATTTGCAGAAGTTTGTTGGTTCTGATATTTGCAGAACGTGAACGGCTGGATCATCAGAGTTATTCAATGCAGTGCAATGAAGATTGTTGTGAGAGAATCAGAGTTATTCAATGCAATGCAATGAAGATTGTTGTGAGAGAATCCTTTGGTAGAAGTGGAATCTTGTACCTTTGTTAGTGATAGAATTTATTATTTTATTTATTGATTTCTGACCAGTAGTATTAATGCAATGAAAAACAGCGAGCACACCTCTCCATGAAAACCAAGTCAACTTTCTCATCTCTGAGATACATTAATAACAAACTCTGGTGAGAAGTCAGTAGCATGGGAGCTACTTTTTAGACTAAATTATGAAGACACACGAGTTTCACTTTCAAATATAAATGTCGGCATCTACACTAATAACTAGCATTGGATCGTAGCGGATAACGTACCCAGCAGCCCGACACAGTTTCTGTCACTGCCGCTTCTGAGAACGCAACATTATTCTGTACTGTTCCCTCGAAAATGTCTAGGAAATCCATTTAATACATAGATATGGGGATGCAGCAATGCCACATATATAGAATAAATAATTAAGTTTTTTGAAGTAAAGCAAAGAGTTTGTTAAAAAATCAGTTTAAATAACATAGATCAAGATTTTATCAAAAAAAATCTACTAATTTCTATTATAAAATTTGGAAACTTCAAAAAGTAGCATTACAGACAAGTCCAAAAAAATTATACATAATAAAATTTTTGGCAAGATTATAACAAAATCTTGCAGAAAATTTTGAAAACATGAGTTACAGTTGTCAACTTCAGGATTTTGGGTGCCCCAGAGATTCTTGATGGTGCTGAATCCATTGTTATTCAAACATTCTAACAATCTGACTTTTTGAATTTTCTTTACCAGACTGTAGCTAAAAATATGCACATAGCATGTTCACTTTTTTTCAAACAGAAAAAACTCTGGCTTATATAATCCATAGCCTGCTCACTTGTGGTATTGTTGGATGTTAATGGTGCTACTTGTGATATTGTTGGATGTTAATGGTGCTGAATCAATTAATATTCACACTCTAACAATCTGATTTTTTGAATTTTTTTTACCAAATTATAGCTAAAAATCTGCCCTTTCAAAAACAATGCCTATTCACTTGTGGTATTGTTGGATGTTAAATGTTGTTGGATAACTTCCAAAAAATAATTAAGCTATAATATTTATATATAACATGTTAATTGATTATAATAAAAAAATCATTAATTTGAGATTTTCATGTAAATGTTTTAAAAGAATAATTAATTTGAGATTTTCATATAAATATCCCAAGTACTTTTATAAAAGTAAGATTCTATACATAACATATGTTATTATTAACACAATCATATAAATTAAATGATCAATACATTTCTATAAAACCATGATAAGTATCAAATACTTCATAATACATTTCACATTGCCAAAAATTAAAAAAATTCATAAAAATTAACTAAATTATAAATTTGTTTTTAAAATATTATTAATTATATAATAATTAATATATAAGTTAAATACATATACATTTAAAAATATATGTAGCAAGATTCTTAACTTGACATTTAACCTCACTTTACCATAGAGATTTTTAACATGTGAATAAGCTTTGTTACAATACCATGAGCCAATACCATACCACTCTCAAAACACAATAACTCATTTCACATGAAATTTGCTTATATGACATTGTTTGATTAATTTAAATAAAATGACAAAAAGAACATAACTACTTTTAAGATAAATTCTAACCTTTAATATGTATATAGTACTAAAAATTTTCTAGAATATTCTATGGAGATTCCATCCCTACCAATCACTTAATAATTATTGATAATTAAATTAAAATTATAAAAACCCTATTATAAAATAGACACATGTATTTGTATGACAAAAACATATAACAACAAGTCCAAATTATATACTAACCTATATAAAATAAAGAATACACCAACATATAACAAGTCCAAGTTATGTAAAACTTCCTATATCTATGTGAATATCTTCTTTTGACAAGAGTGAGTAATAATTTTATGTTCCATGTAGATGTGAGAGAGACTTGATTTAATTGAACACCTAATTAAGTAATCTCTTCCCACAAAGATAAAAAGTGTGAAATTTGTGACAACACTAGAATTTTTAAATACTTTAAGATAAGTGAGTCCCTTTTCCAACGCAAATAATAAAAGTACCCCAAGTGCACACAATTTTGCATAAGTATTAATGCCAATACCTAGCCCTACTCTAAATATAAAGCCATGGACTTTAGTTATAAGTACAATACCTTGGTTTTAGTTAGAAATACAACACCTCATACCTCATAGGATGAGGTTCTCCCTTAATAGCATCATTGAAATAAACCTATGGTTGTTCATGGTTTATCTCTTACACTGTCGATGTTGGCACAACCTATTTTTCAAGAGGGAAATTTTGTAAAATACTTATACATCGGAGAGTCAATAAGCTTAAGCTTGTCTTCAAAGCATTTCTAGCCATGTTAATAATAAGAGGAAATGTTCTCATTCCCTTAAATATATGTCTTAAAAAATTATCACCAAAGTTACATATGATTATGATAGCCATGTAAATAATAGGAAATGTAAATAATAAGAGGAAATGTTCTCATTCCGTCTTAAAAAATTATCACCTAAATTACATATGATTATGATAGCCATGTAAATAATAAGAGGAAATGTTCTCATTCCGTCTTAAAAAATTATCACCTAAATTACATATGATTATGATATAAAAAAAAAATGAGTTGTTATTTTGAAAGTTAATTAATAATCAATATCTTTAATTTTTATTAATTAATTTTACTAACCAAAAATTTATATAGGCTAAATGATATCAATTAAAATAAATATATTTATGGGACCAATCTCTTTCACTTTTTCTAGGGTTTGAACCTATAACACTACTAACTAGGTTTTTATTTAAATTCGTCCATTGTAGTGGTTGTGTGGGGGAACTCTGCTCCCTCTTTTGTAAAAGTTCTAGTCAATAGAGAACCTAAGAGGACTTATTCAACCTCTTGTCCTTATAATCAGGAAAAAGCCAAGGAATTTACAATACCTGTGGGAGAAGTGGGAATACTCTAACCCATAAACAACGTAGGGGGAATCATCCTCCATACCAGCCAACAAATGCATTAATATTGCGTACAAGATCCCAAATATGAGATATAGTTCACTTGTGGTATTGTTGGATGTTAGTTATCTTTGGTGTTGTTGGATGCTAGTTTCAAACTTGAAATCTTAATTATGGTAAATTATACATTTTCATAGACTAAGTAGTGTTCTTATGATGTATAGTGACTTTAATTCTCTTAAATTTATTTTTAATTTAAAAAAAATCTTAAAATTTTATAAAAAAAAAGGTAATAACCTTATTTTGTAAGAAAATAAACTATATCATTTAAATGTATAGATGGCGTGTTAATTGATTATCAAAATGAATGAATAAGTTAATATTTTCATATAAACATCCGAAATGCTTCTATAAATGTGGGATTCAATACATAACATATGTTACTATCACACCAACATATAACAATAAGTTTAATTTATATAAAGCAAAAAACATAGGACAAACCACATGTCATAAAACTAAATACTAAGAGCCAAGCCCAACTTTGTCAAGTTAAAAGTGAATTTCCTGAAAGGGAGGATAGTAACTCCATACTACATTACCTACCTCCTTGGTGATGTAGCAACTACCTACATTCTTGTGAATACCTTATTTTGACAAGTTAGTAATGATGCTCCATTCTATGCGAATGTGAGAGAAAGATACTTCATCTAATTGAGCATATAGTTGGGTAGTATCCTCTAACAAGGGTAAAAGTGTGAAATTTTTGCAATGAAAATCCTTAAGATAAGTGACTCTCTTTTCCAATGCCAATAATAAAAGCAACCTAATTGCACATAATTTCTCATAGGTATTGTGTTAAAGAGTGCAACTAGGGGCTAATTCCCCTTCTTAGAAGCTATATATATATATATATATATATATATATATATATATATATATATATATATGTGATACCTTCTTGTACTTATTGTTGATGTTCTATCTACAATTACTGTCAATGATGATCTAGTGAATGAAACTGAAGTTTTAATGTGATTGTTATTAGATATGAACTAAAGTTGTTATTCGAATAATAAAACATTGAAGTAATTGTTGCAAGCATAGAACACACCATAAAATTTAACATGTTATTAGAGCCCAGGTGAAGACAAATCCAAGGAACAAGAGAAGAAATCATCGTTGAATAAATGTTATTTTTGAACAAGGTCTGTTGGAACAAGTCTCCATGGATACTCACTCTTATTTCAAGACAAAGGATAAGCTCAATGAAAAATTAGATTATCATGCATGGATGATGACTCTTGATTTGACCTTGGAGGAACATGAAATGTTGGATTATGTGCAAGGGAAAGTGGTGGAGCCTCCTTCAAATGCACCCGTTGTTGCTAGAATGAATTATATAAAAGGAAAGGTCATAACTAAGAAAACCTTAGTTGACTCCGTTCAAAAGCATTTAATCTCTTATATTTTTCATCTTGGAACTTCTAAGGAATTCTACGATAAGTTGATAGGGATGTTCAAAGTCAACAATTCAAATCAAATTCTCTTTCTCAAGAACAAGTTAAAGGATATCAAAATGGGCCAAGGGGAGTCTATACAAACATATTTCATGAGAATAACTCAAGTAAAGAATGATTTTATATCTGTTGGAGAAGTTATTGTTGAATGGGAACTCACCCCTATTTCACTTTGAGGTCTTACAAGGCCATGGGAAACATTTTTCACCACCATTCTCAACAATGACAAGATACCTGGTTTTGATGAGCTATTGGTTAGATGCACTCAAAAGGAAATAAGGATGATGGAGAGAGATACACATGTTAATGGAAGTGAACCTATTACTTTCTCTACACATGCTAAAAGGATAAATTATGTTAGTCCATCAAATTCAAGAAGGCGAGGTTTTGGATCTAAGAAGGGATTCAAAGGAAAAGGAAAAGGAAGATGCTTCCGCAACAAGTTTGGCTACTATGTTAGAGAATATCCTCACAAGAAGGATCCTCCAAGGGACAACAAAAACAATTAAAGAAACAACAGGTTAACAAAAAAGGAAAATGGAATGCTCGTGTTGCTCGAGAAGGAAATAATCGACCTCCCAAGAGGACAAGAAATGCCAAGTATGATGAAACTAATGTTGCTGAAAAATAAGATGAGTATTTTCTCACTTATACTTTATCTACTACCTCTCCTCCAGACATCTTGTATCAATGTTTAATTGATAGTGGAGCCTCAAGGAATTTCACTGGATATAAGGAGGTTCTCTCAAATTTAGTTAAGAGGAAGACTAATCTAAATATTATTCTTGGAGATAATTCCATCTACCCCATGAAAGGAATAGGAGTTGTTACTCTTCACTTAAACTATGGTCAAACCACATATCTTCAATATGTTTTATATGTTCCTGATTTGAAGAAGAATTTGATATCTATTTCTGCAATGGAGGACAAACGCTTCAAGGTAGCTTTCACTGATGGAAAGGTACGTGCATGGAATAAGAAATTTAGAGATTCCTTTACTCTTGGGTTTATGGTTGATGGTATTTATCAAGTTGGTAGAATTACTTTGGGAGCTTTGGCAAACGAAACTTCTATACAATGTGATCTATGACACCAAATATTTTCTCATTTACATTACAAATCCTTATCGAGTGTAAGGAATGTGGTCACAAGAATGTCGAATTTTGTATGAATCATAAAGGATTTTGTCAAGGTTGTGTATCAGGAAAACATACAAAGAGACCATTCCCTTCTAATGAGAGAAATACAAATAATATTCTTCAAATGATCCATTATGTCATGGTTGGTCCCTTTCTCATGACTTCATTGGGAGGATACTTATACTATGTGATATTTCTGAATGACTTCTCCCGCAAATATTAGATTTATTTCTTAAATAATAAGGTTGATATATGTAGATGGTTTCGTTTTTTCAAAGCATTGGCGGATAAACATACAAGCAAGAAGATCAAGGCATTGAGAATTGATAATGGATCTGAATATGAATCTACTGAATTCAATGAATTTTTCAAAGATGTGGGTATTAAGAGGGAGATTTCCATTCCATACAATCCATAAAAAAATGGAGTTGTCGAGAGAAATAATCGTGCAATTATGGAAGCCACCCGTGCCATGATTCATGATCAAGGCCTATTGAAGTTTTTATGGGGAGAATATATGAACACTATTATGTACATTCAAAATAGGAGTCCTCATTAAAGCTTTTATTTCAAGACACCTGAAGAAATATTCATTGCTAATAAACCTGATGTTGTACATTTTAGAATCTTTGGTTGTCCTATATATTTTCATGTACCAAAAGAGAAAAGGAACAAATTGGAAGCCTCTAAGAAGAAAGGTGTATTTTATGGATATAATAAAGATTCGAAGGCATATTGAATTTATGTACCTGGATAGAGAAATGTAGTAGTAAGTAGAGATGTTACCTTTGATGAAGACTATGCCCTCGAAAAAGCAAGGGATCTCCCCATCACAAGGAAGATGATGATGTTGCTAAAAATCCAAAAGAACCTCTGATGAATGAACCATGTTGACAGCCTAATTGATCCACCTCATCCACCTCCTTGTGATCCCTCTATCTCAAACAAAATATTTCTATGGCTTCGAGATACACTTTAATATGCAAAAAATCATCCTTCCCAAAGAGGAAATTTTCGAGAAAGTAAGAAGCCTAGTAAGTATCAATGATACTTTACTTCCATGAGTACTATAGCATTTAAAATAAACCTTGCACTTTATAAGAATATATGAAGCAATATGTATTGAAAGATGATATGGCTGAGGAATATGAGTCAATAATGAATAAAAATGTATGGGAAGTGGTGCCTAGACCCAAGGACAAGTTTGTAGTCATTTTGAAATGGATATATAATATTAAACATGGAGTTGATGCAAGTGCTAATAAATACAAGGCAAGTTTTGTGGCCCGTGGCTTATCACAAAAGGAAGGAATTGGTTATGATAATATTTTTTTCCTACTGTTCGATACACAACTATACGATCCATAGTTTCTCTTGCTACAAATCAAGGATGGATCCTACATCAAATGGATGTCAAGGCTACATTCTTACATGACTCACTTAAGGAAGAAGTCTACTTGAAAAAACCTTAGGGGTTTGAAGAGCAGGAGAAAAAATTATGTATGCATGTTGAAGAAAGCCCTCTATGAGTTAATGCAAGCCCCTAGGGCTTTGTATGAGAGGATTGATAACTATCTCATGAAAATGATATTTACAAGGAGCTATGTTGATCCAAACTTATACTTCAAGGTTGAAAAGGACATGCCACTTATTTTGGTCTTATATGTTGATGATCTATTTCTGACTGGTGTAGACCCTCTCATTTATCAATGTACGAGGGATTTGACTTCTGAATTCGAGGTGAAGGACCTAGGATTGATGCATTAATTCCTAGGCTTGGAGGTCTGGGAAAATCCAAGTGATATTTTCCTTGAGAAAGGAAAATATATTATGAAGTTGTTAGAAAGATGTGGCATGGTGGACTGCAAGTCTGTGACTACACCGATGGAACTAAATTTCAAGAAGCTATATTGTGGAAGTGTTGCTGGTCGAATTTTAGAAAATCCTACCGAATATAGACAACATGTGGGAGAATTGATGTTCTTGGTAAGCACATGGCTGGAGATATGCTTTTTTGTTAATGCATTGAGATAGTTTAGGGTTGAGCCTCATTATATACATTGGGTTGTTGTAAATAATATTCCAATATATTTTTATGGTAATATCAACCATGGACTAAGGTACACTATCAGGGATCTGAGATTACATAGATATACTGATGCCAATTGGGCTGACAGTGTGGTGGTTAGAAAAGGCACATCAGAATGTTGTTTCTCTTTGGAATCTAATTCCATCTCATGGATGAGCCAAAAACAAAAAAAAATTGCACTAAGCATCACCGAGGTTGAATATATTGCAGCTAGTATAGATTGTTGTGAAGCCATTTGGTTTAGGAAGCTCTTTAGTGAGTGATTTGAGCATTTGTTGGATACCAACATCATTTATTGTGATAATCAAAGTGGGATTCACCTTTCAGAGAATCTCATGTTCCACATCCAATCCAAGCATATTAATATTAGGTACGATTTTATTTTAGATATGGTGCAATGGGGAGCAATAATGCTCCAAACATCAGGATGGATGAACAAGTTGCTGACATCCTCACAAAGCCTTTGGGAAGACCAAGTTCTTAGCCTTCAAAGAGATACTCGGATTCATGGAAAGAACCTCCCATGAGGGTCCCAATTGAGTTGGAAATTGAGCTCTAGGAGCTCCTAGGGACCTGGGGTACTTCTTGAGCTATTTGGGCATAGGGTGAGTGGTTCACCTTCCCCTGTGGAGTACATACCCTAGCATGTGAGCATAAGGTGAGTGGTTCACCTTCCCCTATGGAGTACACTATATGAGAACAAGGTGAGTGGTTCACCTTCCGTTGTGGATACCCCAACATACATCTTACCCTTGTAGTCTGGGACTCTTGGGAAGTGCCTCTCATCTAGCTAATGAGTTGGAAAAAGTGGTTAGGGTTAATTAGTACTACCGCCAAAAACTTTAGGTACTACTGCATTACCTATGACTATGATGCATGATATTAAACAACTTGATTGATAAGGATCAAGTCTGGTAGGGGTTCTATCCCTAGACATGAGGACTTTCCTTTGTCATTTTGGCAAGAGTGGTAGGGTCTTGTGACCCACCCTCTTTCAATACTTTCTTATTTGACTATGCTATCATTCTTCAAAATAGACGAGACAAGTTGCAGAGATGTCACATGATGGATGTTGGGTACCAAATCTGTATACTTTTCCCTTCTATTTTCACCCACCTTTCTACCTCTTTGTATCATTAATTGTTCTAAACACATGAGGTAAATCCCTTCCCAATGTCTTATATGGAATGTTTAATTAATGAAATAATAGTCATGGATATTTTACCTATGCAAGTATTAACTCTGTTATTTCTACAGATTCGGCAAGTAAAGGGACCACATCTACAAGTCACGAAGCAACTCCGAATTCTCAGCATTATCTCGATATGTTGTAACAACACAATAGATTCCAACTTACCCTGGATCTATTTCAAGCCTTTCGTGGTTTTCTCTCAGAAACTAGTTGGTTGTTGTAACAATTTTATATTTGTAGATATTTAGTTATAAGATGGGAAAAGACGGTTTACCTAAACATTTGTATAAGAAGGGCCTCCGGGCTGTGAATCAAGGGTTAAGCATAAAGAGATAGATATTGTAACAGAAGTATTTTTAATCAATTGAATGCACATCATTTTTTTGTTCTATCTGTGAGCTGTGAGTTTACCACAACCCTGATCAGAGAGTTGGGCCCACTCTTCTAATCAGGTGTTGTGTTATTTCCCTTTATTGATTTCGCATTTCTGTTTGTCATTTTAATTTTTGTTCCAGTATGATTTTGTAATTGTTGTGAATGCTTTTATAATTCCACAATTTATCTTTAATTGTTGTTACAATAGTTTTTCTTGTTTTAATTATTAAATATGTGTTCAATAGTGAATTATTTTATTGCTCTTGCATATACTGTGCATGTTAGTCTTGCAATAACCAATGCACTCGGATTGATAATTAATGTGGGAAAGGGTTTGAATACTTGTTCACACTTGGACACCAACATTTTGGCATCGTTGTTGGGGAAGGCTAACAAGGTGCAAGAACACGATCTGCAATTGATCCAGGGATCAATCTCTCGTCTTGGGGAGGAAATTCATTACCCTGATCTGAGCCCTAAGCATAGTGTTCTATTTTTTTCGCTTTTTCATTGTTTCTTGTAGAACTAATCTCTCGTCTTGGGGAGGGAATTTGTTACCTTGCTCTGAGTCCTGAGCATAGTGTTCCATTTTTTCTGCTTTTTTATTATTTTCCGAAGGGCCAATTTCTCGTCCTGGGGAGGGTATTCGATCACCCTACTTCAGGTCCTAAAATTTGAATTTTATTTATTTATTTATTTTTTATTTGATTCTCTTTTTGAACCCACACTCTCATCCTAGGGAGGAAACTGTCTGTCCTTCTCCGAGTCCTGAGCACTTTTGTTATTTTAATGATTTCTTCCCACCAATTGCATGAACAAAGATCCGAGTGGCAAAGGAAGACCCCTAAAGAAGGGAAGGGATCTAGGAAGGAACACGTATATCTAGGAGATCATCACAAAGGCTGAATCAGAAGCATATTCTCATTCTGCTGTCAGGGTAAGGGTTTAGACGAAATCTAAAGAGCAGTCGGTTATGTAGCCAGTACCATCCACAGTACCAGAGGAAATTCTTTCAACAGTAGAAGGAGGAATAAATAAGGTATTAGTGGAAGAGATACCCCTTCTGCCAATAGAGGGGGAAGAAATCGCAAGTAGGGGGTTAGAAGAATTGAGAAATTCCAATTGACAAGAAGAACTCCTGAGGAGTTTGCATCACCACGAGACTAAGGGAGTGCTGTGAAACCTCCTGCAATCGCATCACTCCAATTATTAGTTGCAGAACCAGTTGAAATCCCAGGTAAGTATTGAAGGATATTCATGGCACCTACAAGTTCCTCTATTGATTTCCCAATTGGAAACATTATAGGTGATGCACCGATAAAGCCCATTCCTTTTACGACTCTGCCTAATTTTCATGGGATTTCCTCTAAAGACCCTAATACATTCCTCTTCAAATTTGACAGTGTCTATCGAGGGTATGATTATATCGCTAATGCTCAGAAATTAAAAATATTTCCTGCTACTTTAAAAGGGAAAGCCTTGCGATGGTTCATGGGTTTAGGGGAAAAGACTATCTCCTCATGGGATGCGATGAAAGAAGTATTTTTGGAGAAATATCAAGATTACTATAAATCCCATGACATAAAAGAGGAGATTTTCAATTTTGTACAAAAAGAGGATGAGAATATGGAAGATTGTGTGGAACGATTTAAATACATACTGCAGAGATCGGGCCATAGTGACTTGGACAAAGATATTCTAAAGATCATCCTTCTCTGGGCACTTAGGGAAGATTCCCTACAACTCTTGAACATAGTAGGAAGGGGGATGTTTCGAAGGAATACTTCAACACTATCTGTGGGCTATGCATTCAGTGTTCACATGGGGCTGCGAGAAATGGACAAAGAATTTGGTCATAAAAAACTTCTGGTGGATGGGTTACAAAGGCAGAAATCAGAAACCTACTAGATAACCTAAGGACTGATATCCTAAGTACATTATCTGCCCAGATGGACACTTTGCAAGAGAAACAAAAATAAATGGAGTTGGAGAAGACTATGGCTATATTCTGCCCATAGTGCAAAAAGAAGCATCATTTAAAAGAATGCAGATTAAACACAGTTGAAGCCTGCGCAATTTGCGAACAAACCCATGCAACCAAATCATGTCCTTCCTTGCCAGGATTGAAGGTAGTTTTTCAAGGGGCAAGTGAAGAAAATGTGGTAGATCAACTGTACTTCAAGGGACCAAAGAAGCCATGGAAACCTCGACCACCAATTATGAATCCAAGTATGCCCTAGGACCCATCTCAGTATTTTAATAATTTTAATATGGGTCCCTGGTCTATGCCATTTTCACCAATGTGGTCTTAGTATCAATGTTACCCCTGGAAAAAATGGGTTCCCCACACTAGTTCAAATCCTTTATGGGCTCAGAACTGGTGTGGACCCTCTCCGACTAGATAGTTTCCCCAATCTATGCCACAACAGTAAATTCAGTTTCCCTCCAATGTAACTCTATGAAACCCATCCCTTTAACCCTAGCTTCCTATCCAACCCAATCTGAATCCTAATAATAAAGGGGTCCAATAAACTGACACTCTTAGCCTTCCATCATATAGCATTTCTACCGCAGGATTTAATGAAATAAACTTACGATATGGGTGGGTAGTGAATGTTCCAACTTCACCTATTATCATAGAATAGATTGACATTGAAGTTATAGAACCAGAACTAGAAACAGTTGGGGATAAAACAGACCAAAACATGATAAATCAAACACCTCCCCAACCTGTTCTTAACTAGGGTCATCCAATTACTCCACCATATCCTGAAAGATTGACCCTAAGGAAACAAAGCCCTCAAGTAGAGTTTGACTTCCTAGGAGAATTACAAAATATTTTCGTTAAAATACCCCCACTCCAAGCTATGAGGGATGTACCTTTATATGCAAAAACCCTCAAGGAATACTGTTCTAAGAAACCTGGGAAGAAACCAAGGGATCCGTTAACCATTCATGTGATGGGTAGACTGTCTGACATTATGCTAGGAAAAACTATGCCTGTAAAATATGGGGACCCAGGGAACCCAATTCTAACGGTACAAATCAATGGGGTTGAAATCCCAAATGTAATGGTAGATTTGGGTGTTTCCATACTTATCATTACCTTCGAAACAATGAATGCATTATGTCTCAAAAAAATTAAGCCAACCCCTACTGTTTTGGAATTGGCAGATAGGTCTACAATTAAACTAGTAGGGAAGTTGGAAGACGTTACTATTTCAGTGGAATCATGGCACTATCCCATGGACCTCCTTGTATTACAACACGATCCCCAGTCGGTGGTCATCCATTGATCTTAGGAAGACATTGGCTCGCAACCGTAGATGCCTATATTGGGTGTCGATCTGGACATATGATCATATCAAATGGGATGGTTATAAAGAATCTCACTCTCTACCCTCCTGCAGAACCTAGCCCATCAAAGAAACTATTAGCTAGGCGAAAACCTCTGCTAGTAGAAGAGTCTGAACCTCAAAATGAAGAATTTAGACCAATCCTTACCATTGGGAAGGCCCTTTAATTTAAAACAGAAACTAAGGACGACACCATTAAATTTTTTATTAATGATCCCTATTTTGTTTCCGATTCAACTCGTCAAATTTTAGAGTCTGCCATGAGCTGTGAGATGTAGGAAAATATCAAACCAGAAGAGGAAATTGAAGATATTCCTGTAAATTCATCCCATTATAGTATTCCAATTGAAATTGAACCAGGGAAGACACTCAATATTAACCTGAATCTGTCAGAATCCCAGAAAAAGTAGCTCTTAAAAGTCCTTCAAGACCACCAGGAATCTTTCGCCTAGGATTATACTGACATGAAGGGAATCCCTGCTAGTTTATGTACTCATCATATTTATTTTTAAAAAGTGATTCCATACAGGTGAATTGGTTTTTCAAAGTGGAGGAATAACTTGTTATGAGAATTTTAACCCAACGTTTCAGACTTCATAAGTGAGTCCATCATCAAGGGTAAACGCTTAGTGATCTTTGAAATTTTTTGAAAATTTAGGGCAAAGGTGTAAAGATATATATAGTGATTTTAGAGGAAAATTTATTTTAGTAAGGATGTCGGTTTGAAAGAAGGGTTAATAATTTTATTTATTTAAATAAATTTTATTTATTTATTTATTTTATTTATTTATTTTTTTATTTTTTTAATGTTAAATTATTATATATTATATTTTATTTAATTATTTTTTGTTTAAAAATATCATTAAAATTATTATTTATTTAGTTCTTTTTATTTTTGCTTTTATTATTATTATTTATTTTTATTTGGTTTATTATTATTATTATTATTATTATTTTATTTATTTATTTATTTTATTTATTTTTTATTTTTATTTATTTATTATTTATTTTTATTTATTTTATTATTATTATTATTATTATTATTATTATTTTTAATGTTATTTTGAAAACTTATGGAATTTTTAAAAATTAGAGGGGTAATAATTTTATTTTATTTTATTTTATTTTTTAATAAATGATTAGAATTGTTAATTAATTAATTATTATTATTATTTATTTATTTATTTATTTTTATATTATTATTATTATTAGATTACATTATCATTTTGTGAGTTCATTATTGTTAGGATTGATGTCGCGTGAGGTTTGATGGATTAGGGGTTTCCACGTGTTGCTGATGTTAAGGCCATCGTTGCGATTCATGTTATTTTTTCTTTTCTCTATTTCAATGGCTTCTTTAATTTTTCTTTTTAGGTAGTGGTCTTCTTTAGATATGAGTTTGGCATCTTCCATTCGTATGTAATGTGTGGATGAGAAGGCATGTTCTGCTAATGCATATTTTTCCATTCTGTTCCTAGATATATCAGCAGTATGTTCCTTAATTCTGATGTCAAGGGATCTGCCAGTTTCACCAATATATTCCTTTCCACAAGAGCACGATATGATGTAGACGCCTTTTTGTAATCTAGGGTTTATGGGGTCCTTGGCTGAGTCTACCATATTTCTGATGGTATTAGGAGGAGTGAAAGCAATTTTAATGTTATGTTTGTTTAGGATTTTGGAAATTTTATCAGTTGTTCCTTTTATGTAAGGTAAAGAAATTTTAGGGATGTCAAAAGATCTTTTTGCGTTGTTTTTATTTAGGGTTTGGTTAATAGTTTTATTAATGACATTTTTGTTGTATCCATTATGTTGAAAGACATGACGGAGGTGGTTTATCTCATATGCTAGATGGTGAGAGTCTGAGATTCTAGACGCCCTAGTTGTTAAGGTTTTAATGATGCCAATTTTTTGCTTAGGATGGTGATGAGAGTCTGCATGTAAGTATCTTTCTGTGAGGGTTTTCTTCCTATAGACTTTAGTGCTAAGTTTTCCATCTTTTTTTGTTAAAAGGATGTCTAGAAAGGGTAATTGATTATCTTTTTCTATTTCAATGGTGAATTTAATATGGTTTGAGATGTTATTAATATGATTTAAGAAATCATTTAGTTTTGATTTACCATGGATCCATTTTGCGAAAATATCATCTACAAATCTTTTCCATTCTTCAGGGGTGAATGGAAAGGTTTTGAGGGCTTTTTCCTCAAAATGTTCCATGTAAATGTTAGCGATTATAGGAGACAAAGGTGATCCCATGGCTACACCATGGGTTTGTTCATAGATAGTTCCTTTAAAGGTGAAGAACGAAGATTTTAAACATAATTTAAGGAGATCTATCGTTTCACTGTCTGTCATAGTTTTTATGACATCAATGGCTTCATCTATAGGTATCATAGTGTACAAGGAGACAATGTCGAAACTTACCATGAGATCTTCGTCTTTCATGTCAAGGTTTTTGACCCATTGAGCGAAGGATATGGAGTCTTTAATGTAATATGAGGTGTTTCCTGAGAGGGGGCGAAGCTTTTTGGCAAGGTATTGGGCAAGGAGGTAGGTGGGTGAGCCTATGGTGTTGACTATGGGTCTTAGAGGGATGTCTTTTTTATGAATTTTGGGAGCACCATATATTCTAGGGATGATTGAGCTTGACGGAGTGATTCTCTTTTTTGTGATAGTATCGAGAGATGACTCTTTTATTTTTTTAGTTACTTCTCTAAAAAAATTTGCACTGGGGTCTTTTTTTAAGATTTTATAGAAACCACTATTTTTAAGGTGTTCATCCATTTTTTTTATCATAGTCAGATCTATCCATAATTATGGTTGCATTACCCTTGTCAAATTTTAGAATTATTATGCTTTTATTCTTTTTTAGGTTGTGTAGGGCAAGTTTCTCTTCTTTAGATACGTTACATGGAGGTGGTCTGGCTTTTCTAAGGATTTTCGCAATGTCTTGTCTAATATCTTCAAATTCAATAAGGTCAAGGTATTTTAAGGCAATTTCTACATTACTAATGATGTCGTCTTGCGGAATTTTGTTAGGAGTGATGGCGAAATTTAAACCTTTTTGGAGAAGGGAAATAGCGCCTTGGTCTAGTTCAACGCTGGAAAGGTTTACCACTGAAGGAATGTTTAAACTTACATTCTTCGTATTGTTATGGAAAGGGTGAGACGAAAGGGGATTAATAGATGGGGAAATGGGATTTTTTTGCCGCAATTCGTGGTTAGGAGCGCAGGAAGAGACGTTGGTGAGCGTCGGCTATTTGATGGAGTCATTGTTACTTTGGGGAGGGGCGACGTGATCAACAGGATTGATGGAGTTTTGTCGAGAAGGATGGTGATGCGAAGGGTGTAGGGATTCGAGAAATGGAGGATTGGTAGGTTTATGAGTAGCCGAGGAGACGTGATGGAATTTGGTGATTGAATCGATGTTGTCTTGCGCAGGATGACTGCTCGATTCTTTCATCCAAGGAAATACTGCAGCATTGTCTGCGTCAACGTCAGCTATACCATGTTTGCTGGTTTTGTCCAGTTCTGTAGCATTTTTTATCGAAACGTCTGGTATATTTCTGAGTTTGAGCATGTTGCAACCTGAAACGGAGAATGCGTTAGTGTGAGGAGTGATCTATTCGTGAGTATATGAGACGTGCTGAGGATGGGCAATGGCATCGTTTCTGTTTTGGACAGGGAGGTCACGAAGGGAAGGGTTATTGGAGTTTATAGAGCTAACATGACTATTGAATTCGTCCATCCCAGGAAATTTTGTGCTGTTGTCTGTGTGAATGTCAACCAAAACAGAGAATGCGTTAGTGTGAGGGGTGATATGTTTATGGGTAGATGAGACATGCTGAGGATGGGTAATGGAATCGTTTTTGTTTTGGGCAGGGAGGTCACGAATGGAAGGGTTATTGAAATTTACAGAGCCATCATGACTGTTGAATTCATCTATCCCAGGAAATTCTGTGTTATTTTCTGCGTGAACGTCAACCATACCAGAGGCAATGTGATTGTTGATTGCGTCTTCCAAAGGAAATTTGTCTCTGCTGTTTATCCACGTTTCTGACATCTGATTGTTGCATTCTTCTTGTGGATTATTTTCAGCGTGAACGTCAGCCATAATAGAGGTAATGTGATTGTTGATTGCGTCCTCCCAAGGAATTTTGTTTCTACTGTTTATCCAAGTGTCTGACATCTGATTGTTGCGTTCTTCTTGTGGATTGGGATTTCTATTTTTAAACATGTTGCAGTCCGAGACAGTGAAAGCGTTAGTGTGAGGAGTGATCTGTTTAGAGTTATGGCAGGACGGTGAACAGGATTGGGACAACGATGTTAATTTTTTCTCCTTTTTTAGAATGTATTTTGAAAGCCATCTTTCTGCTATGATGAAGGTATGGGCATCTAAGGAGCACCACAGATCCAAGTTAAACGTTGAAGCTAGCATGAGATGTAAGTCTAGTAGTTGTTGCGAAATTTTAATGAGACAAAGTCTATTGGTTTTTATTTCATTTCTAATTAGTGTTTCGCTCAGCTTTTTGAAGATAGAGGAGTTGCGTCCTTGGTTCATCTTATTTATATTAAGGAAGATTTTCATCCTGTGAGATAGCCCCAATGGAGAATGAATCTTGCTCTAAAGAACATTGTCAAGGACGAACTAAAAAAATTATTGGATGTAGGTTTTATTTACCCCATCTCAGATATCCAATGGGTGTCTCTGCTGGTTATTGTTCCCAAAAAGAATGGTAAATGGTGGATCTACGTAGACTATAGGGAGCTAAACAAAGCAGCTCAGAAAGACCATTTCCCTTTGCCATTCATTGACCAAGTCCTAGACACCCTGGCTGGGAAGAAGTTCTTCTCCTTCCTAGACGGGCTTAGCGGGTATAATTAGATCCAGATAGCTCCGAAAGACCAAGATAAAACAACTTTCACATGCCCATGGGGGACCTTTGCATACAATGTCCTCCCATTTGGTCTGTGTAATGCACCTGCAACCTTCCAGAGGGCGATTCTGGGATTTTTTTTTTATTTAGTCGATGACAGTGTTGAAATCTATATGGATGATTTTACTCCATATGGGAAATCATTTGAAGAAGGATTGGTGAATCTAGAAAAAGTACTCGAAATATGTAAGTAGACCCATGTATCTCTAAGTACAGTCAAATGCCATATGATGAGGGAAGAAGGCATAGTATTTGGACATTTTATCTTAGCTGCTGGAATTCGAATTGATCCGATGAAGGTAGAGGTAATACTGCACTTCCCCGTACCTAAGACACCCACACAGGTATGTAGCTTTATCAGTTGTGCTGGTTATTGCAAACGTTTTATAGAAAATTTTGCTAAAATAACACATCCACTTTTTCAATTGCTAACAAAAGATGCAGAATTTTTGTGGACAGAGTACTGTGAAGTAGCTTTCGTGAAAATCAAGGGACTGGTTTGTGAAGCTCTAGTCCTTCAAGGACCTAATTGGGAATTACCATTTCACATACATTCTGATGCCTCTCAGATAGAAGTAGGAGTAGTTTTAGGACAACAGGTAGACAAGACACCATATGCAATTTACTACGTCAGCAAGAATTTAACTCCTGCTGAGTTGAATTACACTGTGACCGAAAAATAATTCCTGGTTGTCATCTATGCTATCAACAAGTTCTTACACTACATCACCAAGTATCCTACTTTCATACATACTGATCATGCAACAATAAGGTATTTGATGAATAAACCTATCACTCCTAGTTTTATTACAATATGGTTGCTATTGCTTCAAGAATTTGATATCAAAATAGTAGACAAACCAGGAAAAGATAATGTAGTTGTTGATTTTCTGTCCAAAATGGATAATAATGATGAATCCACACCTATAGAAGACATTTTTCCCGATGAGTGTCTTTTTGAAATTTCTACTAACCCTTCGTGGTACATAGGTTTTTCTAACTATCTTGCTACATGGAAGGTGCCCCATCATTTGTCATACAGGGAACAAAAAAAAATTATTCATCATAGTGCTCGATATTCCTGGATGGCAGGGTACCTCTTTCATATAGGAGTCGATAAGGAGATTTGGCGCTGTGTATATGAGGATGATATTTATGAAGTGCTGAAGGATACCCATGATGACCATTGTGGGGGGAATTTTACAGATAAAAGAACAAGCCATAAGGTGCTAAAAATGGGATATTACTGGCCTTCTATCTTTTGGGATGCACGAAATTATTTCCCGAGGTGTGATAGTTTCCAGCGCATGGGGCAGCCTGGTCGATCTGATGAAATTCCTTTGTAGCCACAGGTAGTCCTCGAACCTTTTGAGAAATGGGATATCAATTTCATTGGGCCCTTCAACCCACCCTCCCAGCAAAAGGTTCACATTTTGGTCTACACCAATTACGTGACCAAGTGGGTAGAAGCCAAAGGTGTTGCAAAAGTGATAGAACAGGCAGTTTCAGATTTTCTATTTGAAGAAATTTTTGCTCGTTACGGTACTTCGAGGGAGATTTTTTTAGATGTAGGAGCATAATTTACATCACTCATGATAGCAAGGCTTATGCAGAAATATGGGGTCAAGCACAAGGTGACATCTCCATACCACCCCTAGGTGAATGGACAATGGAAAGCACAAAAAAGATATTGGAAGATATCTTGACAAAAACTGTGGCATACCATCATCAGGATTGGGCTCAAAAGCTGCTTGAAGCTCTTTGGGCATACTAAACAACATGGTGCAATACAATTGGGTTTTCACCATTCCAGTTGGTTTATGGGAAATCCCCGTTGTTTCTAATAGAATTTGCAATCAGTATGCTCAAAATAGCTATTGAAGTAGGTTTGGATCTGTCATATGCCTAGAAACACGATTGGATCAGCTTAATGAACTAGATGAAATCCATTCAATGGTTTTCTAGAGGATTACTGCTATTCAACTGCAGAGGATGAAATGGCACGATAAGTTTATAAAAAACAAGGTGTTTCATAGAGGAGATTGGGCATTACTTTATGACTCTTGTTTTAAGGATTTTAAGGGAAAGCTTTGCACTCGCTGGATGGGACCTTACGGGGTGAACACTGTATTTGATAATGGAAAAGTCAGGCTAATCACAATTGATGATACACGTGCTTATTTTATAGAAAATGGACATCGCCTGAGACTATACCATCGCTCAGCCTCTAAGGATGCTTTCATTAAACATCTCTCTGAGAAATCTGGTCTGAAGGTTATCAGCGCAGATAACTCTTCCTCTGCATCCTCACTCTAATAAATAATAATATATATATATATATATATATATATATAATATTGTTACTATTTATTTGTTGTCTTTTTGTAGGAGTTACTACTAAGGATTAATGTTGCAGAGCTTGAAAATTTCCTAAGTATTGGTGATGTTACTCCTTGGATGATGCTACTCATAATGTTGTTACTCCAGATGCTGATACTCATTGATGTTGTTATTCCTTCCACATCATTACTACACCCTTATTGTACCAACTGTCATTTCCTCCAGGTAGGCCGCCAGGTATGTCTCCATTTGACTCTTATGGATTTAATTAAATATCCCATGAATAAGACATTAGTGACGTGGACGAATAATTTTAAGTTGGGGGGGGGGGGGGTGCCATCATAACTAAACAACGACGTAATTAAACCACACAAATGATTATTCCAAAGTCATTATTACAACTTTGTGTTGTTGGTATGCCCTACGATCCTTACCATATTCCATATAATCATTAAATATGTCTTGGGATCAGAAACATGCACATGTTGCCAACCGACCAGTCCTTTCCAACTCATGCGAAATAATTAATATCTCATCCATCGCTCTTACCATACTTTTCCATGATTTTCTTCGTTTCCTAAGAAATTACCTATCGTATTTACCGTTATTCCGCCTCATTTTTCACCATGATTTTTTTTCCAAATTTGGTAGCTGCCACTCTTTCCGATGGTCTGATGTGTCCAGAGTGATGTTACAGTCTCTACAGGATGGGCAGACTGGCTGTGTGACATGAACCCAAAGATACAATCTTGGTCTGTAGCAATGCAGATGTGTGGCAAGTTTTCGTCAATGCAGGATGGGATATCTACTTTAATAGATTGCAGGGATTCGACAAGGGAGAAAATGATGGAGTTTGTGCTAAATTTAAATGGGAATTTCTCTCGGGTCAGAGGATTAGAAATTATCGTCAGAAAAGAAGTCATCGTGGAAGTTAGTGGGCTAAGACAACAAGGACAACAGTGGTTTTCTTGGAGAATTCCCCTCCCGGAGTTTCCTAAACTACTTTTGTAGGCAGGAGAAAGCGTCGTTCAATATGGGAGAGGGTATGAGTGCAAATCTATGCCGTATCCATGGAATGAGGTAGCATTCTTTGTGATGAAATACATACCCTGCTAAGGACGGGCTATAACTCTGTTCAAATACCATTTCAAAATCCTGGCTCACCTTCGATTCCCACATGCATAGGTTCATTCCTTAAACATGCCTTTATTTTTATTAAAAAAACTTCATCACATGGCATAGTCTACTCAGCATTCACGCCAAGTGTTGGCAATCCTCTCCAATTATGGACTGGTTCATTTTTTGGTCATGCATGCAAAGTTCGAATTCAAGTTTCCTAGGAAGAACTCTGTGGATCATCGGAAGAAAAGATAACAACTGTTATTTCCGCTAGAGAGGAAGAACCAATACCTCCGGCTAATCTAGCAGAAGAGGAAGAGTCAGAGGAAATGGAGATAGATCAGGAAGAACCAGAAGAAATGGAAATGGAGATAGATCAGGAAGAACCAAAAGAAATGGAAATAGAGGAAACAATTGGTGATACAGTCGAGGCTGCCACACAAGAACCATCCTCGCCTCAGGAGCCTATGGATGAAGGAATCATGGGTATAAGGGATGAAGTTGAGACTATCCTATTGTCATCAAATTTCATTAATGAAGAACAGGAAGGAGGAACACCAGCTAAAGGGTTGGCAAGTGATGTTGTTATGCAAGAAACATCATCACCTTCCCAAGTAGATATGAATATTGAAACAGGTAGGGGTGTCACACAAGAACCACCCCCAACTTAGTCAGAACAGGAAGACAGAAAAGAAATGACCCATGAATTCGACACTGCTCCATAAGAATCAATATCGACCGCAGGTGAGGAAGCAATGCACGAAGGACAGGAGGATAGAAAGGAAATGACCCTAAAATTTGACACTATCCCACAAGAACCAATGTCGACTCCAACTGAAGAAGAAATGCATGAAGGAGAATCAGCCCAAGTAAGAAATGAGGGCGATGAAGGCATTCCCCATTCTCGTTTTTAGTCCATGATGCCTAGAGGAGCAAGAGGGTTTCACTTATCCCAACGATTAATGGAGGAGATAATTGTCCCACCAGTACTAAGGTTTGTCGATTCAGGGAAAGATGTGAACGACATGGGTCTATCAATCGCTAATTCTCAGCAAGGGCATCCAGAGGCTCAAAAGGGAGAAGGAAATTCTATGGAAACACTATAGCACAAATTGGCTGATGAAAACACTGACAAGGTGACAGAATTTCCTGAGGTAAGGAAGAAAGAGGGGGAGAATGCTCCTGAAGAAAGGGAACCAAGTGAGAAAGAGCTAATAGAAAAACTAGTCGATGCCATTAACAGCGTTACATCGCCTCCTGAACCTGATGCAGGACCGGGAGATGAATTCACTGTCAATCAAGAATGGGTAGAACAATGTGAAAGCATGAGACTACCTCTCAAGAAAAGGTATTAGCTTCAGTTTAACAAAACCATGCTATTGATAAAGGAAGTTCGAAAGGTGAAAAAGAAAGTATCTCGGTTGAAGAAGAAAGTAAAAAGATATAAATGGAAGGAAAGGAAACCTAAAATTGAGGTCTCCTCTGTGGCTACACAAACTGGTTTGATTGAACATCTATTTGAAGCTCGAGAATTCTTCCTGGCTACTGAAATTCAGAAATGGAAATCTACTGCGAATGAACATAAGAAGGAGACAATGCGGGTTCGCGAGCAAGTTGTCGATATTGTTACGGGGTATATAGACCAGTTATATAGAGCACGACAGAGGCAAGAAAAACAACAGGGTAAGATAAAGGAATTAGAAGAACAAGTGCAATTGCTGCAATCAGATAGGAAGAAGATGCTTACCTTGGCACAACAAGTAATGGCCTGTAGACCTCCCGCTCATATTTATGCCTTATTACTTCATGAAAAATTCTTTTTCTTCTTCCTAGAGAGTATATATAAGGAAATTTGTCATGAAATTGAGGATCTGATATAGTTCCTCAGTATTTTGAAAATTCATGATATCATAGGTCAACACTTAATGTGTGAAATTTACATGCATGGTTATTTCCTGAAGCATGATCATGCCTTCAATCCCATTCCATTTGTGGGAGATATTCATTTGAGAGCCTTAACCTCCTACACTATCAACCAGGTTAAATGGAGAAAGGCCCATGATACGTTTGAAGAAAATCAAGTTACAAGGCCGCTGATGATAAGGAGAGAGCATGGCCAGGAAGAAAATATTTATAATAAAAATTTTACCTTTTTACAGATTGAGGGACATAAGGAACATATGCTGGCAACCCAAAAATGGTGTGTTGACCTCTATGTTAGACAGATAGTAACTTTTTAGGATGAAGCTATGAACAATTGTCAAAGGAGGTGGATGTTGTCATCATCAACCGTCAAAAGTCGAGAAAATTTTGGAGCACCCAATTTTTCACGAGCATTAGAAAGAGTGCCACATTTTGTAGCATGTATTCAGACCTATGGGGTCTGGTGGATGGGACCAAGGTTTCGATTCCCCCTCATTTGGTTGCCAGCAGAGCAGTACACTCCTGCATACAATGTCAGCCAATATTGGTGGAAGGATGTTGTTCTGACAGAAGGATATAAACCCCCTGGGATAGAGGTGGCCGGAGAATATGACCTCACATAGCTTCAAGCCATCCACAGTTAGTCCAATCCAGATCTGAGAAGGTGACGAGCTGCATGAGGACATGTAGATAGACCAGTTGGGGGGAGATGTTGGGTACCAAACATGTATACTTTTCCCTTCTATTTTCACCCACCTTTCTACCTCTTTGTATCATTAATTGTTCTAAACACACAAGGTAAATCCCTTCCCACTGTCTTATATGGAATGTTTGATTAATGAAATAATAGTCGTGGATATTTTACCTATGCAAGTATTGACGCCATTATTTCTATAGATTCGGCAAGTAAAGGGATCACATCTGCAAGTCACGAAGCAACTCCAAATTCTCAGCATTATATCGATTTGTTGTAACAACACAACCGATTCCAACTTACCCTAGATCTCTTTTAGGCCTTTCGTGGGTTTCTCTCGGTAATTATTTGGTTGTTGTAACACTTGTATATTTGTAGATATTTAGTTGTCAGATGGGGAAAGACAGTTTTCTTGAACATTTGTATAAGAAGGGCCTCAGGGCTGTGAATCGGGGGTTAAGCATAAAGAGACAGATATTGTAACAGAAGTATTTTTAATCAAATGAATGCACATAATTTTTTTGTTCTATTTGTGAGCTTCGATTTTACTACAAACCTACTCAGAGAGTTGGTCCCACTCTTCTGATTAAGTTCTGCGTTATTTCCGTTTTTTTATTTCACATTTCTGTTTGTCATTGTAAATGTTGTTCCAGTATGATTCTGTAATTGCTGTAAATTATTTTATAATTCCGTGATTTATCTTTAATTGTTGTTACAATAGTTTTTCTTGTTCTAATTATTAAATATGTGTTCAATAGCAGATTATGTTATTGCTCTTGCATATACTTTGTGCGTTAGTCTTGCAATAACTAACACACCCGGATTGATAATTAATGTGGGAAAGGTTTTGAATATTTGTTCACATTTGGACACCAACAATGGACATGGTAGCATATCCATGGATGAATGCTAACAGGTGGAATTCCTCTCTGCATGAGAGGGAGTATTAAAGAGTGCAACTAAGGGCTAATTCCCCTTCCTAGAATCCTTATATATATATAATAACTATAAATAATAAAAATTCACTTATCATCTCATATCTTCTTGTATTCATTGTTGATGTTCTATCTACAATTACTGTCAATAATGATCTAAAGTGAATGCTACTGAAATTTTAATGTGATTGCAATTGGAATCTAAAATAAAGTTGTTATTGGACTAACAAAACATGAAGTAATTGTTGCAAGCATAGAACATACCATGGAATTTAACATATTTGTGCTAGGGCCTAGCCCTGATCTAAATATAAAGGTGTCAAATTCAATTATAAATATAGTACTTCATATCCCATAGATATGTGGTTCTCCCTCAATATCCATGTTGAAATAAGCCCAAGGTTTTTCATGGTGTATCTCCTATAGTGTTGCTTGTCGACATTAGCCCAACTTGTTTTTCAATAGGGAAATTTTGTAAAATACATATACCTTGAGTCACTCAGTAGAGTGGATTAATGAACCTGTCTTTTAAGCATTCTCAACCATGTAAATTCCTAACCAAATGGTCAAAGGAAGTTCTCTCTTTCCTTTAAATTATTTCTTAATAATAAGAAAAAAATTATCATCTTGCAATTTGTTTGTAATCACATATTGTTATGATTACAAAAAGAATTAGTTTCTAATTAGAATAGTAATTAATAATCAATTATTTTAAAGAATTTTCCTTTTCCATTGATCAAATTTATTAACCAAAAAATTATATATATTAAATGATATCAATTAAAATAGATATATTCATGTGAGGAATCTCTCTTGTTTGTGACCTATTCTAGGGTTTAAACCTATAACAATACGAGCTATGGTTTTAAATTGAGGTCATCCATTATAGTGGTGAGGGATGGGGGGAAAGATATGATCACTCCTTCAAGAATGTTGCAACCAATATATAACCTAAGGGGATTCATTTTACCTCCACTCCTTTTGATTAGGGGAATACCAAGGAAGATGCACTAAGCATGGGAGGAAACACATCTCAAGAATACTTTGACCCAAAAATACTCCAGGAAAAATCATCCTCTAGATCATCAAGCAAATGCATTCATATTGTGGATAATGTCCCAAAAGGGAGATTACGACTCCAAGGATGGATAATTACATATACTTCATGCAAGACCACATTCTTACATGAACGTTTATGGGTATTTGGATGTTAAAAAGGGCTCTACACTAGTGGACAAAAATACGTTGGAAACCAAATGGGCACACTGATCTTAAATTAGGCTCTAAAGATTTATTCACAATGGTCTTGAATAATTTGGAGGATAGAGAGAGGGTTTTCTAGAATGGGCCTTACTTTTTCAACTCATAGGGCTCTAGCTTTGCTTTTGGAAGGATAAATTAATCCTAGATAAAGAGGAATTTATAGTAGCACTAGTATGGATATATATTTACTCTCTCCCTCATGAGTTTTGGGATCCAAAGATCCTAGAAAGCATAAACACCTTGGAATATTTTGTCGTGATTTTTTCTACTACTAAACATAGAAATTATACCTCATATATGCATCTATGTCTATCTAAATATATCACAACTCTTTCCATAAAGGAATTTTCCTAAGCTATGAGGAAGAAAATGGTATCAAATTATTGATTATGAGAACATTCCCTTTAGGTGCCATAAAATTCATGAACACAAACAGTTTATTGATTTTCCACTAAATACTATCCCTACCCCTTCTAGGCATGTAATGGGTAAAAATTCTAAGAGTTTTGAGAAAGTGAGAAACAAAAGATAACCTGTTGGCAAGAAAATCCAACCACAACAAAATTCATGGCCTCGTATTCACAATCAATATGAGATTCTATCAAAATCCACTACATAAATCCTTGTTGATAATGAACAAGAAATTCCAACTCTATAGAAATAAGAAGATCCTAAAAAAACTAGCACATATCCATCAAAGAAACCCAAAAAAAAAGTAAAAAAGTTATGAAATATCTAATAATCAAAAGATAAGTGATGAGGTTATGATCCAAGTGGATGAAGATATGGATGATTCTGAAGATGGAGAACACATATGCTTTGAGGACCTGAGTCTTCATTTAATTACAATAGCATGGTAAAAGAGAGATCCCAATTCCATTCGAGAACAATAACTTCAGTTTTTGTAACAATCATTTTTCAATAACTAAGGCACCTTCTTTCAACTGAATCTAGGTAAGTTAGCTAGCTCATCATATCTTGGAGCCAAAATGGGTACTAACAAAGATAACCCCAAAATATCTAAGGAGTAAATGGAGAGAAGTAAGTGAAGTAAGAAACATATATTAAAAAAATTGGGCGAAATTTTGGTAAATTCATACTAGATGAAGCTCATGACTGAAAGGTTACAATTTCCACCTCTCGCCCCCCTGCCCCCCCATCATGAAGCTTATATCATGGAACACTAGAGGCCTAAATGGGAAAAATGAGCATAGACTTCTAAAAACAAAAGCAAAACCTATTTTGATAATGTTATAATAAACTAAATGTTGTAATGAATGTCTATCTAAGAAAACCAAATTTTGTTGGAAGAGATGTCAAACAATTGCAAATAATTCTTAGAGACCAATCAGAGGTCTAACTTTACTCTAGAATCTAGCTGAAATTAATTTCGTAGGTTTCTTCTCAACCCAAAATTCCATTATAGCTCAGTTTATATTGATAGGCTCAAACCAAGTAGGGTTCACCAAAACTATATACGATCCCCATAAAATTGGGGAAAAGATAACCTTTTGCATTTATTTTCAGTTATTAAAGTCTTAATTAGGAATCACTATTGGGTCACAAGAGGTGATTCATGTTAAAATCACTAATGGAAAAGAATGGAAATTTTTTTTAGTCTTAATTAAGACTCTAATAATTTTGGGGAAACTATTCAGTGACCCTAATTTGTTGATGTGGAATTCATGAAAGGGTTCTTCAAACTGAATAATAGACAAGGTGGAGATATTCAAGTAGTTTCACAATTGGGTCACTTCCTCATTTTAGAATCTATAATGATCTAAAGTATAAACCTAAATACCTCTATCTTACCCTCTACAAGTTTTTATCATTAGACATTTTCCCTTGAAGTTGATGTGAAATAGAGACCTAAAAATTGACCCATTTGTTTTGAAGCCTTTTGGATAGACCATCCCTTCTTTTAGAGCAATATAGAAAATAGTGGCATGAAGCTCTAGCTAGACATGGATTACTAATGTATTGTTTTCAATAAAATCTAAAATATCTCAATGGCATGCCTCAAAAAATGGAATATAGAGGAATCACGGGACATATTTAAAGCCCAAATGGATATTGAGTATAGTATGGAATTTACTCAATAAATATGAATCTTGGAAGGACGTACAAAGGACCTCACCAAAGGGAAAAGATTGGTTTTCTCCCAATTGCAAATATGACATAGACAAGAATAAATTTTATGGAAACAAAAATCAAGGGAAGAATGGCTAAGAGATGGTGAAAAAATTTCAAAATTATTTCACTAAACAATGGCCCACCATCAACATAATAATCGAATATCAATCATAAGGAACAACCAAGGCACCCAATTTACTAACCACAAAGATACCGAGAATGAATTGTTATCCTATTTTTGTATTCTTATAATCAAACAAAATATAGATAAAATTGTTGTTATTAAAAATATCACATGGCACATACCATACCTAGTTTCTCAAGATAAAAATGAACCCTTGGGGAAATAACAAGAGTAGAATTATAGTAGGCTATCATGGACATGCCAAAATGGAAATCCCATAGACCAAAACAATTCACTACAAAATTTTCCTAATCATGTTGGGCAATCATTTAGTAGGATGCATGGGAGCTTGTAGAAGACTCTTGAAGATAAAATATTGTCCTACCAGACGTCAATGCCACCTTTTTTTCTCTGGTGCTAAAATAAGTTGAAGTAGAGAATCCTAGTAAGTTTAGGCCCATTTCTCTTTGTAATGTAACATATAAAATCATTAAAAAAATCATTTCCAATATATTAAAGCCACTCCTTCATATCCATATATAATAGGAGCAAATAAGCCATGTGAAAGGAAGGAAAATCTTGGATGACATAAGTCTATCCCATGAAGTACTTCACTATTTAAAAACATCTATAAACAGGGTATTCTCATCAAAATGGATATGTCCAAAACATTTGACATATTGAGTTAGCGGCATATACAACGATTCCTTTGGGATTTTGGTTTCTATGAGTAATGCACACATTGGATTATTTCTCTCACCTCATCAATATTCTTCTTTATACTCATCAATAAAAACACCTTTTCATACCATCTATTATTCACGAGGAATAAGATGTGGAAACCCTTTTTCATCATTCATTTTCATTTTAATGGAAAAAGGGGTTAACCATTCCCTCAAGGAAATCAGAATACTCTCAAATCAAAGGTTTTAAAGTATTTTTAAAAGATTTGATAACAAATAATCAATAATTTTTTGATGATACAATGATAATGGGAGTTCCCTTCATTATGGAAGAAAATGTTAATAAGAAAATTTTGTCAAACTTCATTGAGGCTTTGTGCACTATGATCAATCAAGACTCAATTTATTTATTTATTTTCTTCTGTAACACTCATCGTGTTGTTTAGGTCAATAGTTCTAAAATTTTTGGTTTTTAGAGAAGCTCCCTTCCATCTAAATATCTAGAAGCCCCTTTGACTACCATCACGTTATGTGGAGCATCTATGGAAGATCTCCTTGTGAAGTTGGAATCAAAACTAGGTAGTTGGACCTTCTCCTCTCCTAACCTTGTAAATCAATTAGTACTCTTGAAATTAGTCCTTTGGGCCATTCTATTCTACCTTTTCCTTGATTTATTAAAATCCTTAATGTATTATCAAGGCCATAAATAATTTTCAATTAACTTTCATATGGGGGGTGGAGTAAAAGAATAAAATGAATGCTTGTAGTATGGGATATGTTGTGTGTTCCAAAGCTAACAGGGGGTGGATCTGTGGGATATAGAAACACTGAGCATTGTTATAAGGAAGGATACTTGGTGGAATTAGCTCCATAATAGGTGAAAATACCTTTTAATTACCTTTATGATTCTTAGAGAGACAACCAAAACACTGTTCATTTAATTTTCAACTTGGGGTTCATAGATGAACTTGCAAATTATCATGCACCATATATGATATTACAATCATGTATGTGTATTGAAGTTGTATTAACTAAATGATTGTCATATTTAAAGATATAAGGATGTTTTTACAAGTCACCAAATCTATGTCAGACCTTCAATCTAATCTACACTTGTTGGAATGTAAAAGCACATTGTCTAATCTATGTTGTAGGAAAGTAAATCATACTTGCATGAAAAATAAATCACACCAACATCTAAAGGTGACTTTATCAGGTGTTAAGAATGAAATTATTTGTTGTAACTGATATGTAGTTTCATGTGCAATGGGAATGCATTCAATCACAATCCATTAGCTAACACTTGCTTGTAAAAAAATAGAAACCATAAAACAAATGTGTAAAATAACCAATCCAAACTATCTAGGAAAGCTAGAAATAGAGCAATGTTAATTATACAATAGAGTTTTGGTAATGAGAGTAGCAGAAAAAACCCTAACTCACACAATTCTATAATTCCTTCATGAAATAAATTAGTGAGAAAATAAAGATAACATTAACGCCTGAGTTATAATAATACACTTAAAATTCGAATTTGTAGCAATGTAATCTATTAGACTTGAAGAAATTAACAATTTAGAGATGTAGCAATACAAAAAATAGAGTCCATACATAAATGAATAGAATATAAACTATAACTCTCACTACGTTATGGATACATACAACACCTAACCAAGGAGGGGGCCATATCTCCTTAAACGATGCTCTGGTTAGAAAAAAAGTAAAATTTGAATGTTGATTGAGATTTATGAAGGAACAAAATGAAATACATGTTTAAAGTGAAAACACAAAGATACACTGAAACTGAACTTCAAATTTTTTTTTTCTAAATAATACTAATTCTATTTATAAAACATACTTATACAAAACTGCCACAGTCTCAGCTATGGGAGCCTGAAGACTGGGCTTGATGTCCATGCTTAACAAAAATAACGAATTGCCCTGAGTGGGAAACCAGTTCTTTTAGAGAGTGTTTCACCGCCCTTGAGAGGGAAACTGGCTCATTTTTCATTGCATATAACATATCAAAACAAAATATACTAGAGTAGCAAACAACTGTTGTTGCTGAAGAAGAACAAAGAAAATCAGAAATTCTCCCAAAACGATTGAGAGAATGTACCATGGTGGACCAAGGCAAACGGGAATTACTGCTCATGAGTTGGAGAAGGCGGCTCCTCCACAATGCGGCACCAGTACTCATCCCTTGGAACTTCGACGTTTTCCTTTGGTTCTCTGTCCTTGTTGGTGATTTCCATGTCCACCTGCATGGGTTGCTTACCCAAGTTGGAAAGTGCTGGTCCAGAGGGCACAACAGGTCTCACGGGAATATTCGCAGCCAACACGAGATTAGGACCAAGGGGAGAGGGAATTGGACCGGGCATAGGGGGAGAAATCAAGCTAGGCATCTCTTCTCTCAGAGTGACAGTGACGAAGGCAGTGAAAATGGGTTGATTGAAGGAGCATTCAAAGCAGAATTCCGCCCTCTGGGAGGACTGGTGAAGGGCATGACTGTCTGAAGCATGGGAGGCAGGGGAAATAGGCCTTGGCGGATCAGTATAAGGAGGCGGGGTGGTCTGAGCTACGCGGACATTGCCCAGTTGGCAAGCGCAACCTCTTTGGCTGCGAGTATCCGGATAGCACCCCCACGCAACGTCCTCAGAGGAAGTCTCTACATCTGAGCTAGTAGAAGGTCGAGAGCGAGCATCCCGGCCTCGACTCGCACCACAGCAGCAATGCATTAGGTGACGGAGCCGTGGCATGGCTACAGAAGTAGTCTAGAGATGCCTGAGACAATTAGAATAGGAAGAAAGCGATGGGAGCCCGCAGTGATTGACAAATTGGGTATGCAAAAAGGAATTGGAACAAAAAAAGGTGCTCTGGGAGAAATGATGGCTTGGTAATGTCTCCAAACAGCCCAAGAGCGAGCAGCGTCACCCTGTTTGTGTGCGAGCGCTTGGCTCAGCACAAGCAACAGGGCAAGCGCTCCACAGGGGAGGCAAAGAATGGCAGGCAGAACAGGAACACTCCAGATTACTCGAGATGAATTCCATCGCTAACCAACTGAGCAGGACGGGGAGATGAATACGTCGGCGAGGGAGAGTAAATGCAGAGCAAGCTGGCGGAGTAAATGCAAGGATAATGGAGCTGCAGGGGGCCATATGGCCACCCCACGCAAGCTTCCTCGGGAGGTGTCTAGGTACTTATGTCCCATCAATCAAGGCTACCATCTACATCTGGAGGAAACTGAACTTCAATTACTAAATAGAAAATTTTGCAATTGTTTACATACAGAGTGAAATTAAACTAGCTCAAGAAGTGGCAACTTATCTCTAAGAAGAGATTTGAAATCTACTCTCCTTCCTGAACTATGTTATAATGAGACTCAAAGGCCCTTTTATCATGGAGAAAAAATGAGAAACCATAAACATTAAAAAACCTAACCCTAGGAGAACAAGCACCAAAGGATTATGGGCCCTAATGGGGTAAGTTGGATCGTCAAATTCCTAGGGTCGTAACTTTGGCATACGATGTTTGGCACACATGATAACCCATTAGAAAGGTCTATCTAAGGATAAAAAATTTAGATAAAAAAACCTTAATTAAAGACCCATGTTTTCATGTTCCCCAAAAAACATTTTTTCGAGCCTCAAAATGACTTTAGAAGTCCAAGACCTAAAAAATAGCCAAAATAGGAAAATCATGTTGTGAGCTAGTGGAACAAGTGAGTGGCCACCAATAACCAGCTAGATTAGTCCCCACCAGGAAGGAATGGTATGCACCACATTGATTTTATATACGAGATGAGGAAACACTTGTTGAACTTGGTCCTTGGTGACCCACTTTCCTTGGTGCAGGAGTTGGCATGCTTTAGAAACCAGATATAGTTCGATCCTCTATTGGTTGGTGTTCTTAACCTCTATGTCCATGATATGATAAATCATGGCTTGTTTAATTCACTATTGTTTGATATTTTCCAATGTCAGCTTCTCTGCAATTCATTAGGGGAATTTTGAGATCTAAAATGGGCCTCCTAAGAAAAATTTACAAAAAAAATAAAATTTATAAGAACCAATAGGATTCAAGATGATGATGTCAACCATGGGGGATGATTCACCATTTTTTTATGTAAAAGGGTAAAAATATTAAAAAAATAATAAAATAATAAAACTACTTTTTCAATTCGTATTTTCAACTTATCTCCCAAATTTTTTACTCAAATTTCAAGCGGGAGTACTCATTGGATGCAAAATTTAATTCCTCATCCAAGGAGTACCCATGTTGCATACTTTCAATGGACCCTGCTACACGAAAAATGAGAAATACATAAAAAAATGTGATTGCCATCATTTTTTTCATGTATTTCTCATTTTTCGTGTAGTTGGACCCATCGAAAGTATGCAACATGGGTACTCCTTGGATGAGGAATTAAAATTTTCATCTAACGAGTACTCCCGCTCGAAACTTGTGTAAACCCTTTGGGATATAAGTTAAAAATATGAGTTGAAAACGTAGTTTTTTCTTTTTTCCCTCTAAACTTTTATGATGTAATCAAATCTTATTTTATTATTTCCACTATTATTTTATAATTTCCTTAGGAGGCCCATTTTAGACCTCAAAATTCCCCTAATTTCTGATGTGTCCAACAATGGTGGAAAGTATGGTCAAAGGTGGTTCACATTGAACACTGGGTGTAGGCCAAGGAATGGGGGGATACCGAGCTCAAGAGTGTTATCACCCACTGTTAGGTCCCCATAATTTGTTAGACTGGAAAGACCAAATGTACAGGGGTAACATCAAACCAACATCAAACCAGTATTTGGAGTCCTAGGACCTAGCCTTCCTGGACTCAGAGAGGGCTCTCTCTATACTTGTGTAAAGGATGTAACTTGATAGATTTTTAGGGTTTTGATTTTAGGCTAGTTATAAGGATTAGGGTTTGTTTGTTTGTTTGTTTGGTTGGGCAGGTTGTCAAGAAAAATAGATAGAGTGAGAGAGGTTTAAACCATTGGGCTATGGAGTCTGCAAAAAGTCTTGAGAAGTACAACAATAGGTCAAGGGTATATCACAGGGCAAGTCTCACAAAGCCAAATGTATTAAAAGCTTATGTGAGTGAGGTGAACATTAAATTCTAAACATAGTAGGTGCAAAAGAGAAGTTAAGAATCCTTCAACAAATAATTTAACAAGAATGGCCTTTAAGATTACTAAGCATAAATAAATAACCAAAGACAGGGCATACTAATAACTTCTTTGACCAAACCCTAACAAGTAAGCACTAAGACAACAATCCAGTGAATCATAGAAAGCAAGAAACTTTTAAGTCTTCTAGTGATTTCACCTTCAAGCAAAGAAAACATTTAAGATAAACATGTAGTAGAGATCAAAGAGTAGGGACTCCTAATTTCTTTAATCAAACTACAAAGACCTCCAAAGCAACCATTTAGGATAAAAAAAAGGGCACGACAAATCATAAACCTCTTCAGCTAAACCTAATCAGCAATACTTCAAAGCAAAGACCTTAAAAACAATGTTTAAGTTACATCAAAGAGTAGGGCTAACCGTGAACTACTTTGACATTGGCTTCATCAAATCATCTTTAAAATAAACAAGCATAAGTGGAACTAGAGAGCATTCAAGAATTTTCTAATCTGACCTAGCAGAGGAAAACATACAAGCAGTAGAGAGCAAACAGAGCTAGGGTGCCTCTAAACAACATTTCTTAGCGTAAAATTTATGTCCTACTGCATGAGAAAGATGAAACAAAATGATAACATAAGAAAAAAAACACTAGATAGGGAAGAAGTCACCATTAACTGTGCTCAGGAATCCTGCAAGTGAGCTTGCTCCATCATTATGCAAATCAAGAAATTCACAAAGTCCAAAGCCAAATTTCTCCTCAATATTCAAGTCTATTATATTTCTCTCAATAATCATCCAACATGTACAATGAGGCCTCAATGCTATATTTAGATAGCAAGGAGGACCAAAACCCTAACTAGGGTTTCTAAAATGTCATTAATACATCATAAATGCCAAATTTGTCCATTAAGACCATGCAAGGCCCAAGGCACAAAATATCTAACGTAATAAATGCAAAATAAATTTAAACATAAATTTTGAGCTAACTAGGAGTGATTTGCCTTAAAAGTCCTCGAAAATATAATTTTCCATAAATTTGTGTTTTTTTTTTACTTTGTAGGCAAGGGCGTAGTGCCAAGGCCAAGGGCACAATGCCTACACTAGAAAAATAGGTCATCTTGCAGCTGAGTTTTGAAGGCTTTCCCGGTGTCCAAATGAGCTCCATGATAGCTCATTGGAAAGCTTGTCAAGTCTAATTTCCAAAATTTCCTTTATTTTTCTAATTGGGCCTCAGTTACCTTCTCAAAAACTAAATCTCCCAAGACTGCTCAGGGCACAACGCCAACTCTGAAAATAGGGTAGAAAGGTGGTTTTTGGGGTGTTTTTGGCACTTTTGGAGGACCAAATATGCTCCGAATGATCTGAAATTTTGTTTGCATGATGTCTTTGGCCTGATAAATCTGAAAATTTAAACCAATACTCAAAAGAGTGCCCCAAAAAAGAGTGTTTCACCTTTGGCCCTCTAAATTAGTCAAAAAACCAAAATTTTCAAAAAGTTGCCAAAATCCGAATTTTTCTTGCTCATAGTATTTGGGATTCCTGTATGGATGCATCAACAAGGATTTCAAATTTTTTTTTTCCCTTAGCCTCCTTGAGGGCCTGAATCGTTGCAAGGGCTCTTTTGAGCTTGGCCCTTGCAATCTTGTTCCTGAAGGCATAGTTCCTTGCCATCTTCTTTTAGAGGTCAAGATCCCTCTTGGTATTCTCCAATAGACCCTCTAAGTGCATGTTTTCCCTCTCACTCCAAGGCTCCTGGTCATAGTAAATATCCATGGAAAGCAGCTCACTTGGAGTGAGCTGCTCTGCCAAGGTTGCCTCTTGCTCTCTCTCCTTCTCTAAGGCCTTCTTTAAGCCAATTGTTCTTGGCCTCCTCTTAGGAAGTTGTTCTTCCTCTTCATTAGTGTCTCTATATCTATCCAAGGTCTCATCTAGCTTAGCCTTGGCCTTTTCAGCCTCTTTATGAGCTCTAATAGCTCTAATCTCATAAATGGCCTTTTGTGCCTCCAGCTACTTGTTTTCAACCTCATAATAGTGAATGACATTCCTAGATCTACCTAGATTTGCTTGCAAATCTTTAATTTGGGCATATTTTCTTTCGAGAAAAATGCTTGAGATCCTTGCCTCATTTTCATCATCACTGTCAACATGAATGAGTTCAAATTATTGCTCAGTCTCATGCTGGTCTTCTTCTTCTTCCTCCATGACTTTTTCTTTGCCTTTGTCAAGCTACTTAGTTGATGTGGAAGGCATGGCCCCTTGCCTCTTGAGGGAAGAAAACACATGCATACTTCCTCTTTGGTAGGTCAAACAAAAAGGTTCAATTATGATCATTTTAGTGTTTTCAGTTTTGCTACCATCATGAATGCCATCATCATCACTATCTTCTGTTTCAAGGTTCTCTATTTTATCACTGACCTCATTCTTACTGATATTATTGTCATCATCATTACTGCTCCCTTCATGGATTTTTTCCTCACTGCCTTCTGCACTACCCTTATCACTATTTGCTTCACTGACTTCATGGCTCTTATCAACACTACAACTTTCTGTTTCATTTCCCTTATCTAATCCACTGATTTGTGCTTCATCATTGTTATCATAGATTTTTGAGCTATTGCCTTCTTCACTTCCTTCTTCTGCCTCACTGATATTTGTTTCACTGATATCAACCTTATTTTCTTCTTCTTCACTATTTTCTTCATTTCTTTTATCACCACTGCTATGTTTGTTACTTTCTTCATTTTTATCCTCACTGTCCTCAGGGCTCTTATCATCATTGTTTGCCTCATTGTCATCAGGGCTCTTTTTTCCACTGCCATCATCATTTCTCTCATTTATGCTTCATTTTCATCATCTTTACTGATATCTGTCTCCTCTGTGCTTTATTATTTACTTTCATTAGCCTCATTGACCTCACTGTTTTATTTTTCATTCTCATCTCCCTCTTTGTTAGATGCACTAGTATCATGAGGTGAAGGTGGGGGATTTTGAAAAATTGGTGAAGGAGGGTCATTATATTTAGGTGAAGGAATGTGAGTAGATGGTGAGGTGGAGGATTCATGAGGTGATGGAACGTAAGAATATGGTGATGGATGTGTAGTGGGGTGTGATGATGAAGGAGGAATGGGAGGGTGAGAAGATGAAGGTACTCTTGTTGTTTTTGGCCTTGTGGTTTGGTGAACACCTCATGAAAAATGAAAACCTCCCATGGAATACCCTTCTACTACAATTGATGCATCATAACCATCTTGATCAGTGAGTGGTGAAAGAGGCTTTGCATCTGCTGGGGATAGTCTCTCTTTTGTACAATATAGGAGATTTTTTCAATGCTTTTGTAGAGTTAATAGGGTACGTGCAACATCCTAACCCTAGTAAAGTGCATAAGCAGCCTAATGTGATGGGAGTAAAGCCTAGAGAAACTTCCCTCACATGTAAAATATTTCATAATGATCCTCATCATAGGTGCATATCTCTCCAGCAAATGAGAGAAAGGAAAAATGGATTTATTGTAGTCTTTGTACCTGGGTTTTAAGTATGGCTCATAGTAGCTTATGTCAAGATTGGCTTGCTTGAACCATTTCTCCCCTACACTAGGTATACCTGTGGCATTGACAATAGCATCTGAGGATAGCTCAAAGTCTAGCCCTGCAAGGTTAACTTGTTTCTCATGCAAGTTAATGATGAAAAGCGTTGTCAGCTCAGCATGGTTTTGCACCTACTGTACATTCTCACAAAATTCATAGCAGCCTACATTTTGGAAGTAGGAGACAATTAAGGGAGATTCATTTAGCTCCATTGTGTTTAGTGCCTCAAACATGTTGATCCTTCCACCTTTGGCATTTGGCCTTCTCCTTCACTACCACTGCCCTCTCTGTCTGACATCTTGACCACTCTGCCCTTGAAACCCTAAGACTGTAAATGGAAATGAGTATGAGGGTATGGTGGAATGGAGGTAGTTCTTCAAGTGAATGAGATGAGAGAGAGAGGTATATGAATGTGAGTGAGAGGAAAAACTCAATGACCACCCTCTACTGATTGTTCAAACTCTGTGTTGAAACACCTCACACTGATGGCAAATGGATATGAAGGAAGGCAATGAATTTGTCAATATTTTTGTAATGTAGGGGACTGATTTAGTGAATGGAGTGAGTGTAGGCACAACCTTAGGTGAGTGGATAACCTCCAATAATGTAACCCTCTGTTTATCACTAATCTTCTTAGCATGCAGATGAATAAATGTTTTAAATAGTGATGTCAAGCATGAAAATTAGGTTTCCTTCTTTGGGGTTTCAAATCCTTTGAATTGCAAACCATCAAAATACTTTGAGGAAGGTAAGGCATCCACTTACCATTTAGCATTGCTTGAAAAACCCTTAGTGGTAGCTTGAAGATATTTTGAGTTTATTTGAGTGCTTGTAGGGTGTAGGAAGCCCTCCTGGCCAAGCGAGCAGTGCCTAGGAAAATGGTGGGTCGGTTTGGGTAAAGGTGCAACGCCTTGTTCCAAGCACGGAGCGCCAAGGTCTTTTATTGGGCCTGTCGGGATAAATCGGGCAAGCGCATAGAGCTTTTCCAGGAACAAAACGCCACACTCTAGCTGCGCAGCACCTTAAGAAAATGCATTGGTAATTTTTCCAAGGGCGTAGCACCTGACGCCAGGTGCCCAACACCAACTTGAGGGTGCAGCACCACGACACTTAAGCCAATTTTTTACTCGAAAAATTCACAGTTTCCTCTCCTGAATGCTCTGATGTCTTTGTAAGTGAATAATGAGTTTGTTGAAGTGTTTAGATGACCTTTTATAGACTTAACGTTTTAAATTTATTTTTGCAAACCCATTCTCTAATGTTTTCAAATTCACTTCCTTTTTCCTTTCTCACTGATATTTCTTGACTTTCTGTTTGTAGGTTGCTGGAGTTGTGAAACTTGCTTTTTCTTTGACCTTGAAAACTTGACATATTTATTTTGACATAGCAGCAACCTTAAAATAATATTTTCTTCCCCCTTAGTGCTCAACATCATGTTCTTTATTTTTTGACAACTGCTACTTTGTAGGTGACTGAAATGATAATTTGACTCTTTTTCCACTGGTACTCTTTACCTTCTCCTTTTGTAGGTTTGCTTTGAGTCATAAAGTTGGCTTCTCTTGGCTCATGATGTTCTTTAACACTTTTGGTTGCAGGTGACTAAGATGGTGAATTTTTACCTTCCTGTTGCTACTTGAAGCATAACAAGCTCATTAAACTTATTTGAGGGGTTTTTCTCATAGCATCACTATCAAAACCTTCTTCTGTCCTTATGTTTTGTAGGTGACCGAAAACACTGATTTTACCTTTCTTACTAATACTCTCTACATATTTTCTCTTTGAGGCAATGAGACATCCACCTTGGCAAAATTTGGGATGCTTGCACACAACAACACCCTCACAATCCTTTCTTTGCTCTCATCATGGAGTTTTTAACCATGCTTTTTGCCTTCTTTGGACACTTTACCAAAACCTGAGATGTTTGGAGTGCTTGAAAATGATTATCAATGTTGTCTTCTAAGCTCTCTATAGTTCTTTCAAGTTCATTCATTTCTGTCTAGTTCACCTCACCTTTTTTCCCTTTTTCATTAATAATCTCTAAAATATTTTTCTTCATGTTTGGTTTTTGGTGTACCTCCAGGTTATTTGCTGCAAGTGGTCAATGTTTTGACATTTAAGTGGGCCATTCTGCTCATGATCCCGGTTCTCCTTTCAAGACCAACTTGTTTCCCTTTCTTCACTTGTAGTTTATGATTTGATAAGACAAACTTCTGTGGAAACTTTCTAAAAGTAGTGCCTTAAACACCTAATGATGACCTTTAACCATATAAAAACCCTAATTGACCTAGTGGGAGGATTCTTTGACCTGGTCTTTGAATGAAATTTGGTTTGGGGTCTTCAAGTGTAAAAACAGAGTATTGACAAAGTGGTGTATTTAAGATCCAAAATCCAATGTACTTGATTTATCTAAAGAGCCTATAGAGATAGTTTTGAGACCATCAATTCTTGAGGAGCTTGGTTAATCATGGGAATGAGTTAGGCTATAGGTAACCCTATATGAAAAGTAGATTTATGGGCAAGGGGAAAAACAGAGTAATGAGTTCATAAGTGGGAAAAAATGATGGAGATGAGTGGCACAAGCCCATAAGGAGTCCTTTAGGAGTGGAAAGGTGGCCATGGAATGGAAAAATGGTAGAATAGTGAAAAAATTTCTGTAAGGATAATAAAGGAAATGAAATTTCTAAAACTCACAATATTCAGGGAATTTTGTTTTTAGAAATATAGAACCAATATTTAGTCATCTACAAATAGTAAAAGTTACTGATGACTAACAGTGGCTCCACTTGGGGAGGGAAACTCCTTTTCAAGAGGTAGGATTAGATCTCTGAGTTTCGAAGAGTGGTACCTTACTTGTACTTGGCAGATCCCTCTTCCTTAATCTGATGATGTTCTCTTGAAGCTATGATCTTATTAAATCTGAAAACATGATTGCTTCAATCTCAGCTCTACCTACCTATCTTATTTTGCCTAACATTTTTTCTCCTTTTGGATGCACTTGGACTAGCAAACCCTTGACATCATTTTTTCTTTTGAAAGCACAAAAAATATCTACTTGTACCCTTATCACTTCCAAGATTTTAGATTAGGCTAATGAACTCTCTTATTCTCTACCTAGTCTACTCATCTGTCAATATTAGGATGTTTGATAGACTTTATTCTCTAACTTACTGATATGAAATTCAAAGTATGACCAAACCAGGATTAAGCAATCTTATTTTCTATGGGTTGTGGCATTTGGACAAGCTGCACACAGACATTATTTTTGTCCAACCAAAAACTAGAAAACTTGAGGTCTATGATTTAGAATTGGTTATGCATCCCTCTCATTTCTCTTAGGTTCAGATTTAAGCTTTGGGAATCAACATATTTTCCTAATCTAATCTACTGACAAGTCAAGCTTAAATGGTTTGGCAAGTCTTATTTCACTAACCTATCAAAAAAAAATTAAAACATGTTTAGCCATGATTAGGCTAGATGACTGAACAAGACTATATTTTCTTCAACAGTAGTGGCATTTAGGCTTGCATAATTTAATCAATAATCTTTTTTGGTATGGGATTGTACCTATTCTTTTTCCTGCCCTCTTTTTCTTCTTTTCTTTGTTTTTTTGTCCTTTTTTAGATTAGCATTTAAGACTAAAAACTAGAAAGATGCTCATAGTGCTGAGCTTATTTGCATACCTATCTATCCTAATCTAACTTACATATGATATATATTCATTTGGTGAAATCTCTTTTCCAATATAAATAATAAAGTAGATGATTCCATGAGTGGTATTTGTTCAGCTCTTTGAGTGTGCTGAAAAAATCAAAAGGCCACTCCCACCTCACTTGTTTTTGAACAGTAGTGCCTAAATTTTTTCTTATACTTTGCATCAAACTGCTCCTGACATGTTTTAGTCCCTCTTCAAATATTTCTAAGAAAACAAAAAAGGGATCTTGAAATAATACCTGGCTTAGAGGATTTGAGTAATAAGCTTCATTCAGGACTACTCCTTCCTCCACCTGGCTAGCTGGGGATTCTTTTGGGAAATAAACTCCACCTCTTCCTTATGATCATCTGTACTGTTAGCCTCATCATATATTGCAATGTTGTCCTCTAGCAAACCTGATATGTTCTGATTGAGTGGGATGAATTTAGTGTGAAGGCCATCATGTTGATGAGAAGGAGCACTCTTTCACAATAAATATTCTTGAGAAGGCAGTACAACCCCTCTCCTGTGATTATCAATTTCCAAGCCTTCATCTGTAATTTGAAATTCAATGGAACTTGGTGGCTACAAATCTGGAGCTAAGGAGGATTCTATGTCACAAATGATATCCTCAACCATTTCAAGAAAAGGCTTCTTATTAACAACTTTCTCAAGAAGTTCATTATCTTCCCCAACCTCAACATCAAAACTGAAATACTGTTGATTTCTAATCACATGAAAGTTATTTATGATGGACTGAAATGAAGTAGAAAAAAGAGGAAGAGAAGCTTCACATACTTCCAAATTTTCTAGATTTTCCTCATCACTGTCATGGATGAAAGGTATTGGTTGATCACTATTTTCAAGTTGATGGAACTGACCTTCCTCCCACAAACTAACTATTGACTGCTCTGCAAGATTAGTTTCTATTTGGAGAACATAACCATCATCATACTTATCAAACTTTGGAAAATCACCAATATCAGTAATGTCACCAATCATGCATATTGGATTATCAGATTTTTTCTCCTTGAATTGATCTAGAAGTCCATTTTCTAATTTGTGGTAGATGGGATTAACATGAGAATAAATAGAAATGTTCTATTCATATGAAGGTTTAGAGGCTGGATGCATGTTTAGAATTTGATTTATTTCCTCTTTAGTTAAAAGAGGAGGCATTTTTCTCCTTTTTTGGATAGAACTACAGTAGTTCTCTTTCTCTTGTGAAGGCTGATTCTGAGGCTAAATGTCTTCTTGAGCTTCACTTAGAAGAGATGGTGAATCATCACTTGTGCCTTCAGAGAGATCCTGTGGATTTTCCTTCATTTCTTGATTGATTTCATCCTCAACCAACTCCTATAGGTTGTCATGATAGTTAAATTGAGCATGAAATGCATGCATTTCTTCTAATAGACTTTTAGGATGCCAATTTCGCAAATATTCATCAATTTTTACAAGGTATTGTATGAGATCTCCAGATTGATTACAACAATTTTCAGCTAATGATAAAGATGAAAATTTTTCTTTATAATGTTCATAAAACACTTTATGGAAATACTTTAAAGAAAAAAACTACCAGGGTCTAGGCCTTCATACCATTTCCTTGCCTTTCCTTCTAATGTTCCCATGAACATTTTCATGAGTCTGATTCCATTTAAATTTTAACCTCCATACATGTATATGAAATTTGATGAGATGTAATAAGGGGTCATCAATTTTTTCATCTTGAAACATAGGTACGTTTGAAACCAATTTTATCTGAGGCATTTTATGTGGGAACCCAGGGATGTGATCTCTGTTCATTGGAGCATATCTTTGTTGTATCCTTGGATCCATCTTTGTCAATAAAAAAGGGTCAGTGCATATTTTCAACCAGTCTAGAGTCTTCTACCAGTGGATTCTTTTAGGTCTATTGAGAGTTGTGGAGTCGCTAGGTGGATGATTTCAATTTTTCTGTCCACTATCAACAATATTAGGATTGATTACTGCATTCCTAGGGGAATCTGTGAGAACTAGTGGGGTCAACAGAGCTACTGAAAACCAGTGGACTCACTAGGCAGATGATGCTTACTGTTTTGAGGATGTAATTGTTGTCCACCATCAACAACTAAATATCAATATAAGGATGTTTTTGGGTTTTCTAAGGTCTTAAGGAATACTTAGGATGTTACTGACTTAGAGGTCCCACTATGATCGCCATTATGTTAGGTCCCCGTAATTTGTTAGATTGGCAAGACCAAATGTATAGGGGTAACATCAAGCTAGTCTTTGGAGTCCTAGGACCTAGTCTTCCTGGACTGAGAGAGGGCTCTCTCTATAATTTTGTAAAGGATGTAACTTGAAATATTTTTAGGGTTTTGATTTTAGGCTAGTTATAAGGATTAGGGTTTGTTAGTTTGTTTGGTTGGTTGGGAAGGTTGTCAAGAAATATATATAGAGTGAGAGAGGTTTAAACCATTGGGCTATGGAGTCTTCAAAAAGTATTGGGAAGTGCAACAATAGGTCAAGGGTATATCATAGGGAAAGTCTAAAAAATCTAAATGGATCTAAAAGCTTATGTGAGTGAGGTGAACATTAAATTGTGAACATAGTAGGTGCAAAAGGGAAATTAAGAATCCTTCAACAAATACTTTAACAAGAATTTCCTTTAAAATTACTAAGCATAAAGAAATAACAAAAGACAGGGCATACCAATAACTTCTTTGACGAAACCCTAGCAGGTAAGCACTAAGACAACAATCTAGTGAATCATAGAAAGAAAGAAACTTGTAAGTCTTCTAGTGATTTCACCTTCAAGCAAAGAAAACATTTAAGATAAACATGTAGTAGAGATCAAAGAGTAGGGGAATCCTAATTTCTTTAATCAAACTACAAATACCTCCAAAGAAACCATTTAGGATAAACAAAAGGGCATGGAAAATCATAAACCTCTTCAGCTAAACCTAATCAACAATACTTCGAAGAAATACCTTAAAACAAAGTTTAAGTTACATCAAAGAGCAGGGCTAAACATGAACTACTTTGACATTGGCTTCATCAAATCATCTTTAAAATAAACAAGCATAAGTGGAAATAGAGAGAATTTAGGAATTCTCTAATCTGACCTAGCAGAGGAAAACATACAAGAAGTAGAGAGAAAACAGAGCTAAGGTGCCTCTAAACAACATTTCCTAGCCTAAAATTTCTGTCCTACTGCATGAGAAAGAAGAAAAAAAATGATAACATAAGAAAATAAACACTAGATAGGAAAGACATCACCATTAAATATTCTTAGGAATCTTGCAAGTGAGCTTGCTCCATCATTATGCAAATCAATACATTCACAAAGTCCAAAGCCAAATTTCTCCTCAATCTTCAAGTCTATTATATTTCTCTCAATAATAATCCAACATGTACAATGAGGCCTTAATGCTGTATTTAACTAGCAAGGAGGAAAAAAACCCTACCTATGGTTTCCAAAATGTCATTAATACATCATAAGTTCCAAATTTGTCCATTAAGACCATGCAAGGCCCAAGGCACAAAAAATCTAATGTAATAAATGAAAAATAACTTCAAACATAAATTCTGAGCTAACTTGGAGTGATTTGCCTGAAAAGTCCTCAAAAATATCCTTTTCCTTAAATTTGTGTCTTTTTTTGACTTTGTAGGAAGGGGCACAGTGCCAAGGTGAAGGGCGCATCACCTGCACCAGAAAAATAGGTCATCTTGCAGCAGATTTTTGAAGGCCTTCCCGGTGTCTAGATATTATATGACTGTATATTCTTTTTTGAGACTGAACATGATGGGACATAAGCCCAAGTTTTGTACGAGATTATGGATCCAAATTTTTGTAAAGTTTTTTGACACTCCGATGATATATATACAACGATATTTGATGTGATGTGATAAATGTATCAAATGTATGATGTTTTTGATGATTAAAAATTTATTGTATGGAATGATTAATGTGCCAATCTAAAGCTTGATTAGCTAATGAGTCAGCAAACCAATTGTCAGCTCGAGGAATATGAATGAATGTTAAAAATTGAAATGACCTTTGTAACAAACGTACCCTCAAGAACAGTCGTAATAAAACTGGATCTCGTACCCGATAAGTGTTGTTCAACTGTGACACCACCAGCTGGGAGTCCAAGAAAACTACCAACGAATCAACACCCAAAGATATTGCCTCCGAGAGTAGATGAATGACTGCAGTGTATTCTGCTACGTTATTGGAAGCAGGACCAATGCAGACTCCTCTTGATACCAACAGCTGACTGGAAGGATAATGAAGCACCCAAGCCGCGGAAGCTAAGTTCCGGGTGTGTCTACTAGCACCATCGGCGAAACCAAAATGACTCATGACATCCAACACAACCTGCCAAAGCAGATAAAAAAACATCACCACCTCATCAAAAATCGAAAATCAATCAGATATGTACAAAGCAAAAAACTACTATATACAAAAGCAAGATGCCAGGCCAAAGCCTAGGCATAATACTTCTTCAAATAGAGCCCGTTTCGGGGCTCTGGCAACTCGTTCCCTTCGAAGTCAACCAGGGTATACGCTCCTTTCTTAAGGAATTTTTTAACGATATAGGGGCCATACCACATTGATTTAAACTTTCCTGCCCCCAGGGCATTCTTTTCTTGGGCATAGACCAAAACAAGGTCGCCTTCCGAAAAGACCCTAGGCTTGACCGCCTTATCGTACTGAATCTTTACTTGGTTTTTATGCGCTTCGTTCATCGTGGCGGCATCTCGACGCTGCTCTTCGAGATTTTCCAGATGAAGAAGCCGTTCTGCCAGACTAGAAGTGTCAGGAAGAAGTTCAACAACTAATTTAATAGAAGGAATCTCGCATTCAATAGGAAATACGGATTCCACCCCATGGACTAACTGAAACGGAGTAAAGCCAGTTGCAGTTTTCACTGACGTCCTGTATGCCCAAAGTGCAGGATATAGCATAATATGCCAGTTGGATCTATGTTTATCGATTGTCCTTTGAAGAATTGTCTTCAAGGATTTATTCACGGCTTCCACTTGCCCATTGGCCTGAGGATAATATGGAGATGAATGCTCCTGCCGGAAACCCAATTTGAGAGCCAACTCAGCCATCATACTATTCTAAAAATGACTGCCATGGTCAGTGAAAATCTCTCTAGGTATACCGAAATGGGCGATAACTTGGTTGAAAAGGAACAAAGCTACAGTCACACCATCGTTCCCAAAAGTAGGCATAGCCTTGACCCACTTCGTAAAGTAGTCTACTGCTACGATAATGTACTTGTGACCTTTTGCCGAAGGCGGGTTACAAGTAGTATAATCCATACCCCACTTTGTAAAGGGTCTGACAGTAACGACTGGAAAAAGCAGAGTTGGATGAGCGCGCATTTTTCGAGTATAAACCTGACACGGATGACACTTCTTGACCGATTCAATACAATCTTTGAAAATCGAGGGCCAAAAGTATCCAGCACGCAAAATATTTTGGGCTGTAGCAAGCCAAGATAAATGACTCCCACAAGCTCCACTGTGAGAATCATTGAGCACAGCCTCAGCTTCTTCGAAAGTTAAGCAGCGTCTTAGGATTGAATCAACCCCTCGACGGTACAAAGCATCACCAATAATCTGATAATTCTTGGCCAAGTGACGCAATTTACGACGCTCATCTTTCGAAAAAGTAGAGGGAAACTTCGTAGTCTGGAGATATACAATGATATCCCCATACCAAGGATCTTGTGGAGAGATCAGAAACAAGTGTTCGTCCGAAAAGGACTCATCATAGATCATCTCCTCTCCACAGGGCAACTCGGAGATCAATTCCGCAAAAACTAATGACTTCTTGGATTTGGCAGACATGAACTCGAGATCAAATTCTTGTAAAATCACAATCCATCTATTATATTTGCCCCCAATCACTCGCCTGCTGAGGACAAACTGAAATGGATTGGCAGCTGCCAAGACATAAGTTTTGCGAAGAATAATATAATGTCGGAGTCGCTGCACAGCATGGACTGCTGCTAAGGCTAATTTTTCTATCGGGTGTATCGCAGTTCAGGTCCTACCAGTCCTCGACTAAGGTAGTAAATAACATGCTCAGCCAGAGCATCATCCTCCTGAACCAGAACCATACCAATGGTAGATTCTGCTGTAGCCAGATACAAAAGAAAATCTCTGCTATAATCGGGTGGACTCAGTAAAGGAGCAGAGGTCAATGCCTTTTTCAAAGCATCGAACGAGCGTTGAGCATAGTCGTCCCAAAGAAAAGGAACTCCTTTCTTCAACAGTCTCATATATCCCTTTGTAATCTCAGCATAGTTAACGATAAACCTCCGAAGAAAGTTAGACTTCCCTTGGAGACTTTGAAGCTGACGAATTGAAGATGGGGGAGGCAACCGAAGTATTGCCTCAACCTTGAAGGGATCTACCCTTATCCCTTCCCTAGACACAATAAATCCCAACAGCCGACCGGATGTAACCGCGAAAACGCACTTGTTCGGATTCAATCGAATTTTATAAAAACGACATCTTTCAAATATTTTCCGGAGGTGGCCAGGATGATCCATCCTCTTTCGAGAATGAGCAGCTAGATCATCTAAGTATGCCTCGATAATCTTCTTGATGTCGTGGAAGGCGTAAGACATGGCCCGCTGAAAGGTAGCCCCAGCATTTTTAAGACCAAAAGGCATCTTCTTGTATGCAAACATACCCCAGGGACAAATAAATGCAGTCTTATGTTGATCTTCAGGACGGATAGTAATTTGATTATATCCGGAGAAACCGTCCATGAAGGAGAAAATCTCGTTACCGGCACACTCGTCAATGATCTGATCGATGAATGGTGTGGGGTAATTGTCTTTAGGACATGCCTTATTTAGGTCCCTGAAATCGATGCACACTCGAATCGTTCCTTGCTTTTTATCTACGGGAACGAGGTTTGAAACCCATTCAGTCAGAGGAACAGGGAAAATGAATCCCGCCTTAAGCAGCTTTTCAACTTCAGCTTTGATAGCTGCTGCCTTCCTAGGATTGACCGGACGAAGTTTTTGCCTCACCGGCTTAGCGTTTTCATACGTCTTGATCTCATGTTGGACGATAGATGGGTCTATGCCAGGCATTTCCTCATAAGACCAAGCAAAAACATCCCTATACTCTTTGAAGAGCTCGGTATAGATTTGAACCTCTTCATGGGAACATTCAGCTCCAATGAAGACATTCTCGATAATATTGGGATCCCTGGAAATGTTCACCGGGATAGTAGGAGAGATCACAGCCATGTTCCCTTCAGCATATACCTGTGTTGGTGCCAAAGGGTTCAATATTGGGTGAACAGGACCAGGAGACTGAGGACTTGGAAAACTAGTTTCAATTTCATTCAAGTCAGGTAGGAAGTAAGACCGATGATGCAAGTCATCCCACGGTCTATCCATACCAGTCATGGCTTCCAGGATTGCCTCTTCAGATGGAAGAAGTCATTATCGAAACCAGCTCTGGGCCCGAAGAAGGCTATGGCGTCCAGCCAGACCACATCACCATCAACTCTTAGGTGAAAGAGGAGGCAGGGTAGATTAGAGTGTCAACAATAGGCGATATCACAATCTCAATTGAGAAATTGGAAATGCCATTCCACCCACTTGACCTTCCTTCAATCTGTGGCGGTAGGGAAGGTAAGGTCAAGGGTTAGAAAATAATGAGACCGAAGAACTCTCTAAAGAAAGAGGGAGTCTGGAGGATGCCATTAGCATTAATATGCACAGTAGGAGGAGGAAGATCGAAAGTACCCATCAGGGAAGAATACATTCCAACTCCTAGATTCTCAACAGGCGCCTTAGTATTATCCAACTTAGGAACAGATGAGTCAGAAGGCGCATTCAGGTCTACAGGAGGACAATCTAGTTGATCCACCGTAACTATCCTCCCTTCGTGGGGGAAACATACTATTCGAAATAATGAGGATGCAATAGCATCCATCTCATAAATCCAGTTCCTCCCCAACAGAAGGTTGTAGTCCAAGGCTGCATCCACTACCTCAACCTCTATGTTAACGGTTTTGCCCCCAACACAGATGGGCAAAGACGGGACGATACCATGGGGTCTGTGAGAATGACCATCGAACGCAGTAAGAACAGTGCTAGATGGAACAACTTTGGGAGATCCAAGTGTCTTCCAGCATGCGAGAGACATGACGCATGCAGAAGCACCCTCATCAACAACCGTTCGAAAGATATTGCACTTCCGATACGACGATTTAATATGGAAAGCCATGTGATGAGGAAGTCTCTTCTTAAAATTATTCATATCAAAAGTAATCAGAAGAGAATTTTTCGGATCAATAGCCCCAATGGCAGTGAGAAAAGCACTGCGCTGAGTCGGACAAGACTGGAGTACCTCTAAAGCTGACATAGCACAAGGACTCTGCGCCAGATCTTCTACAATCGAGTAGTTCTGGGCAGCCCTTGCGTTTGGATTAATCGTTGACCGCTTAGAAGATGCTTTTGGCATCCGAGGCATAGACTCGACAGTTGGCTTCGTGATATGAAGCGGCTCAGTAGCATCAGGAACTTCCTTAGCTTTCAAAGATTCCTCTCCGCCATAATCACGGGATCTCGTAGCGACATCCACGTGAGCACTCATCATAAAGATATTCGATGGAACTTCCCCTTCCTGATCACCTCCAGAGGAAGCCCCAGGATTTTGGTTCGCGCCAGCAATTAATTGCTGCCCTTGGGGAAAAGGGTTTGTTAGCACAGCCTGGGAACTAGAAGAACCCTGCTGAGATAACAGGCGCTGAGCATCCTGAATTTTCGGGCAAAGGTGTGTGAGATGGTCTCCAGTACAAAGCTTGCATGGAAACTTCACTTTATTTTTCTCCTTTTGACCCTCACCAACACGCTCGTTGGTTTTATTTGCATTGCCCTTCCCATTCTTTCCCTTCTTCTTGTTATTTCGTCCTTTCTTCTTCCCATCGGATTGTTGATTTCCTTTGGGATCAGAAGCTTGGACAACATTTATGGACAAAGACTGGGAAGGTGATGAATCAGCAGGCATAGCCTGACCAGAAGGAGCAGATTGTAAAGACAACTACTGCAGTTGAGAAAGCAGGCTGGCTGCACCACTATTGACCGATCCGACAAGCCCATCACCATGCGGACCAGGTTTAGTTTTCGACAAATCTAATTTGGAGCGAGGAGCATTGGGAAAATACTTATAAAGTACCCCAGACTGAGAATAGATCAGTTCTAACTGCTGGGCCCTAAAAATGGCATGCTCCTCAGAAAATACCCCAGATAGGGATACATCTTTTGAAATATCTAACTGCAGAGATTTCAAAACCCACTCGAGAAGGAATTCACCTGGAATATGAGCTTTGATAAGCCTCTTCCTTCTCCTCCATTCCTAAATATGATCAGAAATGTGTGTTGCCTCATCCTGCTTAAAATTAGCCAGGAGTTCGGTCCCAGCCTCATATCTGACAGGCAACTGAAAATGGTTTAGAAATGTGACAGCCAGTTCTCCAAATGTGGCGAAACTACCCCCAGTGAGCTCTATATACCATTTGGCAGCATTTCCAGTTAGGGTGCGTTGAAATAATCTCAACCTAATCGAGTCATCGATCAGGGAGTTCGAAGAGCACCATAAGTGGAAAGTGGTGATGTGGTTCGCCGGATCCTCTCCATTCTTACCTTCAAACTTTGGAATGTCTGAAGGAAGTTTGGTCGGGACCGGAGGCCACCCCGGACTATACCGAATCGGGTCATTAGTTAACTTCGACAAGTCTGGCAAGTTTAACGTTGCCAGAAATGGTAATCGAGGTGGAGCCTGAGAATTCCATCCTTGATGGGATGGATTTCCAACATTATGAAAAGAATAGCCTGGATTTGATGAGGCACCAGGCTGCCAGAAAGGACTCGTAGAAAATGGAGAAGAACCTCCTCCCCACGCCGAGTTACCAAAACCCAGACCAGTTCCCCCCGCTGAAGTATTGATTGAAGAGGAAAGCCCCTGGTAGGGGTTCCAAGCATTAGACAGAGGAGAAAAGGACTGATAAGCACTCGATGAAGGGAAAGAAGCATTCCCTTGATGACCTGCGTAAAACTAATTCCCTTCCCCCGCTGTAGTAAAGACAGGATTCCATCCTGTAAAAGTAGTCGAACTTTGCCCCCCAGACCAAGGGTTGAAACTCTGGGTCTGGGACGTAAACGGAAATGACCCTAAAGAAGGATTGGAACTAGGAATGTGCCCAGTTCCAAAGGGGAAACCCTGAAACGAAGCTGATCCACTAGCCATGTTAGACATGGGCGTAGATCCAGCTGCACCAGCGGAAAAGGAAAAAGAGGGATTCCCACTAAAGGGCATCCCTGAACAGAAGGGACCAGAATGAGAAGCATGTGCTTGGGTGAACCTAGAGCCAAACACAACAGCACTAGAAGCAATCGAAGATGAAGCAAAAGTTCCCCCTGCTTCAACAGAAGCAGGAGTCTGAATGCTTGCAGCACTCATGGTAGAAGCCACGTTCCCAGTCGTGGCCATTGAAAGATAAGAATGATACGGAAGATCCGGCGGTCTCTCCGACTCAGGTCCGATGTACTGAACAACGAATGGATAATCAGGAGGAAGAGGAGATGGACCTATAGCGGGAGGCTCAGGTATGTCCTCAATCTGAAAATCTTCTTCCTGAGGAAATAAAAATCGCGAGGTGAGCGGAACGCTCCTCTCGGGACCGACACCAGAATCAGCTACGAAACCTTCAGACCTTTGTGGAGGATCTCTCTCCACTGCGTCAGACGCCACAGGGTGGTAACCACCTGCTAAATCGCTCCTACGCCTTCTCGAAGAAGGCTCTGGACTCTCGGGAGATAACCCTCGGATTCTCCTCGACCGACGAGGCGCTTGATCAGCCACTTTTATAGATTTTTTAAATTAGACTCAAAAAAGTGAAAAGCTAGGCAAGCTAGAAGCAAAGAGCACTCACTAAAATAAAAATCCCTGAGATACAGTCAAGCAAACAACCTCCAAGTATTTCCGCTCCGGGTGATGAGGACCGGACACCAAAATATAGGAAAGCGAAGTATAGGACCTCCTGAAAGCAGTCTGGGATGATTAGGGCCCAGAACAACTAGTGAAGGTATCAGAAACAGTTACGCCGACCTCCTAACGACAGCCTTTGCCGGCTCAAGCACCCAAGCTTCGCAAGGGCACCCCCCAGAAGTACTGCTGAAAGTGATGCGACGTCTGCCTCAGGTACCACGGGTATTCCCCCACGCAGTCACCTGTGTGGAACCTAGGAGTGGCAACTATGGACACCAATCCATATCAGAAGCTGGGCGGAACGGTCTTGAGGTCAGATTCAGCCAATCGGAGAGGGGGTATCCCTCTTCTCAGCCTTCACTTCCCCTCGCGCTTGACTCTCGGATGAGAGCTTTCCCAATCCACCTCACGGAGTTGGATTTCGCTCAATTAATCAACTTCTATGTTTGTTTGAGCGGCCTTGGAGAGTTAACTCTCCACTCACCTATTCCAAGGCCCTACAACCTAGCTAGTCGGTGATTGACACTTAGAAAAACTTGCTAGTTGATTTTAGATTAAATCGCTTATTTTAAGGGCTGTTATATTAAGTCACAAGGATATGGAGATGAAACGTATGGTGTTTTTGACGCAAAAGAAATTAATAAAAAATTAACTACATGCAAATGCAGTTCTTTGTCTTTCGATGAAGAGCAATCTCTATACAGGTTCTACGAGACTAAAAATTGTATTTTTTTTCTTTTCGAATAGCAAACTCACACTCACAAAAACTAAGAAATTGACTAAATGATTAAATGCACCTAATGCAAATCACTACAAGCATGTAAATTCTAAGATGCAAATCTCTTAAAGCAGAGTGAAATTCCCAAAAAGTCCTTCAGTTTTAACTCTTCTTTGGTTGCCCAAAAAGCTAGTTCTCGAAATCAAGAAATCTTAAAATGAGGACACCAAGAACACTTAAAAACAAGAAGAAGAAATCAAATGACAACTCCTCTTCAAAATCAAGCCAAAAACTAAAAGCAAGAAACCTCACTAAATCTTCAAAAGTTATAGCAAACGAAAATGAAAATGAAATAAAAAAAGAAAATAACAAGTGAAAATGTTTTTAAGCCTTTGAAATGCAAAAACAAAAATCAAAGAAAATGTTTTTTGAGCTTTTTAGTTTTATAGAGAAAGAGCTCGAAAAGACCAAGCACAACTATCAAAATCCAAACCAAATAAGACTGAATTTCAAGCACAAACTTCAATAATGCTCCCAAACCTTATAAGGCTAACTCGTAGCAAGATCAATAAGAGCAAAAGAAGACCAGAAAACTCAGCCACTCAGCCTAGACAAATAGTGCAAACTTGTCGCAAACAAAGACTCCAAAGAAGCAAGAAAAGCTCTTCAAAAGTTGCAACAAAACCTAGCCTATGGAACTCAAGAAAACCAATCAAAAACGAAGCAAAAATCGCAATGTGAAGCACAACACAAAGATAGGAGCGAGTCAGTGAGCAGAAGCTCTCTGTTCTGATAAAGCAGAACAGCCAAGAATGCTCAGAAAGCGATCTTGGAACTCAATCCAGAAGTGCCAGCACCAGAAACAACACTTTGCCAAAAGACTAGTTTTCACTCAAACGAAAGAGAGAAAAGACATGAAACCACTTCCTTCACACTCCAGTAAGTACAGAGACTCTGTAGGAACAGGTCTCCACAGCCAGAAAGGACCAAAAAGTCAAGAAACTCAAAAATTCAAAATCTGCCTAGGTATATGCTACTTCACAGCTATGCAACCAGCGTGCATACGCGTCTGTTCTAAGGGAAACTTGCGTATACGCGGGTTCCTTCAGAAAAACTCGCGTGTATACGCGACTGTGTGCAAATGAAGGCGCGTATGCAAAGGTAAATAATGAAAAAAAAAAAGAACAAGCCTGGAAAAGACACCAAGACTTCAGACTGACTGCAAGAAAATAAACTGGATTGCAAATGAAAGAAAAAACTATTGGCAACCTACCAAACAGCTGAAACAACCCAATAGGAGAATCAAAAGAATGTGATCCCTAGTGGAGTCGCCAGTTCTTTTTCGGGGAATTATCACTCTAGAGGTTCGTTGGGTTACAACCTCCACAGAGTAGGGGCATGCTACTTAACAGAGACTCACACAACCATGCACATTCAGAAAAACTAAATAGAGTAGAATGAGAAATTTACCCGTTGGTCCTACGGTTGAAGAAGATCCCGCAGGGTTCAAACCCCCAGCAACTGTCCTTCCTTCTTAACCTGAAAGACAAGAACAAACAAGCACAAAGGACTGGTTGTACAGCATATATCTACTCTAAATTTCAGTGAGATTCATATAAAACATTAAATAAGTCATAATGAATGCTTGTATAACAAATATTCTCATACATATAAGCATACACTAACACGTTTATTTCGGGAACAGCATGATACTTCTGTATTATAAATAGCATGTACAAAAGTAATGAGTGGAGAGATCACCTGATCCTTCCACGGCCTTCGAGCAGACCGTCGTCTGGATCCGTCCAGCCCTTGCCTCGCTAAGACTCCTTCCAAACTGGTGCATACGAGATGACATATAAGGGGATGAGCATCTCAAGGAAACAAGGGTTTCCTATAATGAACTGGGAAAGTGCAGGAGGCACGGGGAATCAAACTTGGATAGGGAATACCAACAGAGTATAATATCAATAATTCTCTCTCTCCCTTAGGCCATACACATGAGGGGCTTTTATACTCCCTCCAATTAGTTTCAACAGTTGGAAACAGTTGGCCACGTGCTGGGGTGGTTGAACTACCTGAGTAACCATCAACCTAGCCCGAAAATAGGGAATAATTATATATTTTTTAATTATTTTAATGGCATACGCGGAAAAGTCTAGTTGGACTCGCGTATACACGCGGAAAATCACGGGCATAGTCGAGTATGGGGATTTTTACACTGTTTTTAAGTGAATTTGTCCAAGTCTGTAGGAATGGGTGCCCAAAACCATCAAAGCAATCATGAATCATGTGAAGGTGAGAAATGATGCTATAACACCATGATAGCTCACTGGAAATCTTGTCAAGTATACTTTCCAAAAATGATTTTATTTTTTTCATTGGGCCTCATTTACCTTCTCAAAAACTAAATCTCCCAATACTTCTCAGGGTGCAGCACTAGCTTTGAAAATAGGGCAGAAAGGTGGTGTTTTGGGTGTTTTTAGCACTTTTGGAGGACCAAATATGCTCCAAATGATCTAAAATTTTGTGTGCATGATGCATTTGGACTGATGAATCTAAAAATTTAAACAAATCCTCAAAATAGTGCCCCAAAAAGGAGCACAATGCTAGTGGCGTTGCGCCTTTGGCCCTTTAAATCAATCAAAAAACCAAAATTTTCAAAAAGTTGCCATAATTTGAATTTTCCTTGCTCATGGTGTTTGGGATGCCTGTATGGATGCATCAAAAAGGATTTCAAGATTTACTTTGCCCTTAGCCTCCTTGAGGGCTTGAATCTTTGCAAGGGCTCTTTTGAGCTTGGCCCTTGCAATCTTGTTCCTGAAGGCATAGTGCCTTTCCATCTTCTTTTGGAGGTCAAGATCCCTATTAGTATTCTCCAATAGACCCTCTAAGTGCATGTTTTCCCTCTCAATCCAAGGCTCCTGATCATAGTCAATATCCATGGCAAGCAACTCACTTGGAGTGAGTTGCTCTACCAAGGCTGCCTCTTGCTCTAGCTGGTCCTCGTTAAGATTGACTGTGTCATTATTCTCTTCTATATTTAAAGCCTTCAAAATTTGGGTTCTATACACATTTTGGGTAGGTAACTCAGTAAGAGGAACAAAGATTTTAATTTTGGAAATTTCCTGCTCCAGGTTGAAAGGAATTTGATTCTTTGAAGTTCCAGTCTCAGGCTTATTAACTGCCACTCTATCAGCAACATCAGCTCGTTAATTTGTTCTATTTACATTTGAAAAAATGGTTTTAACAGGAGTAATAGCTGAAGTGTTAGTACTGCTAAGGTCTGCACTCTATTTTTCCTTGTTTTGAGTGACTTTCTCTTTACCTTTATCAGAATTTACAGCTACTGTTTTGTCATTCTCTTTGACAAAATTGGGCTTGTTTATAGTGCTATTTTGTGAATATTTGTCAAAGGTTTTGGTGTTGGGAGTTTGTTGACTGGTTTTACTTCTAAGGTGATATTCCCTTTGAGACTCTATGATGAAATTTTCCATGTATTGATAATAACTTTCATCATCATCTCTTTTGTCATCATAGGGTGTGTAAGGACCTTGTTTTCTATCATAATGAATCTCAAAGTCATCATTATCTACTCCCAGCATGTTGATATCATCTTCCTCTATTGGTTCATCTGTTTCCTCAACCTCACTCACATAGTTTTGATGAAAGGGAGGAGTGATCTGTTGATCATCTTCCCTAGGTCTATTTGGAGGTTGGTTTCTTTTAAAATTCTGATTCTGATTCTGGTTTCTGTTTTGAGGAGCAGTTTGGTTTTGACTTGCTTGTGCTCTCTCAAGAATGCTCATTTTATTCATCATCTCCTCCATCATTCTTTCCATCTTAGAGCTGGAAGCAGAAGGTGTAGATTCCTCTCTGAATGACACTCTCTTCTCATTCTTCATTCTTGCTCTTTTCTCAATCAAGTTAACTTCCACAACAAGAGCCCCTTTTTTCATATCTTCAAGAGTTGCAAGATCTCTATCTCTCAGCTGATAGGCCATCTCTGGGTCAAACCCTTCAAGAAAATTATTTAATGTTGAGCCTTGTGGAGGTTTTAGATATGGGGGAAGGGCGTTATACACACTGTTAAATATAGTGCAGTAAGCTTGTACACTTTCCCCAGTGTTTCTGTGGAGGTTCTTGTAATCGGAGAGGATTTGGAGAGGATTCTTCTTCACTTCCCAATTTTTTAAGAATGTCTAATGGAAGGCTTGGAGATCATTGATACTATGGTGGGCTAAGACTTTAAACCATTTTCTTACTTCTCGCCCCAGACTATGAGAAAATAATCTAAGTTTGATAGATTCGTCATCAATTTCATTTCTGTCAAAGTATTCATTCATCTTATCCATGTGTTGTGATGGATTTGTAGCATTACTAGCATCATATAATGGTATTTTGGACTGATAGTCCTGTGGAAGATTGACTAAGGGTACAAGAAGGACTAAGGGAGCATACCATGTTGCCATGATATGTGGTGGAGGTGGATTCACAAGAGGTGGATTAAAAAGAAAAAAAGTGGGCTGAAGTGGAGTGGTTTGGACAGTGGATGTATGATGAATAGATGTGGATGGACCAGGAATAGATTGCTGAGCTGATCTTGGATGAGAAACACCTAAATTGGAAAGGAAATGTGAATCAGGTTGTGTTGTTTCTCTACTACCAGGATGTTCACTTGTTTTAGGAGATGAAAGCGAAGATTCAAAATCTAGTTGATATAAATCATCAAAATACCTAGTTCTAAATGGATTTCTTAAGTCTACTTGTGATTGTTGTAGAGCTGAAATATTTTCAGGAACTAAATTAGCTCTCAAGGATGATCTGAAAACAATTGAAAAAATTATCTTAGGAGACTTCCTAAGGATACTTTCTGGGTTATCAACTATCTTAGGTGGGTTTGGGTCAGGATGAGCTCTAGTATGAATCTTTCTAGGAGCCACTATGCTATGTTTTTCAGACCCTACTAAACAGAGACAATTTAACTAGATATGACAATCTTTGAGAGGTTAACTAATTTTTTTTACACAAATTTTAATCCTACAACCCTCTAACTAAGTTTGAATGATTTTATGATGATAAAGGTTCTTCCCAGTGGAGTCTTAAGGTCTGTTTAGGATTATGGAATCACCAAGTGGAAGTTTTTAGCTCTTTTGGAGGGAAAAGGTTTTATGGTCCACCACCATGTTTATTGAATACCAATCTGAAATGTTTTTGGGTTTTCTAAGTTATTTTTTAGTCCTATTGGTTGTTAAGAGTGTCCTGAATCTGTTTCAAAACTTAGCTATAGTTATGAGACAAAAACATTTTTCTCTTATGGCTAAGCCAGCTGATCCTTCAAGGTTAGATAAACTCTTATGAGAATCCTAGGGTCTTCCTAGTTTATCACTGATTCAAACAAGTTTCATCATGATTACCATTACTTGGTAGTGCTTGAAAAGGCTGCTTCTTACTCACAAGGTTTTATGAAGTGTTTAAGGGAATCTAAGATGAAAATTTGACAGAGTCCCTAGCAGAGTCGCCAGAGATGTTAGCTCCCTGTAATTAGCAAGATTTTAAAAATTCCAACTGCAGGGAGAAACACTATTTCAACCACTTTGGGATTCTAGGATCTAGCCCTCCTGAATCCGGAGAGGTATCTCTCTAATAAGTGCAAAGATGGATTTATCTTTAAAGGCTTTTGGGTAATGATATTAGGCTAGTTATGAAGTCCGAGGGTTTTTGTTTGTTTTGGATGGTTGAGCATGATTATTATTTGAGTGGAAAGTTCTGAAATGGAAAGAGTTTCAAAGGTGTGAAGTTGCAAGCAATCAGAACAAGCTTTGGCTAAAAAGATAGATATTTCGTTGGTTTTAGTCCATTGGGCTATGGAGTCATAATAGGGTTTAATTGAAACAACAAGGTTAAAGAGTGGTCCATGGGGCAAGTCATCTATGTCTAAGGATCTCTTTAAAGTTGATTTTATGGAATTAAATGATACAACAAGAAGGGGAATTTAAACAAATGAAGAACAAAGAGCAGCCCAAGATCTGGTAAGTACTTTGAAACTATCCAGCTTTTGAAATACACTTAAGAAATACATAAAAGTAATCTAAGATCTGGTAAGTACTTCGAAACTAGCCAGCTTTTGATGCACTTTCAATAGAAAACATATTAAACACAAAGGGAAACTTAAAGGCAACTGTTGGAGAAGAAACTAGAGGGCAGGGCTCACCATAAACCTCTACTAGCTCTGCTTTACTTGGTAAAATTTTAAGACAAACACATAAGATAACAAAGAAAAGTTTAAGATCAGGTAAGGACTTTGAACCTAGCTTGCTTTCAACACATTATTAGGGAAATTTTCAGATAGTATTTGGGGATAAAACTATGATAGGGCTCACCATAACTTCCTTAGTTCATTTCCTCACTTCTCAGCCTAACTTATTTAATCACAAGCAGAGCTTCAAGAGCCCGTGAACACTATTTACAAGTATAAGTTTCAGGCTCAAGTATATTTCAAAGTTCTGCAACCAACATTTTATCATCTTCTACAAAAGTATTTATAGAAGAAATGAGGAGGTGGGATCTGATAAAAGATCTCCTGGGTCAATTAATACAGACTTTAATACTTCTCGACCTATGAGGGGCTCGATGGAGAAGTTTACAAATGGTTATCTGTATTAATTGTTTTACATTTAATATTTAAGCTCGGTGGGAGCTTTTGTTGAATTTAAGGCTCTGTATTAGTTCTGCAATAACTCTGCTGATATTTTACATTAAGTTCATTTGGCAGAAATAACTATTCGGCTGCGTTGAGGCAAATATATTCTTTCTGATCAATAACTTCGACATCTGTTTGAATGCTTTGAGGCAACAGGTGACTTTGTGGTAGCTGAGAGGAATCAATTGGCCTATGTTGTGGCGGTGGAGGCCTTTCTGTCTGATGATATTTTAATTTCCCTTTAATTGTGTTTAATTTAATGGATTAGGATTTTGATAATCAATCTTAGCCGTAATCCATTAAACTATGGAATTCATCTTCAATATTCAGTTATGCTGTGGTAGGTCTTCGACACTGATACTCTTTTGATTTGATTTAATCATATGGTGTCTTGTTGATGTGCAGGTTTTCACAGGGCCCATATGGCATCAATGCCCATGAAGCATCGACGAAACATGAAATGGCGCACTGCAGATGGATTTTCTTTTATGAACAAAGGCATGGGGATCGTCATTCCCGAACTTTGGTTTTTTCTTCAATGTAAGGGAAAAAACCATTGAAACCTGCAAAAATACATAAAAAAATTAAGAAATCCTGTGTTTATGTGGTAAAACTACTTAGGAGGTTGTGGTTAGGAGCAAATGGTGAAGATTAAGTTGGATCCGTCGATCTAGCAAAGATCGAAGGTGGGAATTAGTTGTGATTATACAAAGTGAATGAGTCACTTTATAATAATATAGGCGTAAAATGTGAGAAAATATAAAGAAAAAGGGACAAATCCCTTTGGAGGAGGAAAATTGTTAAGAATTGAAATCGAGGTTTCGGGATGATCGTGGGTCGTCGGATGAGATCGACCCACGAGATCAACGACGAAGATTGCACATTGAAAACCCTTTGGAAGAGGTGGAGGGCGATAGTGTATGGCCAGATTAGATCTGAGCCGTTGATCTGCAGAGATCAACGGTGGAAGGGAACGCGTGATAAATCATAATAGAAATGGGGAAAAGTGGTTTCGGGAGGTAAAACCATGGGTTTCACGCGGTGAAAATGCGGGGAGGCGGTTTTGCCTTTTTGAACGTGATATGCGTTCCCACCCGACATGTGGCTTTTCAAAACCACCTATATTGCGTGGCCCTCAGGAAATTATCCTTCGCGCTGAAAGTTACGCGACATGGAATTTGGGCCATTAGATCTGGGACCTCAGATCTAATGATGGGGAAACGAGTGCAATATGGGATAGATGCGCGAGAAGAAGTGGGAAGGGCGGTTTCAATCCAAGCCGTTGAGTCTAAGATGGATGGACGAGATCAAATCTTGAAAAAAGGCAGACCCACAGGAGGCAGGCCTATCGGGTTAATATGGGACATTGGATGGAACAGGATCAACAGTGGAGATTGAATTTGGGGATCAAATGAAAATGATACAAAGGCGGAGAATGGGTTAATAAGGACCATTGATCTATAGAGATCAACGACTATGATTGGCCGAGAAACATTATGAGCGGGGCTACATGTTTTTAAACCAAAGTCAGGAAATGTAATTTGGATCTTTCGATCTGGCCGCGTGGAGGGTCCAGATAAAATCAGAGGCATGCGATCGGCGGGGGAAGAAACTGAATGGCGCCAATGCGATTAGCTGTGGGCTATCGATCTACAGATCATATTGACGGCGGGGAATAGATCGGGGAATTTCAATCTGAGGTGGGGAAAATTTTAACGTGCCCGATGAAAAACTTGCGATGCGATAATGCGCAGGCCATTGGATCGGCTTAAGATCAACGACGGATATGGTTTGAGACACGTGCCGGCAAAAACCCCTTTATAATATTTGAAAACCCAAAGTTTAATGAAAAAACAAAGGTTTTATGTATCGGGGTGGGATATATATATGAAATGGTCTAGCACTTGACTGCAGGGCCCATGGTTTATATGAAATGAGATAGGCCTAAGGCTTATATATATGAGGGACAATCGCATCGAAACTTCGGATTGGGCCTGTGGGATTTTGAATCTACCCATTTATAATTTTGCGATGTGATTATCACTTCGAGAATTTTAACTCTTGGTCTCAGGCGCAAGTTATATGGAGTAAAGCAGAGAGCGGGGTTTATACAATGGGGCTCAATCGCATCGGAATTTTGATGTGGGGCTTTTCAATCTACCCATTTACATTAAAAACATTGCCCCAGTGTGTTTTAGACCAAAACTTAGGAAAAAGTTGGTTTTAAAATAAATAAAGGAAAACAAGCATCGGGGATGTCTTTATACAATGTTTTAGCGCCCGATTGCAGGCCCAAGGGTTTATGAAGCGGTGATAGGATCGAGAGTTATGAAATAAAGGGCCAATCGCATTGGAGGCTTTCACCATAGAAAATAACTTGCGTGCTCCGATTTCTCCCTTGCGATAAGCGCCAAGTGGGCTTAGCGCTTGGTTCCAGTACCAAGGCCTATGGAGGGGAAGTGGTTTAAGACTTAGCCCAAAGGGGCTTAAGCCTTTAATACAAAAAGTGTTTTTTATGAAATTTTCAGATTTTTCTGATGGATTTGGGGGTTTTGGTAGAGTTTAAAAAGGAGTTTTAAACTCTGTAATGTGGATTTTATGAAGGGGGAAAGGGAAAAATTGAAAATAAAGGGATTTCATGGGGAATCAAAGGGGTAAAAATGAAGGTTAGTTTTGAAATGGAGAGAGGGGAAAAACGGATTTTTCAGTAGTCTTTTCTCTATGAAATTAGTAGAATTTCAGAGTTCAAAAATGGAAACAGCAGTGAATATTTGAACAAAGGACATAATGTCTTCAAGAGTCTTCAAGAGGTAACACTTTTAGCAATAAAACTTGTTTCTTGAAGGCTCCAAAAATGATTTATCCACCTCTTGATATAACAAATTTTATAGGTGGCTAACACTGGGGATAGTCTCTCTTTTGTACAATATAGGAAATTTTGTCAATGCTTCTATGGAGGTAATAGGGTAGGTGCAACATCCTAACCCTAGTAAAGTGCATAAGCAGCCTAATGTGATAGGAGTAAAGCCTAGATAACCTTCCCTCACATGTAAAATATTTCATAATGATCCTCATCATAGGTGCATATCTCTCCAGCAAATGAGAGAAAGGAAAAATGGATTTATTATAGTATTTGTACCTGGGCTTTAAGTATGGCTCATAGTAGCTTATGTCAAGATTTTCTTGCTTGAACCATTTCTCCCCTACACTAGGTATACCTGTGGCATTGATAATAGCATCTGAGGATAACTCAAAGTCTACCCCTGCAAGGTTAACTTGTTTCTCATGCAAGTTAATGTTGAAAAGCCTTGTCAGCTCAGGGTGGTTTTGAACCAATTGTACCTTCTAAAAAAATTCATAGTAGCCTACATTTTGAAAGTAGGAGATAGTTAAGGGAGATTAATTTAGCTCCATTGTGTTTAGTGGTTCAAACCTGTTGATCCTCCCACCTTTTTGTTGATGTCTCCTTGGCATTTGGCCTTCTCCTTCACTACCACTGCCTTCTCTGTCTAACATCTTGACCACTCTGCCTTTGAAACCCTAAGACTGTAAATGGAAATGAGTATGAGGGTATGGTGGAATGTAGGCAGTTATGCAAGTGAATGAGATGAGAGAGAGAGGGTAAAGGTATATGAATGTGAGTGAGAGGAAAAACTCAATGACCACCCTATGTTGATTATTCAAACTCTATGTTCAAACACCTCGCACTGATGGCAAATGGATATGAAGGAAGGCAATGAATCTGTCAATATTTCTATAATGTAGGGGATTGATTTAGTGAATGGAGTGAGTGTAGGCATAGCCTTAGGTGAGTGGATAACCTCCAATAATGTAACCCTATGTTTATCACCGATCTTATTAGCGTGCAGATGAAGAAATGTTTTAAATAGTGATGTCAAGCATGAAAATTAGGTTTCCATCTTTGGGGTTTCAAATCCTTTGAATTGCAAACCATCAAAATGCTTTGAGGAAGGTAAGGCATCCACTTACCATTTAGCATTGCTTGAGAAACCCTTGGTGTCAGCTTGAAGAGATTTTGAGTTGAGTTGAGTGCTTGTAGGTTGTAGGAGGCCCTCCTGGCCAAGCGTGCAGTGCCCAGGCAAACGGTGGGTCGGTTCAGGAAAAGGTGCAGCGCCTTGTTCCAGGCATGTAGCACCAAGGTATTTTATCGGGCCTATCGAGAAAAATCGGGAAAGCACGCAGCACCTTAAGAAAATGCACGGGGAATTTCGCCAAGGGCGTAGCGCTCGACTCCAGGCGAGTAGCGCCACAACACTTAAGCCAATTTTTTACCCAAAAACTCACTATTTCCTCTCCTGAATTCTCTGATGTCTTTGCAAGTGAACAATGAGTTTGTTGAAGTGTTGAGATGACCTTTTATAGAATTAAGGTTTTAAATTTATCTTTACAAACCCATTCTGTAATGTTTTCAAAGTCACTTCCTTTTGCCTTTCTCACTAATATTTCTTGAATTTTTGTTTATAGGTTGCTTGAAGCATAACAAGCTCATTAAACATCTCTGAGGAGTTTTTCTCATAGCAGCATTGTCAAAACCTTCTTCTATCCTTCTGTTTTGTAGGTGACTGAAAACATTGTTTTTACCTTCTTACTAATACTCTTTACATCTTTTCTCTTTGAGGCAATGAGACATCCACCTTGGCAAACTTTGGGATTCTTGCACACAACAGAACCCTCACAATCCTTTGTTTGTTGGCATCATGGAGTGTTTAACCATGCTTTTCACCTTCTTTGGACACTTTCCCAAAACCTGAGATGTTTGGAGTGCTTGAAAACAATTATTAGTGTTGTCTTCTAAGTTCTCTATAGCCCTTTCAAGTTCATTCATTTATGTATAGTTCACTTCACCTTTTTTCCCTTTTTCATCAATAATCTCTGAAAGAATTTTCTTCATGTTTGGTTTTTGGTGTACCTCTAGGTTATTTGCTGCAAGTGGTTAGTGTTTTGACATTTAAGTGGGCCATTCAGCTCAAAATCCCAGTTCTCCTTTCAAGACCAACCTGTTTCCCTTTCTTCACTTGCAGTTTATGATTTGATAAGGCAAATTTCTTTGGAAAATTTCTAGCAAAGGAAAAGTAGTGCCTTAAACACCTAATGATGACCTTTAACCATGTACAAACCCTAATTGACCTAGTGGGAGGATTCTTTAACCTGGTCTTTGAATGAAATTTGGTTTGGGGTCTTCAAGTGTAAAAACAAAGTATTTACAAAGTGGTGTATTGAAGATCCAAAATCCAATGTACTTGATTTATCTAAAGAGCCTACAGAGATAGTTTTGAGGCCATCAATGCTTGAGGAGCCTAGTTAATCATGGGAATGAGTTAGGCTATAGGTAACCCTACATGCAAAGTAGATTTATGGGCAAGGGGAAAAACATAGTAATGAGGTCATAAGTGGGAAAAAAGGATGGAGATGAGTGCCACAGGCCCATAAGGAGTCCTTTAGGAGTGGCAGGGTGACCATGGAATGGAAAAACAGTAGAATAGTAAAAAAAATTCTGTAAGGATAATGAAGGCAGTGAGATTTCTAAAACTCACAATATTCAGGGAATTTTGATTTTATAAATCTAGAACCAATATTTAGTCTTCTACAAATAGTAGAAATTATTTATGACTAAAACCCACAACCTTGGTGATGGTTTAAGGCCCATAGTGTAGTGGTCAAAGCTTCTGATGGGCCTATGCAAGACGTTCCTTCGGAAAATGTAACAAAGCTAATGAGAACCATCATTAGGTACATTTTAAGGGGTTAATTGTCACCATTTTAGCCTAATTATTCTCTCTTTATCACATTTAACTGCATTATGGTCATATGTTTCTTAGAGTAGATGGTGTATTAAGGGTTGTCATACTTCAAATGCCTAATGTGGTTTAAATGCAGGAAAATCAAGAGAATATGCCATTTTCGAGGAATATTGCACAATTAGGGCTCATAGTAGACAACAAGGAGTGATTTTAGGGGGTTGACCACCTCCTTAACTCTTAAAGGCAATCAAGGTATCCTCAAGATTCTCCTCCAACGACTCGAAATCAAAGGTAGCCAAGAAAGTAGAGGATCAAGGGGAGCTAGGCTCCATTTATATCAAGTTCCAAGGAGAAAAACCACCTAATTTTTAGGGAGTTTTTGGTAACTACCCTTTCGGATAAATAGGGCAGAGAAAGAGTTCATTCGGATTCGATTTTCGAAGATAGATAGAGCACTCTTAGCTCTTGTAATATAAATTTCGGACTTTCATATGTTATGTAATAAGATTGGTTATGAGATAAAATGAATATTCAGTTCTTCTTCACTAAGTTATTTCCAGGGAGATGAGCTTGTGGGTTAGGGCCCAACCCATTGGCCTCAGTCTCTCTTATGTATTCGTGTTTACTGTTGTAGTTAGTTTCTTTACATTTCATGTTGTTGTAGTTAGTTTCCTTGCATTTCATGGTTGTTGTAGTTAGTTACCTTACATTTCATGGTTGATGTAGTTATTTACTTACATTTAATGTTGCAGTAGTTAATATTCTTCAGTTCATGTTGTAGTAGTATATAAAACTTCAAAACTTTGTGTTAAAGCCTCCCTCTCTCACCTCTTCCTTTGGAGCTTGAGGAGGGTAAATATTCACCACAAATCCAAACTTTATTTCAATTTATTATTTCTTCGAAAATTTCAATAGGTTGCTTTGTTAAATTTAACTCATCTTTTCCACCATTTTCATGATCGATTTGTCAATGATGAATGCATGAATAGGTATTTTTCTTGCATTTTTGAGTAGAGCAACAGAGGATGACTTCCTAAACACCATTAGCTTCATTTTACACCCCTCATCAACCACCTTCGAACCAAATCACCTTCAGCCCTATTTTTGGAAAGCTCCATCACAACACCGAGACCCACCTTGGAGGTGTAATAAAGGCTTTGAGAGAAGTTTTGATCTTGACGAAAGTGTTGTATACCCTTTGTCCACCAAGATCCACCTTCATTCCACCTATCCTACCCTTTCCTCACCATTTCTGGCCTCAAGCTACCCTCAACCTATTTCCTGTAGCATTTTAGGACATCTTGTAGCACTAAAGGAAATCCTGTAGTAGCACCAACCAGTCACTGATTCAGCCCAAGACCTCTCTTTCACCTCATTTAGACCTGGCATAGCCTCCAAGACACCTTCAAATATGAAACCATGAGTCCAATACCCTCTTAGGTCACCTCAGCGCCTCATTTTTGATGCAAAACAAAGTTATTTAAAAGCATAGTTATTTCATTGATAGATGCATTCTTAAGCATAAAAATTAAGCATGAGATAGATAGAATTCAATCAGATATTTGTTTCAACATGTGTGCCTAGATTAGTTTCCCTTTCTGCATGTTCAATTCAGCAATTTACATCATGAATGACACTTAGTTTAACTTTTTTTATTGCATTAGCTTATGTGTGATTTTTTCTTTCTTGTAGATAATTAGATGTGTCATTATGATCTAGAATAGTTTCTTTCCTTGCTGATAGAGTAATGGTCATGAATTTTTATTTTTTTATTTTTATTTTTATTTTATTTTATTTATTTTTATTTTATTTTATTTTTATTTTATTTTATTTTATTTTATTTTTATTTATTTATTATTTATTTATTTTATTTATTTATTATTTTTTCAGTCTTAGCTTTCATTCATAAGTGTGACAAACTTCCTTTCCTAGAAGTAACCCTAGCAGTAGCGCCTCATCATAGAACTGAGAAGAGGATGGCATGAGTAGAATTCATTTGCTGTGTATATAAAATTTTCACCTCCAAGTTTGTATGAACCCAGGGTTGATAAAGTAAAGTTGAGTAGCCTCTGGGACTTATAGCACCCTTGGTGTAATATCAGGGCTCACCGCTTTTTGGCACGGTTACCAGGGAGGTGTCTAAGTAGATTCTTTGATTCTGTTTTAGCATTCTTTTATGATTTTGTTTTACATTCAATTCCAAAATATTGAAAAATACAAAAAAAGTTTGACTTTCATGCCTAAAAGGATTAGGGATAAACAAGGAAATTTTTTACCAAAAACCCCCACATCCCCACACAATCACCCTTTACTCTTCTTCAGTGGTTGTGAGGTTAAACACACCATAGGTGAGTCACTTGAAAACTTTGAAGAACCTATTGGAGAAGAAGAAGAACTTGATTCATCTTAGGAACCTGATTCACCAATTCAATCCATTGCTAAGACTGGGACCCAAGGAGTCTTTCCCATTAGAGAAATGGCTGGGGAAACTAGAATGAAGAACATCAGTCCCTCAACCCTTCCAAATTTCCATGGACTTACTTATGAGGATCCTGACACCTTCATGTTTGAATTGGTTGTTGTTTGCAGGACCTATGACTATGCCTTATATGACTAGAAGCTAAAACTATTCCCATCCACCCTCAAGGATGTAACCTTGTGTTGGTTCATGGGTTTTCCTGGGAACAACATCACTACCTAAGAACACATGTAGGAGTCCATTAAAAAAAAATATAGAGACTATTGCAAGTCCAAGGAAACCAAAGAGGAAATATTTAGGATGACTCTCAGACTTGATGAGTCCCTGGAGGATTATGAAGAAATATTCCGGCTGAACTATAAAATATCTAACTATGCCCTTGGTCCCAAATCACTTAAATTGGTACTTCTCTGAGGGATCAGGGAAGAGGTAATAAAAACCCTTAATATGTTATATAGAGGAGACATCTACTAGCTGCCTTATGAGGACATCAAAACTGTCTTTAGAAACCACTCTAGGGAAGCTAGGAAGAAAGGTAGAGCAATCCAAAGCATGGCCAACACCCTTTTCTCTTCCACCTCCATCAAGCATAAGATTGGAAATATGTTGGAATACTTCAAAATTGAGATTCTACACACATTTTCTTTGCAAATGGACACAATGCATATCAAGAGAAATCAAGAGGAAGTAGATAGGGCCTTGGTTATCTTTTTCCCTAGATGTACTAGAAAACACCCTTAGAATGAATGTCTACTAAATGTCATAGAGGTTTTCTTAGTCTATAAACAAAATCATGCCACAGATAAGTGTCCCTCCTTACCTGGGCTCAATTATGTATATCAAGGTGGGGAAGGAGGACCTGAGCAACTTTGTTTCATAATTCAGAGGATGCCTCAAGGGCGTCAGTCATATCAATAGGGCATGCAAGGTTCACCTTACTCTTACTATCATACCAACCAGAATGCACCTATGTAGTCTTGGTACATATCCAATCCTCCATCATGGCCTATGCCTCCTACTTGGCCTTACATCCCTCCATATCACCCTCAGCCTGTGAACCAACCATTCCAACAATATGTTCCTTAACCACCTTAGTGGAGAAGCCCATCACAAGGGTGGAGGCCCCAATGCAATCAACCACCTTCTCTACTACCTCCACCCCAACCTCAACCTCATCTCACCCATTCTTCTCCATGTAAGTTACATCGGATGCATGCCCAGACTAATCCAAACCCAAACAACAAGCACGCACAACAATTTTATCGTGGAGAATCATCCTATCCAACTTATGTTGTGGATATAATTGAGATCAACCTTAGGTCAGGAGGAGTACTCCTAGACAATAATCCACATGCAAAGGTTGAGAAGGAAAATGTAGAAAGCAATACTCAGATCAAACAACTTCCTTTTCCTGAGCGTCTGATCCACTCTAGTCAACACACCCTAAAAGAGACTAAACTTATGGGAGAACTAAAAATTTTGTGTGTGAAAATATCCCTTCTCCAGGCCATTAAGGATGTTCCTATTTACAATAGGATCATTAAAGAAAAATTCTTTAAGAAGCACAAGAGAATGAAGAAAGACACCCCCACCATCAATTTTGTGGAACAACCATCTAACTTAATGTTGGGAAGGGTGATCTTCTCAAAGTACTTGGACCCTGGAAGCCCAATAGTAGATGTACACATCGATGGTGTCATAGCCCCTAATACTCTGATTGATATTGGGGTTGCCATCAATTTTATGACCAAGGAAACTATGCATAAAATCAGCCTCCAATGAGATTTGAGAAATACCACCATTGTTCTACAACTTGCAGACATGTCCACAGTAGCTCCGGAAGGAATTTTTGAGGATGGTATGGTCTCAATCGACTCTTGGGAGTGCCCTACTTATTTACTGGTCCTCCATCCAAAAACCAAGTTTAATGGATATCCTATCATTTAAGGAAGACCTTGGTTAGCCACTTTCAATGCTTATATCAGTTGCAGGTCTGGAAAAATGACTATAAAGAGTGGGCCCTTGTCTAAAAAATTGATATTATATCCTCCTTTCCAACCTTCCATTGAGCATGACCTCCCTATTTTAATGGAGGAAGAAGAAGAATATGAAGTATACAATACCACACCCTACCCCATTTGTACTATAGATATTGTTCTTAGAGGGGGGAAACTCGATGAGGATGATCTCAACAACCACATCATTCAAAACCAGCTCCACACTGCCATTCCACTTGATGAATTAGTCAAATAATTTGAAAGCCACCCTTAATTGGAAATTCACTCAGTTGATTCAACCTTTGAAACCACTATGTCTATGGAATTTGGCCCATAAAATATCTGAATATTAACTCATCCTTCTCAGCCAAAGAAGAAGAGAAACTATGCTAGCTCTTTAAGGAAAACCTTGATGCATTTGCTTGGGACTACAAAAACATGAAAGGGGTGTATCCTTCAGTGTGAAAACATAATATTTATATTAAAGAATGATGCAAGCCTATGTGCCAACACCAAAGGAGGATGAACCCAACTCTAAAGGAGATAGTGAAGGATGAACTGCAAAATTTGTTGGATGCAAGTTTCATCTTTCCCATATTAGACAATGAGTGGGTGTCTCCTCTTGTTCTAGTCCCAAAGAAGAATGGAAAGTGATGAATCTGTGTTAACTACTGGGAACTAAACAAAGCACTAAGAAGGACCATTTTCCCTTGCCCTCCATAAATCATGTCCTGGATGGCCTTGCAGGGAATACGATTTTCTCTTTCCTAGATGGGTTTAGTGGGTATAACCACATCCAAATTATCCCTGAGGACCAGGACAAGACCACTTTCACATTTCCTTAGGGCACTTTGCTTACAGAGTCCTTCCCTTTGGGTTGTGCAATAACCCTGGTACTTTCCAGAGAGCAGTCCTGAGCATTGTTTTTGAGCTAGTCCATGACTCTGTAGAAATCTACATGGACAATTTCACACCTTATGGGTATGATTTCTAGGAAGCCCTCTTGAATCTAGGAAAAGCACTGAGAAATTTCATTGAAATGCATCTCTCCCTGAGTTTGGAAAAGTGTGAATTCTTAAAAAAGCAGGGATAGTCCTAGTGCATTCAATATCACAAGTAGGAATACAGGTAGACCCAAAAAAAATCACCATCATAAAAAGGGTGCATGTTCCTCAAATGTAGAGAGATGTCATAAGTTTCCTAGGTTTGGATGGCTACTATAGGAGGTTCATTAAGGACTTCAACAAAGTGGCTTTTCCATTATTTAGATTTTTGGCCAAATAGTCTGAGTTTTTCTGGTATATTCTCTATCAATAGGATTTTGAGCTCATCAAGGAAAAGCTAACCACTTCCCCCATTCTTCGAGGTCCCAACTGGGCTATGACCTTCCTCATCCACACATATGCATTAGATAAGGTTGTGGGGGCAGCCTTGGGGTAGTTAGAAGACAAATTACACTATGTCATCTGTTTCATTAGCAAGAATCTGTCCAAAGTTGAACTTAACTATACTGTCACAGGAAATTAGCTCTTACCCATTGTCCATTCCTTAAACAAATTTAGGTGTTATATTATTGGTTATCAGACCTTTCTACATACTAACCATGCAACCATCAAGTGCTTAATGAATAAACCTAATGTTAATACTAGAATCATTAGATGGTTTTTGTTATTACAAAAGTTTGATTTAACAATTTTTGATAAACCAGGAATGGAGAATGTTGTTGCAGATTTATTATCTAGACTAAATTTACCTACAGATGAGGAAGGGATGGTGGAAGCCACGTGGGCTTACAATACCACTTGGAAGACAACCACAAGGTTTACTCCATATGATCTACTTTATGGGAAGAAAGCTCTTCTTTCCATTGAATTTGAGTAAAACACCCTGAAGATGGCAGCTCAGTTAAACTTGGACATCATAAAGGTACAACAAGAAAGGTTGTTGTAGCTAAATGGTTTGGATGAATTTAGAATGCAAGCCCTCCTTCACACAGAGGTCATAAGGAAAGTGTTGGAATATACTATATTCATTGGAAGGTAATAATGTCTTTGTATTATGTCGGAAGTTGAATACAATCTTATGTAAAAGAGTAACACATTATCCCATATTCATTATGGCATAATATACTCTTGTACCCATTTATTATATAAAGAGGTGTTATTTTGGAGAATTATATTATCCCATATTCAATATGTGAGAGTAATTCCTCCACATCTCTGGGTATATAATAGGGTCAAGGGAACCCTTTTGAAAACATCACATCTCATCTTGTGCTCACAGGAGATTTCCGGAGACAATAGAAGACAACCTTCCCATGGACATAGCTGAATTGGGTGAATCACTTATATCTATTGTATTCTTTTTCCTTGTTCTCTTTATGTTCTTATTTATATGTTTATATGTTGTTGGTTTCTTAGATAGATAGCTAGTTTAGTAGATCTAATATTCTCACAGGAATTTTGGCATGATAAGCACATCAAAGAAAATACATTTAAAGAAGGAGATTGGGCATTTCTCTATGATTCCAGATTCAAGGAATTCAAAGGGAAACTATTGACAATATGGATAGGACCTTATCAAGTGGAAAAATGGCATTACAATGGGGCTATTCAGATTAGAACCATAGATGGGGAGGGTATCTCTCTTCTTGTCAATGGTTATAGGCTAAAAATGTACAAGAAGCCCATGTCTCGGGCTGAGCTTATCAATTCAATAAATAGGGAGGTGAATGTCATTGGAAGCTTCATAGTTTCTAGCCCCTCGCCTTCCTAGAGAAAGAAAAATAAAAATAAAAAAATAAAGAGGCATGGGTAAAAACCTCTCTGAGGCATCCAAGGCAAAATCTTGGGTTGAAAAAATCCATGAGGCAATCCTGGAGGAAAAAAAAGAGAAAAAGAAAAAGAAAAACAAAGAAATAAAATATCCTTGGGTGAAAACCTCTTTGAGGTGCCTAAGGTGGGCATGTGGGTTGAAAGCCTCTATGGAGGCAACCCACCTGTCTTTTAAAAAAATAAGGAAAAAACAAATAGAAAAAAATAAAAATAAAAAGGAACACATATGCACTAACCTATTTTTGTTTTATAGGTTATGATCAAGGACAGTTTGGAGAAAGAGGAGCAACATCATTTCTCTCTTCTATCCCTCCTCTTCCTACCCACTCCATGATCAACCCAAATATGTATCCATCCATCCATTTCTCCCTCCAGGTGAGCAAAAACCCCATGTTTTTCTTACTCTCTGAAGTGCTACAGGATGTCTTAGGCTGTTACAGGATTTCCTGTAGTGCTACAGGAAACCCTGTACTACTACAATAAAGTCATCCGAGAAGGAGTAATCTCACCCAAGGACACCTAACGATAAAAAATACATGAAAATAATTTTTCCCATACCTACCACTCCTAACCCTCACTCCACTCCATGCATAAATATTCACTCACTAAACCCTCTCTTTCGCGACTATGAGCTAGGTAAGATAAAACCTTACACATGGCCTCTCCCCTCATCTCTCCACCACTCCATTCACTCCTTAACTCCATCCCTAGCATTCCTACACTAATTCTCCTCATTTCTCAGCTAAGTGGAGCTCCAAAACAATAGAAAACAGAATTCTACAGGAAGATGATCACTTCATGTAGAAATCCTACACATGTAACAACAATTCAAGAATGCAAGAGGTAAATGATGGAAATGGCTCCAAATGATCACTAAAGGAATCCAGAAGGAAAGACAAACCAGCATCAGCACCTGAGGATCTCCATGCAACACCCGAAAAAAAAATCAACAAACAAAAATAATAAGCAACTCACTCAGAAATAAATTTCTCACTCAGAATAATATGAATAAAAAAACACAACAAATAAAAAAAATTGATGGCCATCATCATGCTCCAAATATCTGCATCAAAATATTCTGCAACTCCTCAAGAATAGGTAGGCTTAGTTATGGATCCCTCACCCTCTCATTATGCATCATTTGGCTAAATGAATTAATGTCGAGGATAAATAGATTAAAAAGGAAAAAAGGTGGCAAGTTAACTTGGCCACCCTTGTAAAGTTAAAGTGGATAAGAAGTGAAGTTTTGCATGCTACTTGGGCTGTCAAATAAATTAAGGGAGAGATCACAAGGAGTTGGAGGTGATTTCGAGGAAAATGGAAATGATTGGCTTGATGGGACCGATGGTCCAAATGAGGAAACCCCGTGCCATATCAAAATCACAACTACGCTCCAAGTCCGCTCAATTTGGAATAAAAGATGTATTTTGGCTCATTCTCCCTCATTCCATTGTGCATTTTGAGAGAATTTAGATCAAGAAAGAGACACGAGACATCGAGGAATTTTGAACCAAGGTCAAAGTTTCCATGCAAGCCCATGCTATAGGAAGTATGCTAGTGCTAAAAGAAGTTTACATGAAGCTTGCACAGTGATAGAAATTTCCATGAAAACCACTTTGACACCCAAAACCACCATCTTCGAAGCAAGAAAACATGGAGGTAAGTGGATGTAACCCCACCAAGTTATCGAATTTTTCATGACAATTATACACAGTGAGATCAATAATTCATAAATTTAAGAGATTATTAAGAGAGGTAGGGGTAAGAAAATCTCAGTTGATGCCAAATTGAAACCTTTGGGATCCCATATCACCTTTGTGTTAAGACAAAATCCAACCAACCATATCCATAATGCAGTCACAATATGGGGGGAGGTTTTAACAGAAGGGAACCCACATAAATTAAAAGAATTAGAATACACCCTCAGGTTGTTGATATTTTTAGAAATCACCAATGGTTAGGATTCTACGAGATTCTCAAGGGCTTTGATGATGAATTAGCTCAGGAATTCGCAGTGGCCTTGCACTCCCAAGAAGATGATAGTGCAACCATAGTGGTTAGAGGAATAGCCATTACCATAGCCCCTGAGCTCATTAGAAGAGTTACAACCTTTCCTCTAGGAGTCAAGTGGAATGGAGAGGATAGAGTCTCCAGAACTACCTCTAAGAAGAGCTTATTTATACCTAATGAAGAGTATATTGAGGATAAAAATGGAGTAAGAAGGGAAATTATCCCTTACCCATGGAATGAATTAGCTTATCACATCATGAAATATATTTCCTGTGAGGGGAGAATCATTGTGGTTAATGGATACCACTTCAGATTATAATGAGTTTAGATTCAAAGGAGATCTGCCACTAGAGAAGAAACTAAAAATTCCATAATTCCTCCTACATTCCATTGGAGACATGAGCCAGAGAGTGAGGCAAATAAAGTATCAACATCTAGCTCATCATGGCCTCATTAAACTTATAGGGGGAGATTCTCTCATTAGACTCAAAATTCTTGTACCTTGGTCCACCTTCGTAGACATGGACATAGAGGAATTCATTAGGATACAAGCTGTCACTCCTGGACAAACTTCTACCTCTACTATTGGAGAGAGGGGTATGAAAGAAGAAGAGTAAGAGACTAAAGGGAAAGAGGAAGAAGAGGAAGAAGAGGATATGGAAATAGAAGTAGAAAAAACATAAAACCTAGAAACATAGGAAGGAAAGAAGGAGGAAGAGAAATATGAAAAAGGAGAAGGAGATGAAAAGGAGGGGGAATAGAAAGAAGAAGACAAGCAAGGAAAGATAGGAGAGAAAGAGATACTAGACCCCATTCCGAGCACTGATACCTCTCCTTAACAAACCAACCTATCACCAGGAACCTCAGAAAAGGAAGTGGCTACCACCTTAGCCACTCTAAGCACCCTTGTAAAGGAAAAAGAAAAATACATACCCCCATGTACTTCAGGACTATAAATAGTGCTAGGGTGAGACAAGGGAGACCCCAAAATCCAAATAAGATCCCTATAACAATTGAAGAGTCGCTTAAGAAGAAAGATGAAATAGGCCAAGAGGAGGGAAAAATTCAAGAGGTCACCTCACCTAAGAAGAAACCAGTGACCTATATAAGGAGACACTCTTCAAGGCTAGCATCCTCAAAAAAGTACTAACCCCCACATACCTTCAAGAGGAAGAAAAGGAGGGGCAACAAGAAAACGCGGGTTTTCTACAGGAAAAACAAAGTTTGCTATAGGAAACTCTGGCTGTGCTACAAGACATTCTAGATGTGCCAAAAACAGAGTAGAAAGTCATGGGGGATGAAGATAAGGCACCTTTGGAAGGGCAAGAGGCCCAAGATGTTGAAAAAGAGACAAAAATTGAGGGGAAGGATGCCAAAGGGAAGGAAGAAGAGGAACCAAAAGGAGGATCCTACCTCTCCAAAATCTATCCCAAAAGACATAACAATAGTTCCTCATACTAGCCCATAGCCAAACCTTAGCTCCTACTACACATTCATTGAAGGAGGAAGGATGATCCCTCAAAAGCTATCAGTTCCCCTATTTTATCAGCTAGAGAAAGAGAGAGCATGCACACACCGCTAGATGAAAATTTCCAAAACAAAGAGTGTGCAAGATGTAGGGATCATGGAAGAGAAAGTCATTGAGATGGGGAGATATTTGGCTGATGTCAAAGTTAGGGAATAAATTTTGAAGGAGAAACTACAAGGGGCACAAGTAGAAAATGCAAGATTACAAAGGCAACTACAACAGAAGGACAAATAAATTTCTACCATGGTAGACCTGTGCATGGAGGAAATACAACACATGCATCCCTCAAACTCTTATGCTATCTACCTAAAGGAACAATGTCTGTAGTTTCAAATAAAAACACTAGCATCCTATGGGTCATTAGCTTTTCAAAATTGCAGGCAATTTATTTACTTTTTCAATCAGTCCAACATAGTTGTTCAGGCCAAGATGGAAAAATTTTATGTGCATAATATTATCTTAATTGATCTAAACATTTGGAACCCTAAACCTAGGTTGGGGGATATGCAGTTGGTGGCCCTAGCCTCTTCGATGACCATTCAGGAGGCCAGGGCAAAGGAGGTCAAAAAGGTGATGAGAAGGAAGGAAAGGAGCCTCTACATATTATGGAAGAACTATTCAGCCCTAGAGGGGTCATTAGAAATGACCTAATGATAGAAAATGATATAATTCTTGCTGATAAATACCTTAACACCCAAGCATAGGCCATTTCACACTTTGATGAAATTTATAGATGCTTGGGAGAGGAATGTGTAATGGCAAGTCAGAGAAGATGGAATGGCCTCCCTCTTATCCTAAGAAAAATGGAGTATCATACTCAAGAGAGATTGAGAAATGCCCTAGAAAGGGGACCTTTGTACAAGAGGGCTATGTAGACAATGAAGATCCAACGGCTTGGCTTAAAACTAAGTCCACCTTTGTTGCTGGGCCAGAGTGAAGGAAAAGACCAAGCCGAAGAAAACAAAGAATGGGAGGAGGAAGAAAATACTGTTGGATTCTACCCTCTTGAGGGGACTCCTTTCTTGATTCGTTGGGATGTTAGAGAAGCTACTAAAGCGCTGAAAGATATAAAGAAATAGGACTAAGTTTCTCGGAGGATGAGCAACCATTTGGTAGGGGGTGTTGATGAGCACCATCATTAGGTGAATTTTAAGGGGTTAATTTTCACCTTTTTAGCCTAATTATTCTCTCTTTCTCACATTTAATTGCGTTATGGTCATATGTTGCTTAGTGTAGATGGTGTATTATGGGTTGTCATACTTAGAAAGCCTAATGTGTTTTAAATGTAGGAAAATCAAGAGAATATGCCAAATTTTAGGAATATTTCACAATTAGGGCATGGAGTAGACAAAAAGGAGTGATTGTAGGGGGTTGATGACGTCCTTAACTCCTAAAGACAACCAAGATATCCTTGAGATTCTCCTCCAATAACTCGAAATCCAAGGAAACCAAGCAAGTGGAAGATCAAGGAGAGCCAAGCTCCACTTCTCTTGAGTTCCAAGGGGAAAAAACATCTACTTTTTAGGGAGCTATTGGTAGATACCCTTTAGGAAAAATAGGTCAGAGAAAGAGCTCATTACGATTTGGTTTTTGGAGATAGATAGAGCACTCTTAGCTCTTGTGATAGAAATTTGTGACTTTCATATGTTATGTAACAAGTCTGGTTATGAGATAAAATGAGTATTCAATTTCTTCTTCACTGAGTTAGTTCCAGGGAGCTAAACTTGTGGGTTAGGGCCCAACCCATTGGCCTCAGTCTCTCTTATGTATTTATGTTTACATTTCATGTTGTTGTAGTTAGTGTATTTACATTTCATGTTGTTGTAGTTAGTTTCCTTATATTTCATGGTTGTTGTAGTTAGCTTCCTTACATTTCATGGTTGTTGTTGTTAGTTCCTTACATTTCATGTTTCAGTAGTTAATCTTCCTCATTTCATGTTGCAGTAGCATATAAAAATTAAATTTTTTTTGTTAAAGCCCCCCTCTCTCACCTCTTCCATTGGAGCTTGAGGAGGGTATATCTTCACCACAAACCCAAAATTTCTTTTAGTTTATGATTTCTTGGAAAATTTAGATAGGTTTCTTTGTTTACAATGAACATGTTATATATGCAGAGTTATTTTTATGTTTCAAGTACATAGGTAGGTTTGCTTATAATCAACTCATATTTTCCACCATTTTCATGATATATTTGTCAATGATGAATTCATGAACATGTATTTTGCTTGCTGGTTTGAGTAGAGTAGCAGAGGAGGACTTCCCCAACACCATTAGCTTCAGTTTCCACTCCTCATCAACTAGATTCCAACCAAATCATCTTTGAACCTATTTTTGGAAAGCTCCACCACAAGTCACTTCTTCAACCCAAAACCTCTCTTTAACCTCATATATTCCTAGCATAGCCTCCAAGAAACATTTAACTCTGAACCATGAGTCCAAGACCCTCTTAGGTTACCTCAAAACCTCCTTCTTTTGCTGCAAAACAAAGCTATTTAAAAGCATAGTTAGTTCATTGATAGATGTATTGTTAAGCATAATGGTTAAGCATGAGATATATAGAGTTCAATCAATCATTTGGTTCAACATGTGTGCCTAGATTAGTTTCCCTTTCTGCAAGTTCAATTCAACAATTTAAATCAACAATACCACTTAGTTTAATTTTATTCCTTGCATTAGCTTAAGTGTGAATTTCTCTTTCTTGCAGATAGCTAGATGAGTCATTATGATATAGAATAGTTTATTTCCTTGCTGATTGAGTAATGCTCATGATTTTTTTTCATTCTTAGCTTTCATTCAGAAGTGTGACAAGCTTCCTTTCCTAGAAGTAACCCTAGCATTAATGCCTCATCATAGAACCGAGAAGAGGATGGCATCAATAGAATTCATCTCCTGTGTATATAGCACTATCACCTCCAAGTTTGTACAAAGCCCAATTTGATAAAGTAAAGTTGAGTAGCCTCTGGTACTTGCAACACTCTTGGTGCAATACCAAGGCTCACCAAAAGCCTTCTCTCCCACTTGAAACTTGTGTGGAAACTCATGTTGATCATGAAATTATTTGTAATTAGTATTGGATTTATGCAAGATATCATGGATTTTTTAGAATATTTTTTAAATGTGTTCAATAAACTTGGTGGTTGTATCAACTTTAGATTGAACATGTGCAGATTATTCCTGTGTAGTTTTAAGGGGCATTACAACATCAATGGGACACAATGGTTGAAATCCCAGGCACACCTGAAAGGGGTTGTGTCCAATTGAGCTATGGAGAGAACTGATGTAGTTATGTTGAATATAGGGGATACTCTCATCCCATGTTTGTGGATTCTTAGAATTGTGCATATGTAATATGTGAATGATCATCCTATTGACTACCTTTATCTGACCTTCAATATGGGAGTGGAAGGTAGTCGATTTGGTGAGCTTTGTGTCAAACAATGACTAGAGGCTCGACCCAAATTCACTCAGGAACTTTCTATCCCAATTTAATATGATGGTTTATAGGATCCCAAAATGTACCCACACTTGTTCATGTTAGTTTTAGTAGCATTGGATGTGTTCTAGCCACAACAATTTGTGGAGAGACTAGACTACATGAGATCTCCAGAACCCAGAAATCATTTCTGGAAATTCCGCCTAGAAGTGACTTAATTAGATTATTAACGAATTTTTTTAATGTTTCCTAAGTGTAAATCTAGGAAATCAAGTTAATTAATCAATATTAATTAAGTTAAGATGAGAATAGTCTAGAAACTAACACAAATTTATCCAAATATGATCCTAGCCATCAATTATGTTTTAATCTTGGTCATTGGTGATCCAACAGAGGATTATAAGAGGAGGTTGATGTGGTGATGGAGAAAACACTTGAGTAGTTTGATTTCTTGGTAGATTGATTTACAAAGTAGCAATAGTTAGTTTCCAGAGAGATCTATAGATTGAGGCAGTGGGTGAGGGGCAGGGACAATGATCTAGAGGAAGTTTTTCCAGACTCAGAGAGGCAACAATAAGAGGGCTAAGTTATCCCAATGAGGTAGCGCAGAGATCTGGGTAGTAGCTTTAGAGAGGACATCTCGATTTTCTAGAGAGAAAGTCATTCTTCGATCGAGAGGCCGGGAAAAGGTTCCAGAGGGTCGGAGAGACGAATTTCTCAAAAGTAGAAGGTAGAACGAATTCATTAGATACTAGTCATAGGCTTTACGTCAGAGTGAATGCACATTATAGTGTAGAGGGTGACACAAAAACTTTATAGGGCTGAGTTTTCTATAGTCAAGTGGTGTCGGGATTTCTTGTGGACGAAGGGTAAATTATCTTCAATAATTTTTCCCATATTTTCTTGCTGCGGATTTCTAGTTTCGGGCATCCATATTTTACTTGAAATTTCACTGCTACATAATAATAAAACCCTCACTACTTCTCCAATTTTCCCGCATAGGTTTTCTGGGGACTTTTTTCCAAAATTAATTGTGTTACTTTTATGGGCGTGTGCTAGCATTTCTCAGCTTCCAACGTTTTTATTCTTCCACAGTTTTATTTTTTAATATTGCAGTGTGATTTATTCAATATTTTCCATAGAAAACAAAAAAATAATTGTTAAATTATATTAACAATTAGGAGAATAATTTCTAGTTGTTGCAATATGATTCCAGTGTAGGAATTTTCATAGTTCGAAGAAGATCTTGGTAGTGGCTTCTGCTATGTTACTCTTCTTGAATGCAACCAATATGACCATCTTAAAAAATATATCGATGACTACAAACAAACAGTCATTAGCATGCTTGGTATAGGGAAGGTTGGAAATATAGTCCATGGTTATGGATTCCTAAGGCCAAACATGAGTAGGAAAAGGGGTGTATAGACCTTGCTTCTTAATGCTTTTCTTGGAAATGATACATGCAGTGTAGGACTTGATATATTTGAAAACATCCTATCAGAGTTTTAGCCAATAAAAATAATTTTATAGTACCACCAATGTATTTTCCATGTCGAAGTGGCATGCTACCCAAATGTAGTGCGCTTCCCAAATCAGCTTGGCACACTCGCTTGAAGGAACAAAAAAGTGTCCCAGGTAGCACAATAATGCATCATGGAGGTGTAATTCTAGAACTTTCTCGCCTTCCATCACAAGTTGGTATGTGGTGGCGAATTCTAGATCATTGTTGTATAGTTTTGGCCATCCAAAGTTATTGTGCCCATAAGAGTTGAGAAAAATGGTTAGTGCCACAACCAGGGGCTGAATGAGGCAATATGCAACTTGAATCAGGATACCCTTATTGTATTTAATGTTCAAATGTAATTTTTGCGGATATGTGGACCATTTTTTATGATGATCATTCTGTAGCTTCCCCTATTTATAACAACTTGTATCAGATTAAAGGTCTATTTGGTTGACAAACTCACAAGAAAGAATTATTCCTATTTCGAGTGGGAGAAATGGCATAACATGGTAGGTTTATGGTTGAGAAATTAAATGAACAAGACTACTAGCTATGGAAGATGAAAATGGAGGATTATTTGCATCAAAAATATCTTTACCTACCATTGAGTAGAAAAGAAAAGAAGATGACAAGTATGACATATTAAGAATGGGAGATTCTTAACAGAAAGGTAGCTAGGACAATACCACTGTGCCTAGCAGCACTGGTGGCCTTCAGCGTTTCAAAGGAACCAATAAAAAAAGGTTTGATGATTACATTTAACAAACTATATTAAAAACTCTAGGCCAAAAACAAGGTATTTGTTATGAGAAATTTATTTAATATGAACATGTCAGAATGTGTATCTATTTCTGATCATTTAAAGAAATTTAACACGGTTACGAGTAAGTTAAATTCTATAGGGGGGAATTATGATGATGAAGTTAGGGCTCTTTTGTTTCTATGCTCATTTCCATAAAGTTGGAGTGGCTTAGTCATATGCATTAGTAATTTGACTCTAGATCTAGTAATTTAAAGTTTGATGTTGTTTTTGGTGCTATCCTTAACGAGGAAATGCAATGGAAAAGCTCAGGTGAGACAACAAGTAATGCTTTTACTACAAATAATAAGGGAAGAAAACTAGAGAGATGAAAGAGAACAAGAAATTATAGTAAGTCAAGGAAAGGGCGATCCAAATCCATATCGTGGATAGTGTGCTAGAAATGTGGGAAGAGAGGACATCTGAAGAAAGGCCATAAATCTCAGAAGTGAAAAGAAGGAGATGGACATTAAGAGAACAATCAAGAAGCAAATGTAACATGTGATGTGTTTCTATATGCTCTCAATCTTTCATTAGAAAATATTACTGATTCTTGGGTGGTATATTTATGGGCTTTATTCCATGCTAAACCTGATATAAAACATTTTCTTGGTTATGTTCAAGGATAATTTGGACATGTCTGTCTGGGTGATGATAAATCCTATCAAATTATTGGAATGGGTAAGGCACTTATAAAATAGTAGAATGGAAACCAATGGCTGCTAAAGGAGGTAAGGCATGTTCCATATCTAAAGAAAAAGCTAATTTTAATAGGGAAGTTTGGAGGTGAAGGCTGTGTAACTACATTTACAGACAAAACTTGGAAGGTCACTGAAGGAGCCATGGTAATAGAAAAAGGAGAAAAGGTTGGTACATTGTATTTATGCAATGGTACTTCTAATTCTATTAATGCTTTAAACTCCACAGGAGAAGATACAACATTGTTGCATCATAGGCTTGGGAACATGAGTGAGAAGGGGATGCTGATTCTTCACTCAAGAAATTTGTTGCTAGCTTTGAAGCATGTTGATTTGGATTTCTGTGAGAATTGTGTTTATGGAAAGCAAAAGAGAGTCACATTTCTTAGAGCTGTGAAAGGAAAGAAGAGAAAAAAATTAGATCTTGTGTAAATAGATGTATGGGGACCTGCTCAGGTATAATTCTCCGTGGTTAATCTCTATTATGTTACTTTGATTGATGATGCAGCTAGGAAAAATTGGATTTATTGTATTTATAATAAACATGATGTCTTTGATACTTTTAAGAAATGGAAACATTTGGTTGAGAATGAGACAAGAAATACGTTGAAGTGTCTCAGATCAGATAATGGAGGTGAATACTGCAACAAGAGTTTGATAATTACTTTTCAGACCATGGAAGTTGTAGACATAAGAAAATTCTAGGAACACCACAAGAAAATGGTGTGTCAGAAATGATGAATAGAAAAATCATGGAGCGTGCAAGGTGTATGAGATTGCATGCAATATTTCCCTTACAATTTTGGGTATATGTTGTACACACTAATGTTTATCTAATAAATAATGGGCCTTCAACTTCCTTGGATGGTGGTATTTTAGAGGCATGGAAAGGTAAGAAGGTAAACATCTAATTTCTAAATAAATTTGGTTGTGAATAATTTGACCACATTAATAAAGAAAACATAACAAAGCTCAAGGAAAAATCAAGGAAGTGTACCTTTATTAGATATGGTGTTAATTATTTTGGTTACCACTTATATAATTATGAAAAACATAAAATCATCAAGAACATAGATATGGTATTCAATGAAAGGGTCTTGTACAAATATCAGTTGCAGGGAAAGAAATACGAAAAATAAAACACATAATACACAATTATTAATGAGATAAAAAAGAAATTAAAGGTGCCAGAAAATCACAATGATCAACAACAACAATAATAACAAGAAAAAAAACAAGCACCTCAAACTCCTGCTAGTGTTGTTAGAAGATCTACTAGGATAATAGACCCCTTGACGATATTCTCCTTCATTATATTATGTATTGTGGATAGATTCTAGTGAACCAAGAGGATATTAAAAAGAAATGTAGGTAGAAGCTAGGAAGAAGTGGGAGAAAGCCATGAAAGGAGATATGGACTCATTGGTACATAGCTAGGTTTGGGACTTAGTCAAGTTTCTTGCAGGTAAAACAACTTTGCAAAATAAATGGGTTTACAGATTGAAGGAAGAAAATGGATGAAAAAAAGATACAAGGCTAGACTTGCTGTGAAGGGGTTTGCACAAAAGAAATGTATAGACTTTGATGAAATGTTTTCTCCTATTGTTAAAATGGCTTCAATAAAAAAAAATTGAATTCTAGTGGAAATAGAAGATTTGAATCTTGAACAAGTAGATGCAAGGTCAACCTTTCTTCATGGGGAATTGGAGGAAGAGATCTATATGAAACGATTATAAGGGTATGAGGTCAAAGGGAAGGAGAAATTAGTATGAAAATCGAAGAAGAGCGTGTATGGCTTAAAGAAATCTGCAAGGCACTGGTATCTAAAATTTGATAGGTCTATGTCTAAACATGGTTATACTAGATGTCACTTTGACCACTATGCTTATCTTAGAAAGAAAAATGATGGTAGCTATATTATATTGCTATTGTATGTAGATGAAATACTTGTTTCAAGGTCTAACATGTAGGAAATAAATGTGCTTAAAGAAAAAATCGACTAATTCATTTGCAATGAAGGATTTGGGTGCTACAAAGAAAATACTTGGTATGAGAATAATTAGAGACAAGAAAAAATACAAATTAACATTGTCTCAGGGGTGAGTGCATAGAAAAGGTGTTAGAAAAAGTTAATATGCAGAATTCAAAACTAGTTAGTACACATTTGGCTAGCCATTTAAAAATAAAAATATGTGTCCCAACACTCTAAAAGAGATGGATTATATGTCTAAAGTTCGATACTCATCAATGATTGGAAGCTTAATGTATGCAATGGTATGCACAAGGCTTGATATTGCACATGTAGTGGGAGTTGTGAGTAGGTATATGAAAAATATGGGAAAAGAGCATTGGATGGAAATGAAGTGGATTCTCAAGTATTTGAGAGGTACCACTAATCAAGCATTAGGTTTTGGAGGTTCAAACACCATTATACAAGGATATGTTTATGCATATATGGTAGGTGATAGAGATAACATTAGGAGAACCACATGGTATGCGTTTATTGTAGGTGGAACACTAGTAAGTTTGGTTTAAAAAATGAAAAACATTGTTACACTCTCAATAATGGAAGCGAAGTATGTTTCTACTATAGAGGATATTAAATAAATCATTTGGTTACAAAGGTTTATAAATTAATTGGGAAAGAAGTGGGATATTGGAAGGTTATATGTTGACAACTAGAGTGTCATTCATCTTGCAAAAATGTCAAAATTTCATTCCAATACTAAACATATACAACTCAGGTACCATTTCATATGATCAAGTTTGAAAGATGGACAAAAGCTAGAAAATATACACACTAGCCAAAATCCTGGAGATATGTTAATAAAAGTTGTAACCGAGGATAAAATACGTTTTTGCTCAGTTTCAATTGGCCTTCAAGTATGATGGTAAAGATGAGAAACAACTAGGTCCAATTGGAAGCATTGTGCAACAAGTGAAGCAATGATGGAGTTGATATAACCAGTCTCCAAGTGGGATATTCTTGGGTGTGGAGCCTGACTATATTCTTGATTCGAAGGTATTTTTTCAACCACATTTAGATCTTATCCCCTAATGGGAGTTTGGGGGTAGCACCCCTGAAGAAAAAATTTGAGAAAAAAATTATTGTAAAATATTGTAATTTGGTAGTCAACATGGGCCACTCATTAGGTGAAATATCTGATGGTAGAAGTTGTGTTAATTTAAGTTTTTTTTCCCTAAAAGGGAACCCTTGGTTTATGTGAGGGAATTGTATTGGTTTTGTGCATTATTGTGTGTATGTGAAAAATAGAGGATATTGTGTGAGAGTGAAGAGGAAATTACAATAGATTTGATGTAGGTTGTATCCTTTCAGTTTGCTAGATAATATAAAAAGGAGGACTTGTTGTTTCTCCTTTGACGTAGCCCAAATTGGGTGAACCACATATATTTTTGTCTCTCTTGTTTAATGCTTTTTTTTCCTGCAATATTTTATTTGTTCCATTGCTCTATTATTTAATTTCTAACACATTTGTGAGTGGAAGAGGCACTCATCTTCCGCCAGATCTTCAGGTTCACTTTGTTGGAACTTGCTGGTAGAAATGGTGAAATTGGGTTCTAAATTTATGATCTATTTCCCCTTGTTTGGGTCTGGTTCAAAGTCAAAACTTGCATCTAACTTTGAATCTTTCATCTTAGCCACCAATAACTATTTTACCTGACACTCATTTGTGTTATGAGTGGGGCTCTTGTGGAACTCACACTTCTTTCCTGTGTCTTTCTTCGTCTTCCCATTGCTATTATTTTCTTGTAGATTTTATGGGTTTTCATGGGTTTTTCCACCTTGGTTTTGTATTTTCTTCTATAGTTTCTGGGTTCCCTTTCCTTGTTTTGGATTTGCAGATCCAATGTCGCTCTTCTTGTGTTTAAATTTTTTCTTCATTCTGGTAGCATATTCAAATGCTATGCCAAGTGAGGAGATGTCCAAGAAATCCATTTTTTTCTAGATGTATTTGTGTAGATAACCATGATACTTTAGCACCATATGTCGCTTAGAGTCCTTGATACCCAAATTTATGTGCAAGGTATGAAAAATATTCATGAACTCTAACACTTCTTAGTCCCTTTCCTGCCGTAGTGTGGTCCATTTATATATTTATCTTCATAGCTTTCAATAGGGTAATAATATTCCTTAAAAACATATTTAAAATAGTTCCAAGAGGGTGTGACTGAAAATAGTGAAAAATCCTCTGTGGCCCTTTTCTCACAATAATTTTCCCACCAGTCCTTGATGTGGGGGTGGCTTTAAACAATGCAAAAGTAATATCTTCTCTATCGGAAAAATTATGGACCAAAAAATATCCTTCTAGCATATTTAACCATTTATCTAAAGCATTCACATCTATCTGGCCTTCAAATCTAGGAATACCAAAATTAACTTTTACCTTAAAGGGAGCGACACCTCTGAAGTGGTTGTTGGATGAAGATGTGTTTCCTATTGGCATCCACTAAAGGATAGGAGAAAATTTATCCATCATTTTATTCCTCTATTTCTCGATGATTATTTGAGTAACAATTCGATAGGGTATCTTTCTCCATCATATTTATTTTATTCCACCATGGGAGGTTGTCAAGGTCAATAAGTACAATATTGCAAGGGCTCAAGAAGTTTGAGTCCCAAATCCTTATACCTTGACATTGTTGGGGACATGTACAGAAAAAAAGAGAAATATTAGACTTCTTTGATACCACTTATATGTAATGAAATATATATCTAAAATAGAAACATGGAGATACAGTGAAACTAAAATTCAGTTAATAAATAGCAAATGTTGAAACTGCTTACATGTAGAATGGAAGCAAACTAGCTCAAGAAATGGTATCTTACCTCTAAGAAGAGATGTGATAACCACTCGCCTTCCTGAACTATGTCACAACAAGGCTAAAAGGCCTTTTTATCATGAAGAAACAATGAGAAACCATAAATATCCAAAACCCTAACCCTAGAAGATGAAGTGCCAAAGGCTTAAGGGCCATGATGGGTAAGTTGGATCGTAAACTTCACGGGATTGTAACTTTGGCATAAAATCTCTATTTGGTGCACATGATATCATGTTAGAAAGGTCTATCGAAGGAGAAAAATTTTCAAATACAAATTTCAATCAAAGGCTAGTGTTTTCCATTTTCCCCAAAAAACGTCATTTAGGGCCTCAAAATGGCTCTAGAAGTCGAGGACCTAAAAAACTGTCAAAATAGGAAAAACATGTCATGAGCCAGTGGAATAGGTGTGTGGTCACCAATATAAAACTGTATCAAGTTATCAACACACCATTTCTCAAACTAGAGAAATTGAATTGCAAAAATAAAATCCTTTGTTTTGATTATAAGCTACCATCTTCAAACTTTCAAGTTATCCCCAACTCAAGGAGAACATGAGGTTTTTAGATAACATATCATCTATCTAAAATAAACCAAACAGGCCAATTAAGAACCGTTAAAATTAGTATTTTCATCCTATTACATTTATTTCTTTAGAGAGTGTTAAAAACAAGCATGGATTGAATCAATTCAACAATGTGAGAAGTAGTGACTGAGTCGACTCCTTTTCTTAGTCATCCACTTGTTCATTTAATTTTCCTACATTATAAAATATTTGTTGACTCATATAGTTGGTACAAAATTAATAGATGTATGGTTGAGTGTCGTGTTGGCACATCAAGTGAAAATTTTTATTGTTGTCACCAAAATTGTAGCAATAAGAAAAAAAAAAGTGTTACAACAATCACACCACATGGGAAAAACAAGTTGCATTAATTATGTCAAGGATAACATGACTCAGAAACATGAATCAAAACATGAGAGTCATGGAAACAATAATTTCACCCTAGATTTTCAGGTAGTAGTGAGGAGTTGCAACAACACTGAGGTGTTTCGCCAATAGTGGAAAGTTACAGAAACTATGAAGAGTTGCAGTAACACTGGAGAGTTGCAAAAATTGTGGTCACATTTCGAAGTTGTGGGCACTGAACCTTGCCCAAGTAGAAATATTTTCACCACATATGGGAAGATGTAGCTAATGCCAAGACCCTATGCTGAGTAGTACTTGTGAAATCCTTGAATCTTGTATGCCACTTTCAGTACGAAAAGGAAACAATTTACTGAAAAATGCATATGAATAAGCATTAAAATGGAATATAAAAGGAAATTAATATCTTGACAAAAAATGTATCAGTATGGATGGAAAAGATGAGAATAAAGTGATGGAAAATTGGAAATGGTAAACAAAAAGGTATTAGATATGTGCTAAAATTATTTGAATTTAAGCACCCAATGCCCATCAATATTTTCCAAATGCGTTGGGGAAAAATACGGTATGAATACAAGTGATTAAGAGCTATTTATACTAGAAGACACATTCCTAAGATCCTTATTTGTAATGTTTCTTGAAAAAATAGACACCTTATTCATCAATATGGTTTCTTGGAAATTTGAAATGGAAATGCTACCCTCTTTTGGGAATATTCATGGTATAAACTTCCTAGCTATAGGAACAATCTAGAGTACCATTCTATTCAAGCAGTGATAGGAAAAACACAATAAAAATAGGAATTTCACTACTAGGGTCCCTCACACCTAAAAATTCTCTCATGCACATGGATTTAAAGATATTCTTGACCTCATATTCAAGAAAATTTTGGTTGGGATACTTTTTGTGGAGATTTTTTGTAATGGAACATAATTGTTAATGAGTTGAATGTTAAATTGTGATGGGGATACATTTTAGAGGCACTTTATATTAAAGAATCTTACAAACTAGATTCTAAAAATATGGATCTAGAACATAATGGAATTTGGTATAAAATATGAAGAAATAACTTATGCCCCAAAGTTTTTCTCTTTCGATGGATTTTCACACCAGTTAAAACTCTAACATGGGATGAACTAATTAAAAGAGGATTTCATGGGCCTTCTTACTAATAATTTTTCAAGCAAGCTAATGAAACTATTGAACATATTTTAAACTAATGGCCACCGTAGTAGTCCATTTGAATCTATAGAAAATTGGAGATTGTATAACTTCATTATTCCTATTCTAAATAGAGCATGGAAACTATTTCTCAATTTTCTTTTCTGGGAAATATTGAAAGAAAGAAATATGAGATTTTTTAAAAACTTGTCAATGGAAGTAGCTAATATCTAGGATTTTATCAAGGAAAAAATAAAAGAAATGGCTTTGATTCTCCATTTGTTGGCTCTAGATTAAGCCATATTACTTAGCTACAATATCAATCCTAATGAAATCTACCATTGAAAAACACTAAGAAATCACATCCAAACTCCCCACATCAATGGGATCCTTCCCCCTCCAGACTTCATTAAGCTAAAACAAAGAACTTTGATGGGGCTTGCAAGGGAAATACTAATCTAATATGTTATGGAGGAGTGTTTTGTAATCACCTAGGATAAAACATTTATATTTATGCAAGATATTTAAGCATTGAAAACAACAATATAAGACTTCACAACTCTAGAGTATGGTCTTCATAACTTCTACAAAAGGATTCTCTCACTTTGTCGCTAAAGGGGAATCTAAACTAATTATTCACATGTTTAGGAAAGTGAAATTTTGATAAGAAATTAGTAATATATCCATCAATTGAATATTACAAAGTGATATTGAGTGAATCCAAGATATTCTCCATATAATATTTACTTTAATACCCTCTCATGGTTGACATAATGGAAACAAGATCGTGGACAAGTTAGAAAATGAATAGGTTTCATCAACAAATAATGCTTTGGATCAAAGATGATCAATAAAAACTCCAACTACAAAATATGATCAATAATAGTGCAATTTTCATTGCTCACTTAGGAAGACCCTTAACCCTTAGATGTGTTGGGCTTAAGGCATCAAAGTTATACCTTATATATAGAAAGCCCAAATACAAATATAGAAAGTACAAATACAAATATTATTAGAGATATAAAATAGGATATAAGCTCAATTAACATAAACCTTTAAATATCATGAGAGAAATTAGAGATTATAAAATACACAATGAAACACCATACATAATTACACTACACATATACCTTATCTTGGAAACCCTTAACCAGGAAAACCAACTAACCTTTTAGCTCCACCACTCTTATATTCTCATCTAAGAATGGCAAATAGTCTACAATGAATTTTGACCTTAGTCCACACCTAAGACTAATGTGTTGAGATGTCTTTATTATTTTCATTGATGGGAAAAGTAAAAGGAGTTACTTTATACCATTAGTCGTGCATGAAGAAAATTAATTATACTATTAAGGAAAGACAATTCTTCCTCTCCCTAAATGAGATTATTTTAGCCATGGACCATTATCCATATTCCCATTATTTCACATCTTTATCTATGGGTTTGATTAATAGTTTCCACCATTCCTCATGGTTTCATGGGTCTATTTTTATCATGATTTATTTTATACCTTAACACTGATCTTCCCTTTCATCTTGTTACTGTAACTCGACTATTTCTTAGTAAAAGGAAAGGGGTTAGTAATCTATATAAATTATTGAATACAAACCACTGGAACATGATACTAATCTAGAAAACTATTCTATTGTTAGAAAATTATATATTACAGAGCAAAGGAACTAATAAAATATATGTGGAAACAAACACAAGAAACACATAAAACCAAAGAGACACAAATATACGTGGTTCACCTAGTTTGGGCTACGTCCACCCTGAACAGCCAGTCCTTCATTTCTATTATCCAGCAAAATGAAGAGACACAACCTGTTATCCCTCTATATTTTACAGATTTCACTAGATGATTGTGGTTGTTCTACAAGCAACTAAATATAGCATTATTTTCCTATCAGCTATCTTTAGAAGTCTCACTGCCTTCATCATCCTACACCTAATGTCCCACTATAAACCTTATCTTTTGCCTTCTCAAAGTTCACCCTACTACTCCAAGAAAAATCCATTTTTCTGGGTTGTTTTCCTTATTTCATCACTTCTATTACACCCTCATTCATCCCCTTTTTTCCCCTCTAAAAACCCCTCATAATTCCCCTCATTCATTATTTTTCTTCTATAAAGTCTTAAAACAATGTAAAAATCCTTTTTACATTATTTTGACCTAACCCTTTAAACCTATCAGACCCTTTAGATTATCATAAAATCTCTGTTTTTATGTTAAAAACCCACTCTTTGCATAAATCAGGCTTTAAGCCCCTCTCTGCTTAAGCCTTAGCCCCTCACTCACACAAAACCACTACCCTCCGCTATATGCTAGCCCCTTCCCTATTTTTATTACACCTCTGCCCTTTTTTCTTTATACACCCCAAAACCTTGTATAAAGCCCCCAACCTTATAAAAAACCCACCCAAACCTTCGAAGACAATTAAAATGTGGGCCCGCTTTTCTTCCACCCACTCCTTTTATCAGGCAATCTCCACCGTTGATCAGGATTTTTTGCCCTGATCCAACGGTTATCACGTCACCGCCCATCACTCTGCCCATTCATTATATAATGCCGCACTACCTCACCAAACTCATCATGTCATCAATATCGGCCCCCACCTTCCACTTGGCCCTTCTACCCAACCAAACCTCGCTACCTATCCACGGGCTCCACCCTCCACACCTACACGCCGGTCCCTCAACCCTTCCGCACCATCGATATCACTTCTTAAGATCTGATGGTCCAGATCTCATATAGCATGAAAATTGGTGCCGAACGTTAACAATCCTAACTCACGCGAAATAAGCGGTTTCACCCTGGTCATGCGGTAGTCACTCTATGGTATCGCATGCTCGTCATCCAAAACGAATTACCACCTTATGTCTGTGTGATAAACCACCGCGATTTTCGCAAACCACCTTCCCCTCCCGCGCCAAAATTCAAAATTCTTCACCCTTGTTTGAATTTCTTGATGAATTTTCCTCTAGAATCATGCCCCTGTACTCCATCCTCGTTTGTAGATTGCCCTTGATACCTCTAAACCCTGAAATACGTAGTAATTTCCATCCCGCGGGTTTTCAACTAATTCGTTTGTGTCTTGTGCAGGTTTTAATGGCGGTGATGCCCAAAAGGCATTCTAACAGTCAAGAAAGTGACAAATTAAACCCCAGATGACGATCCAAGGGGTTTCAAATAAATTTAAAGAAATAAAAGCCAAATTTTAAATCTCCTACACCAATGAGTCATGATCATTGGATATCATAAACCCTTCGGCCACAAAGAAGATCGCCTCCCTGCACACAGAACAAGCAAACAGTCAGAGAAGATAGCAAAGGAAATGAAGGAAGCTGAAAGATTAAAGGGCTAATCATGTATCAAGAGCAAATACAAAATTAGCTAAAGTAGATGATGATTAAAGGATGAAAGTCAAAGCTTTGAAAACAAGAGATAAATGACAAAACAATCATAAAGAAGAATGAAAGATAAAGATAGTAAAGAAGATTATAAAGGTTAAATAAAGGTTTAAAAGGCCTAATTACTGAGTTTTATGATTAAAACAAAGACAGATAACCCAAATACAACTTCGAATAACCCAACAAAGAAGCAATTACTTCTCCAAAGACAGATTTGCTACCTATAGCATTTTTTCTTTCAATAAAGGCATCAGGCAGTTATTACACAGTCAAATATATTTTAAAGCAGCTCAAAAATTATTACAAATCTATTACAAAGACTTTAAAGTCAAATATTTAAAATAAAATGACTCAGAAGTTAAGACAAAGTTATTATTTCAGAGTAACTCTTTCAGATATATTTGCCTTGGGCCTTGCATGGTCTCAAAGGTAAAAAAAAATTAACTCTATAATAAATAACATTTAAACACCCTAGTTTGGCAGCACATCCTCATTTTTCATATAAATATTTCACATGAGCCTCATTTTAAATTTTGGTTACTTGATGGTTATTGGACTGATTTCTACTGCTAAGCTAGTTGAGGAATGCTTGACTGAACTGAAGAAAGCTCTGATTTGTAGAGAGTTATTGTACCTGGAGTATTGTAACTGGTTTGATCATTAATAATACAAGCATGTTCACATGATCCTTGAGCTATATTAATGGTGAAGTTTTCCTAAATTTGTATTGTTTCTCCTTATGTTTTCCATTATGTTCATCTTTTTCTAATAAAGAAACAGAAGTTTTAGATTAGGATTTGTTTTTTCAGCACCCTATTTCTGTCTGTATTCTTTATACTTATGTTTTCTCCTGCAAGGTTTGATTGGACGATTCTTAATTTCCTTCTAGTTATATCTAGCTTGTTGTCTTGGGAATGATTCAATAGAGTGAAACCAAGGAAATTGTGGTGAATCCATGTTCTTTTGAGTAAGACTTGAGATATTGTTTTTAAGACCTTTCTTTAAGGTACACTTACTAAATTCTAAAACCAGAGAGGTTTATGGTATGTCATGCCCTTTGGTCTGCCTTGAAATGTTTCTTTGAAGAGTCTTTTGAGAGTTATGTCAAAAGCATATTAGATTATTTCTATTTGATCTTAGGCTGCTCTTACTGTTTTCTTATATGTTTTCTTTATCTGAAAGTAGTCTTTTGATTTTTGGATTGTTGTCTGAAAGGTTGCTTATTAAAAGTTTTTCCAAAGAAGTCTATGGTTTTCCTTGTCCTTTGGCTTGCTACAAACAATTACCTTAAAAGGCTTTTCTTGTCTAAGTAGATCTAGAAGATTCTTAACTTACTATAGCTTTGCTGATTTCACAACTTATTATTGTTTCATATCATAACCTAATCTAAAGAATCCATTTGATATAGTTAGCTTGAACTATGAATACCCTTGTAGAGTTGATGAACAATTAAATCCTTTTATGACTCCATAGCCCAATGGATTGATTTTTTCTCATAGTCTATTTGTTCAGCTGAAACATTCCCTTAATTAGTCACACCATTGATCCTTCAATATATCAATTAATCCAACCAAAAACAAACAAGTCCTTAGAACTTCATAACTAGCCTAAAATATTAAACAAAGAAGCACAAAGATATATCAATTGAAAACACATTTATAGAGAGATCCCTCTCTGAATCCAGGAAGGTTAGGTCCTAGGATTCCAAAGTGATTCTGATGTGGCACATGCAGTGTTTTTTTTTCCACTCTTGCAAATAACAGGGAGCCAACATAGTGGTGACCATACTGGGGAATAATGAGTAATAAACATTTTAAGTTCACTCAAAACTTAGAAAACCTCATTAGTCTAAGATGAATCAAGTATTTTCTAAGAATGGTTTCTGATTGATGGTGGTGGACAAAAATCAGTCATAAAACAAGTAAAAATATTCTACCTAGTGACTCCACTAATTCTCCATTAACTCCACTAGAAAACTTACTTTACCATGAAAACATTGAAAAATACCCAGTCAAGGATATTGTGTGGATTAAGTATCTCTTTTACAATTTGGTTTGTGTCCTAAGACTGTTATACCTATAAAAAAAACTTTATGACTTGTTGGGTCCAAAATCCCGGCTTCTAGAAGAATTCATACTAGATCCCATCCTGACCCAAATCCTCTTGCAATAGTTGACAATCCTGAAAGAATCCTTAGGAAGCCTCCTACATCTAAAAACCCAACTATTGACAGACCAATCCACAGAGCAAGTTCTTTCCCTGAGAACCTTATAAACTTGCAAAATACCCAAGTTGATTTACCTCATACAAGAAGCTTATCTAGAACCAAGTCACAAAGTGGTATAGACCAGAGAAACCTTGAGCTTGTAGACTCACAACAAAGTAGTAGTAAAGAAGCCTCTCCTTCCACCCCTCCCGATTTCCATTTTCTCCATAACTTTGGCTTCTCTCATCCTAAATCTACTCAACATCACTTAGCTAGTCCAAGTACTTCAGCTACACCCACCCATACATCTACTGTTCAAACCACTCCAATTCATGATCTACCTCCATTTGTTAATCCCCCATTGCTTTCACAAGCTCATATCATGGCAACATGGTATGCTCCCTTAGTCCTTCCTTTACCTACCTCTAGTTCCTCTACCATAGGAATATCAGTCCAAGATTCCATTATATGATGCCAGTAGTTCTACTACAACTCAACAACATGTGGATAGAATGAATGACTACTTTGACAAACAAGAAATAGATGATGAAACTGTTAAAATTAGAATGTTTTCTCAAAGTTTAGTGGGAGAAGCAAGAAAACAGTTCAAATGCTTAACCCCTAATAGTATCAGAATACAATGACCTTAAAATAAATGCTAGAGAGAGTGTTCACGATTATTGCACTAGATTAAACAATGTTTATATTGCACTCCCTCCACAAATGAAACCCCCACAAGGCTTAGCCTTAATGAAGTTTCCTGAAGGATTTGACCCAGACATGTGTTATCAAATAAGGGAAAGAGAACCCTTCGCATTATAAGATATGCAAAAAGGGGCAGTAAGTGTAGAAGCTAACCTAAATGCCAGAAGGACTAGATTGAAAGTTGACAAAAAGGTTACATACAAAGATGAAGCTGGACCCTCCACATCAGATTCCAAAATCGATAGTCTGGTTAGAACCATGGAGAATATGATGGAAATAATAAACATGAATGAGAGAGCTTATCCTAAAGAAAACCAAACAACTCCTCAAAATAAAAATCAAAATCAGAACCATAAATTTAGAAGGAATCCCCCTCAAATTAGACAAAGAGGCCCTAATCAACAAGTCAGACCTCCTTTCCAACAAAACTATGCTGATGAAGATGGGGGAGTGATTGAAGAAACAGAGGAAGATCACATAAAATTATTGGGAGTAAACAATGAGGATACTGTTTTCCTCACTGAAGAAGAACAAGGCATATATACACCCTATGATGAAGAAAGCCCAAAATTTGAGGACTACAAACAAGGCTTTGAAAATTATATAACGGAAGTACACAGGAAATATGACCTTAGGAGTAAAAAGAGTCAACACACTCCCAAAAAGAAAGCCTCTGAAATTTCTATTAGAAACAATCCTGAAAAAATTTCTAAAAAGACAACAGAAAACAACAAAACAATGGCTGAAAGTTCTAATAAAAACAAAGGAAAAACAACCAAATCAATGAAAAACATGGTGGTGACCAAAGTAGCACTAGAAACTCAGCTAATGCTTCTATTATAACTATTTTAACTATTTTCCATAATAAAAACGAGCAAGCTGATTTTGCCGAGAAAAAAATGACCAAGAAGGTTGATTTAAACATTTTAAAAACTCAGATCCCTTTCAACATAGAGGGTGAAATTTCCAAAATCAAGATCCATGTTCCTCTTACTGAATTAGTCACCCAAGATGTATATAAAACCCAAATTTTGAGAGCTTTAAACATAGGAGAACAAACTGATTCTATCAATGTGACTGATGGCAACCCTGAGCTTCTGTTTGGACTAGAAGTAGAAGGGAAATTTCAAGAAGGAGGTGTTCCTCCCTTTTATGTCAGTCTAAACATCCATGATAAGATTTTGCACAATTCCATGCTTGACTCAAGGGCCTCCCACAACCTTATGCCTAAAGTAGTGATGGAGAGACTGGGCCTTGAGATAACTAGACCTTACAAGGATTTATACTCCTTTGATTCTAGTAGAGTTAAATGTCTAGACCTAATAAAAGATTTATGTGTCAACTTAGCACAAATACCAGCCAAGAGCTTAGTTATGGACATTGTAGTGGCTGATATACCTCCTAAATATGGCATGCTCCTTTCAAGGTCATGGGGTGCTAAACTCCAAGGTACCTTGCAGATGGATATGACTTATGCAACCATCCCTGTCTTTAGTCAACCAAGAAGTCTATATAGGGAAACACACATGAAATACATGGTTATTAGTCAAGAAAAACCAAAAAAATCCCCACTTTATTCTATTCACACAGACCTTGACTCATTCATTCTTTACGATGATGAAAATTTTAATGAGCAAGGAGAAGGAGATGACAAACCAACAATAGAAAAGGAGGGAAGAAGGGAGAAAAAGCTAAAACAGTTTGCTAACTTAGAACATCACAACAAACATGATGAAGATCATAGGCAACAAACCAACCATCAACACAACGTTGATTATGACAAACAAGATAAAACTCAACATAGTGAAAACCTTGAGGAACAAAGTAAAAATGAACATAGTGTAGATCCTAAAAAACAACATAGTGATAGCCAAAATAAACAGGACAAAGAGGATAGAAATGACTTTAATAACAAATCTGAATGTGAACCTCTTTGGAGTATGAGTTTTTATGGGTCTTATAGTAAAACTAGTTCAGGAGCAGGCATATGGATACATAACCCAAAGAATAATCATGCTGAGGGCCATTCATACAAACTAAACTTTCAATGCACAAATAATATAGCTGAATATGAGGCTCTCCTTTTAGAACTACAATTACTTAAAAAACTAGGAGCCAAGAGGATAATTGTTCATGGAGACTCATAACTGATTATTAAACAAGTGAATGGAGAATATACTGCCAAACATCCAAGGTTACAAGCATATAGAGATGATGTTGTTGACCTTTTGAAAAAATTCACAAAATATGAGCCTAAATTTGTCCCTAGAAACCAAAACATTCTTGCCAATGGTTTAGCATTCGCTGCTAGTACATGTCAAAAACCTTATGAAAGCAAACAATACATAATCCACGTTAAATATAGACTAGCAGTCCCTGATAATATCAAATATTGGAAAGTCTTTGAAGGAGGTAAGCAGATAGAGGACTTCCTACAGTTCAGAAATGGGTTTGAAATGATCAATTCAGACTCAGAGTATGAAGAATACTGTCCTACTGAGTAAAAAACTTATGAAGAAGAAACTCCTAGCATTGCTGATATAAACATTGACGATATAAATATGTTATCTAGAGAACACCCATAGAAAACAGAGTTGAGTGCTAATTTAGAACAATAAGGTTTTGAAGTGCTGCAGCCTCACACTGATAAATTGCCAAAGCGACTGGTGCCTCTAGAAGAATTGTTTGACTTTAATGGTGTTGCCAAAAAGCCAAAAATGGAACCCACTGAAACTAAAATAGAAGAGTGCAATATAGGCAGTGAACTAAAACCCAATATGATTAAATTATCCAAAACACTGTCAGCTCATATAAAACTAAAATATCTTGAGCTTTTAAGAGAATTTTTTGATGTTTTTGCTTGGAGTTGTTGTCGAGGTATAAAATGTATCTTTTTAACACCTATTTATCTCACATTAATTATCAAGCCAGGAGCGACTTTTTATTTCAAGAGTGTACTCTGTCTGAGGCTGCAATTAACTAAGAGTAATGCTATGAAGATGTAGTACAAAATGTTAAATACAAGAGTAAACAGATGCTTGTAAAGAAATCTAATTATAGTAACATAAATGGAAATGCTCTAAAACCTTAATTAAACCAATCTGTAAAACATCGATCAGGGATACAGTAGCAGTAACTCCTTCCCTTAGAAATTGATGCAAGATAACCAATCTGGGAACTTGGAAGCAATAACTAGTGTCCTCTACAGTTGGTGATCTTAAAGCAATCGAAATGAAAGCAAACTCAATCTTCGTGCTGATGAAAATAACTGAAAGGAACAAAATCTGGAAAGGAACAACAACTTGTAACTCCTATGCATACCAATTGTAACTCATATATTTGCTAATCTAAAGCTATGAATCAGAAATAAACAATAAACAGAAATGGAACAACAATATGAACAACAAGTCTAATTCTAATGCAATAAGGCAACTAATCTCAATACTCTAATCCTTTCGACAACCAAGACTATGAAACAGTTCATTGGAATGAATCATAAATCAATGGAACAACAACGCTTTATAAAAGATAGCAAGATGAATAAGATAGTAAATATGATCCTTGCTAAGATAGAATAACAGTGCAATTCATTAACGTATACATCAAATCTGAATTCAATCCAACAACAATCAAATAACTCTGTAATCGTAATAAATCTAAATGCAATTATCACACAACAGAAATAAAAGAATAGAAATACAAACAGTGGATCGATCCACCAGGGTCGGGCCCTCAATCGTCGGTGAAACGCCGCTGGGCTACTGCGGAGCTTGAGAAATGGAAGGAGAATGCCTCTTTGTATTAATCAAACATGAATAACTTTTACATCATTTTCTCTTTGCTCACAAGAGTCAAGGAATTATAGCGTTACAAAGGGAATTCAATAATCATCCATTGTTCTTTAATACATAATACATGCTCTCCTTTTATAATTAGAAAGAAGAGAAAGTAAATAGCAAATATTATCTCTCATAACAATATTGGATTGTTTCCAACAACTTGTTTACCAAAAAATATATTTCCATCCATTTTTCAACAAGACCAAGGCGAATTTGGCTTTCTAGCTGAGATTTGGAGGACGACCGCAACAACAAATCTGAGAAAATCGTGCTCAAAGAACCTTGTGTTTCTCTCAATACAGACCGAATTTGGGCAAACCATTCTCTTGAAAACTTAATTTGGTCCGTTCTGGACAAAACCCATGTTTCGAATTTTCCAGATTCTTCTTCATTTTCCCAGAATCTCAACCGCAAAACTGTCACTTCTTATTCTAGCGAATTTCTGAGTTGGAATATTTGATGATGATTTGGAGATCAAATCTTCAATCTGGGAAATATCTTGGAGGCTAAAATGGTGAGTGTTGGTATAAAATATATTAAAAAACCATCATTGATAAAATTATGCATAATAATCATCAATTTATTAAAAATAAAGGAGAAGAAATAATATTTATCCATAAGAGCATAAATCATTATAAAATTGATTTATATTATAAATTATAATAAATGACATGATAAAGAAGAGTAAAAATGGATGAAATAAGTGTTAAAAAGTGGTCGTATTTACGGCCCAACATACCCCCAAACTGAATATATTGCATGTCCTCATGCAACCCAGAATTGAATATATTGCAAGTCCTCATGCAACCCAAAGACAAAACCCATGTGTTAACCAAGCAAATAAAATTGTTCATCCAAACTCATGAAATAGATGGAACAAATGAATTTTTCCTCAAATAATGAATATTCAATTTTAGCAATCTTGATGAAGGCATAACAATTTTTATAGTTGACATTCAACTATATGTATATGAAGTTGCAGAAAAATGCGACATAAGTAACATCAAACTTCATTAACCATTTTCTTAAAAATTAGATTGTTTTGATGCACAGATCATGAGATATAAACAAAATGGTTGTAGGTGATAGTGCATAATTTTCGAAATTTTATGAACTAATTTAGTGTGAAATTATTCGGGTTTGTGTATTTTAATGATACCTCTTTGTTATCCAAAAATCACAAGAATTCAGTTCATAATTTTAAAGATATATGAAAATCAATTTCTGCACTATATACAAATAAAATTGTATGCCTTAAATGAGAAAAAGAGTAGAAAACATCCATCATGTGTAGCAATTCCCCCCCCAAACTGAAGAATTAGCATGTCCTCATGCAATGCTAGAAAACAAAGAGAGGTGGTTGCTACAATTTGTTGAAATCGATGCTTGTTATAAAACAACATGGAATAAGGGAGGTGTTGAGAATGAATAAGAATATCAATGGATGATAAGGAATATTACAGACATGGTCGAAAGAAATGCAAGAAATCAACATTCCCCTAAACTGAAAGATGAGACGTGTCTAAAAAAATGGGAAGTGGTAAATATATGGAATGAATGATGATAAATAATGCTCAATAGATGATCATGAAATGCTCCTAAATTCATAATAAATCAGAAAATTATGTTATTTTACCTCAAGTGTTACCTCCGAAAAATGTGGAATGACATGTAGGGACTGGCCTTTGTTGAAGCTGATGTAGGCTGAGCGGATACTGAAAGTGATGCAAAAGGTGGAAGCCATGCAAGCACATCATGTCTAAAGAATTGTGCGTGTTCACGAGCCTTCACTGTTAATAGAAATAGTGTGGTCGTGCTGCGAATAAAATTTCCCCCATACTTGTTGTTCTCCTGTAAACAAATTACAATTTTGTATGCAATTTTCTTGAATCCATAGTTTTAGTTTGAAATGGAAACAGATAAGATGCATACAAAAAAGTTCAAGCAGAAAAAAATTATGTAAAAATGCAATATCAATATTGTGGCAAATCAGCAAAATAGAAGAGCAGCGTATTGCACAGTAATTGTACAACATAGAAAGACATACATACTTATGATACAATTAATGAAATTATAGCATTTACTAAAATCCATGCATGTGATAAATCATAAACAGATATAGAAGCGTTTTGTAATGATTCAAGGATAAGGAGAAGGGACAGCTTAAGATAAACATAAGTACAAATGCGTTTATTACCCACTTAAACTAATGTGATCGATTTATGATGATTTTCATGTATAATAGGTTCAAAATCAAAGGTTAAGGATTCATACTTTCATCTGATATTTAAATAGAGATATAGTAAAAAGGGTTTAATATTACTATTGATGTGTATAAATGTGACTCCAATACCATCAGCAGAGATCGGTTGCCCACAGGTGTCCATAACCTTGACAGAGTTGCTCTATCACCCTTGAAACCATTGTCATTTATTTATGTTGAGGAAGTGCTTGTTAATTATCATAACGGAGGTCATTGTGCTGACTTGGTGACCAGATAAATCACAATGACATTCACTGGGAAGAAGTGAAAAGTGGGCAGGCTGGCTCGTGATGAGACCTCCTGTTCCAAGGACTTCTTAATTTTTTCAATTGTCCATTGGACCATATCCCTGGTTTGGTGGCCATGATGGGAATGCCACTTCACTTGCTTCCTTATGAACATGGTAGGCCGGCTCTTGATGAGACCCCCTATCCTCCATCTGCCAAATTATAAAATTATTAATGAAATATGTAAATATTTTTCTTTTCATATAGCACTTTCCTATTTATTCATAAAGGATGGCTCAACACTCCTTAAAAGTAGGGATGGTGGAAGAAGTCTGAACAGCTCAATAGAAAAGAATATGCTATTGTTACTACTCCATAAGTAAAAATCAAGGAAAGTTATAAAATATGGGAAAGAACCAACATGATAAATATAATCGATCATATGAATTTAGTGGTAGTAAGACAACAAGATCATGTTATTGATTATGTCCCTTTTTCCTTTTTCTTATCATTACTGAAAATTTTTCTTAAAAATGACGATTTCTTTTGATTTGCTGATTACAATAAGCTTTAATTTGTATGATTGTGTATCTTTTTATAAATTGCATGTTTGCCTTTCAAAAAGTCATGAAAAATTCAAAAAAAGTTCTAAAAATCTTGTTTAAAAAAAAAGAAAATTGCACTCAAAAAGTGTTGTTCCTTTGGAAAGGAACAAAAAAAACAATCTGCGAAAATGTTGTTCCTTTGGAAAGGAACAGCAAGAACAGATGGAAAGAATGTTGTTCCTTTGGAAAGGAACAACAAGAACAGTCGGTGCTGTTCATTTTGAAAGGAACATCAAAACTGCTGTTCCTTTAGAAAGGAACAACAAAAACGAGTGGTGCTGTTCCTTTTGAAAGGAACAACAAAAAAATGAGCGGTGCTGTTCCTTTTGAAGGGAACAAAGAAATCATGCAAAAAATGTTGTCCTTTTTGAAAATAACAACAAAACTAATTAGCGAAAATGTTGTTCCTTTTAGAAGGAACAACAAAAATAAACACATAAACGCACTGCTTCTTAAGAGGAATGGCTGCTGTTTTTTAAGAGGAACAATAACTGTCCCTTAAGAGGAACAAAAAAAAAATATAAATACGCAAAAAGAAAAAAAAAATAGAGGAAAGAACAAAGCTAATAGGCAATCCATTGCCAAGCAAATCCAATCAAATAGAAAGGAAAGTTTATGTACAGGTTTCAAGAAAAAGTAATTTTTACAGAATTGGTGCCACTGAAGAATTGTCTTCTGCAACTAAAACTTGCATGGTGGGGTCTTTATTGTTCAATTACCACTGAAGCGGAAATTATAATTTGAATAGATTGACCCCTGAAATAGAAAAACATAAAAGAAATCAGAAAAGAAACAACACTTTTATTAAGTTACAATAGCTATGATGTTATTTATAAGAGGATATCAAATCTATTAATGGAAAAAAAATGATCTTTTGAAAAATGTTTAGCAGGAGTGACATGAATCTTCAAATGGAAACCAATTCTTCATTTCTTCTTGTTATAAATCTGTTAGGTAATGAACTGGATGAAATGCCCTTGTTTTACTAAAATTTCTTTCATAAATTCACCTTCTTTATTATTCTAAGACCTGCAAAAAAACGAGTGTCTACCTGCAATAAAAAATTAAATCATGGAGAAAGAGAGGTGTACGGGCTCCCTTAGTCCAAAAATTATGCAAAAAACTAGCAATTAGTTACTCTGTAGAACAAATCCATGGAAAAATAAAATTAATTTATTACCCGCGGGAGAGCAGTGGCCAATCATGCTAACCTGCGGTGTTTCAATCATAACTTCTTTGTTTTTCGTTCGATTTGAGTGATTTAAAAAAAAAATGAGGGCTAATTCAAAGGTTTATTTCCAATAGAAATAGGTTTTAAAAATTCCATGTAATGGTATGTTAAATCTTCTGAGAACAACTTTTATAATAGAGTTATTTTCGATTTTTCAGCTCAGACCAACAGTTGGTATTTCAGGCATAAATTATTCGTTTAATGGCGGATTGAATTGATTCAAATTAGAGCTTAAATTATATTCATTTATTGATTTCCAATAGAAATAGTTTTGAAGACAAGAAGAATTGATGGGTTAAATATGCTAGGGAACAACCGAGAAAACAGAGTTTCAAGCGTGCTGATTTATGATAGGAAGTCAGTATTTTGGTCATAAATTCCTCATATTATATCGAAATTGAGTGATTAAAATTGAGTTGTAAGCTAGATTCATAGAGGAACCTACCATAGAAATGTTTTTTAAAAATATAATCATTTAGGCCTCCAAAAACTGATTGTCCCAGCTCTGTTGTTGAGCTGCCTACTAGACACCCTGTCAATGTTTTGGTTCTAACGTTTTCCTTTCAAATCCAAATTGAGTGATTCAAATTAGGTTAGAAAGTAGACATCAAGGGCTACTTAAAATAGAAACAATTTTTAAAAATATTCACTTTTGGTCCCCCAAAACATGACTGTCCCAACTTTGTTTTCAGGAATTTCATCAAGCCGCAAGCCAAAAAAATGATATTCAAGCAATTTTTCCATATTGATGATAAAAATGAATATAAGTGTTTGTAGAATTTTTATTTGTAATATAATTCATCTACATACATAAATACGTTAGAATATTTATCATTAATGTTGATTTCCACAACGTGCTGCAACGAAAACAACTATTTTTACAAAAATAAAAAAAATGTGTTTATTTCCTTATTTATTTTATTTTCTCCACTAATCTACTCTTCTTTGAAAATCGAATATGCTTATGTATAAGAGTATTCCCAGTGGAGCCATTTCCAAAATAAGGCCTCTAGTATGTACATACCCAAATTTGAAAAATGCATGTTGATAAATAGTAGGGTATGAGAAGCCAACTTCGCTTGTAAAAAAAATTGGGCGAGAATTCTCAATTTCTTGGGAATCTTGCTCAGTCTCTTCTATTTGGCTATGTACCTTAGCAAAGGCTACATATGGTGAATCTATGGCTCGAAGGTAACTAATAGGTTGTCTAGAAATAACTTTCCTAGGTCCTACTGATGGCTGAGATTCAGTTTTCTTAAGAATTTTGTGAATAAAGGTCATTCTCCCAAGGGTCACCGGTCCCTTAGGTTTTTCAGGTTTCAGAGGAATTTTGTCTTGTTTAGATTTTCTAGTCATTTAAAACAAAAAACCTTCATTCCTACCTAAAGAAAAAAAATTTACCCAATTCTGTTATGAAGCGGGCAGTGAGCAAGTATGTTCCTTGCTCGGTGCGCAAGTTCTTACCTTCCATCTTTAAAACTCAATTCTTCCCAAGCAGAAAAAAGGTAAAATGTGCATCACTCCTTCTAAATAGCATACACTCTCTCCGGCAACGGCGCTAAAATTTCGAGGTATAAAAGGTATCTTTTAACACATATTTATCTCACATTAATTATCAATCCAAGAGCGACTTTTTATTTCAAGAGTGTACTCTGTCTGAGGCTGCAATTAACTAATAGTAATGTTATGAAGATGTAGTACAGAATGTTAAATACAAATGTAAACAAATGCTTGTAAAGAAATCTAATTACAGTAACATAAATGGAAATGCTCTGAAACCTTAATTAAATCAATCTGCAAAACATCGATTAGGGATACAGTAGCAATAACTCATTCCCTTAGAAATCAATGCAAGATAACCAATCTGGGAACTTGGAAGCAATAACCAGTGTCCTCTACATTTGGTGATCTTAAAGCAATCAAAATGAAAGCAAACTCAATCTTCGTGCTGATGAAAATAACTGAAAGGAACAAAATTTGGAAAGGAACAACAACTTGTAATTCCTATGCATACCATTTGTAACTCATCTATTTGCTAATTTGAAGCTATGAATTAGAAATAAACAATAAATAGAAATGGAACAACAATATGAACAACAATTCTAATTCTAACGCAATCAGGCAACTAATCTCAATACTCAAATCCTGTCGACAACCAAGACTATGAAACAATTCATTGGAATGAATCATAAATCAATGGAACAACAACGCTTTATAAAAGATAGCAAGATGAATAAGATAGTAAATACGATCCTTACTAAAATAGAATAACAGTGCAATTCATTAACGTATACATCAAATTTGAATTCAATCCAACAACAATCAAATAACTCTGTAATCGTAATAAATCTAAATGAAATTATCACACAACAGAAATAAAAGAATAGAAATACAAACAGCGGATCGATCCACCAGGGTCAGGCCCTCAACCGCCGGTGAAACACCGCTGGGCTACTGCAGAGCTTGAGAAATGGAATGAAAACGCCTCTTTGTATTAATCAAACATGAATACCTTTTACATCAGTTGCTCTTTTCTCACAAGAGTCAAGGAATTACAGTGTTACAAAGGGTATTCAATAATCATCCATTGTTCTCTAATACATAATACATGCTCTCCTTTTATAATCAGAAAAAGGAGAAATTAAATATCAAATATGATATCTCATAACAATATTGGATTGTTCCCAGCAACTTGATCAACCAGAAAATATATTTCCATCCATCTTTCAACAAGAGCAAGGCGAATTTGGCTTTGCAGCTAAGATTTGGAGGACGGCCGCAACAACAAATCTGAGAAAATCGTGCTCAAAGAACCCTGTGTTTCTCTCAATACAAGCCAAATTTGGGCAAACAATTATTTGATAAAGTTAATTTGGTCCGTTTTGGACAAAACCCATGTTCCGAATTTTCCAGATTTGTCTTCATTTGCCCAAAATCTCAACCGCAAAACTATCACTTCTTATTCCAGCGAATTTCTGAGTTGGAATATTTGATGATGATTTGGAGATCAAATTTTCAATATGGAAAATATCTTGGAGGCTAAAATGGTGAGTGTTGGTATAAAATATATTAATAAACCATCATTAATAAAATTATGCATAATAATAATCAATTTATTAAAAATAAAGGAGAAGAAATAATATTCATCCATAAGAGCATAAATCATTATAAAATGGATTTATATGATAAATTATAATAAATGACATGATAAAGAAGAGTAAAAATGGATGAAATAAGTGTTAAAAAGTGGTCGTATTCACGGTCCAACAGTTATCAAGACTTTAAATCGCATGATACAAAGATAATTCATCATAAGATACCCCTCAAAGAAAACCAGAAACCTTTTAGAAAAAAATTGTGCAGAATAAACCTTGTGCAATTACCTCTGGTCGAGAAAGAGATCAAAAGAATGTATGATGTTGGAAACATAGTCTCAGTGAGATACTTAGACTGGGTATCCAATCTTGTATCTGTGAGAAGGAAAACAGGAGATATAAGACTTTTTATAGACTTTAGAAACTTAAACAAAACCTCTTTAAAGGAAATCTACCCATTGCCCAAAAAATGATCATATCTTACAAAGGGTAGTGGTTTCTAAAATAATTTCTTTTCTAGATGTCTTTTCAGGATACAACCAAGTACTGGTACATCTTGATGATCAACTTAAGACAAATTTCACTACACCTTGGGGCACTTTCATGTATGTAAAAACTCCCTTTGGTTTAATGAATGCTGGTGCCACATTCTAAAGAGCCATGGATATTGCTTTCTCAGAAGAGATAGACTTCTTCATTGTTATATATTTAGATGACATCGCTCTCTATTCCAAAACATATGAAGAACACCTTGCTCACTTAAGAAAAGTCTTTGAGAAATGTAGAAAGTATGGTCTATCCTTAAACCCCAAGAATACTTTTTTTGGCCTCCAAGAAGGCAAACTTCTAGGCCATATCATATTTGAAGATGGAATAAGAATAAACCCAATAATGATTGAAGGAATATTGCAAATCAATCATCCTAGAAACATCAAATAACTACAATATTTCATTGGAAATATTAATTTCTTAAGAAGGTTCATACCAAACTTTGCTGAACTCCTTAGAAATATAACAAACATGCTAAAAAGGGAAACACGAGTTAAATGGACCATTGAAGCAAAGAAATCCTTTGAACTGGTTAAACAAGCACTCACTGAAACACTAGGTCTCATTAGCCCTAATTTTAACAAATATTTCTTCATCTTCTCCTTTGCATCATAACATACAGTTGTTGTTGTCCTACTTCAAAAAAACATAAAGGGACAAGAGTAGCCCATTGAATTTTTCAGCAAGGCTTTAAGAGATGCACCTCTGAAATACAACATAATGGAAAAATAGGCTTTTTTCTTGATCAAAGCACTAAAATATTTCAGAGTTTACATTTTACACTCCCACATCATTGCATTTGTTCCACACACAGTTGTCAAAGACATTTTAACACAAGATCCTGAAGGAAAAAGAGGAAAGTGGATCGCTGTTATATTAGAATATGACTTGAAATCAGACCCACTAAACTGATCAAATGACAAAGACTTACAAAACTTATGGCTGAATCAAATCTCAAAGCCTTAGATATGAATATGGTTGATGTTTTAGAAGAACAAGAAGAATGCACAACACCTCATGTTGAAGAAGTATTGCTGAATTCACTTTGGTATGCTGATATTTTATATGTGCTTTTCTATCTTAATGTTCCTCCTGGTTTATCTAAGACAAAGGCAATACTCTTAAAGTTAAAATCTGTAAATTACTGCATTATAGATAAATGGTTATATTGGAAAAATGCTAGTGGTATATTTCTTAAGTGTTTGCCTGAGAATGATGCAGAGAAGATCAAGCATGAATTTCATGAAGGGGAATGTGGAGGCCACATCTATTGGAAAAAAATTGTCAATAAAATCCTTAGAGCTGGTTATTATTGGCCCCACCCTCTTCCAAGAAATCCATAAATTGGTAGTTTCCTGCCACAAATGTCAAACCTTTGAAGGCAAAAGAAAACTCTTACCCTAACCTTTGCATCCTATCTTTGTTGAAGCTCCTTTTCAACAATGGGGCCGAGACTTCACTGGGGAAATTCATCCTTCTTCATCTGTCCAACATAAATAGATCCTCACAACAATTGATTACTTTACAAAATGGATAGAGGCCATCCCCTCTAGAACTGCTACTGATCCAGTCATCATTAAATTCCTTGAAAACCACATTTTTTATAGATTTGGTTGTCCTAGAAAGATTATCGCTGACAATTTTGTTGCCTTTAGATCCAAGAGAATGGTGGACTTTTGCCACAAGTATCAGATCACATTGGGTCATTCCACAACTTATTACCCTCAAGTTAATGGGTTGGTAGAATCCTCAAACAAAAGTTTGGTGAACATAATTAAAAAGCTACTGAAGGGAAATCAAAAGTCATGGCACAACAAGCTAGTACATGCATTATGGGCAAACAGGTTAACATGCAAGAAATCAATTGGAATGTCTCCCTACCAGCTAGTTTATGGAGCAAATGAAATTTTTCCAACAAGCCTAGGGGTGCCAGTCATGAAGCTGATCTAGGAAGTAAAGTCTGAAGAAAATGACATGATAAGAAGGATAAATCAGACTATACAGTTGTAGCAAACAAGAGAGGAAGTCTACAATAGAACAGAACAAGTACAAGAAAATATCAAAAAACTATTTGACAAAAGGACAACAGCAAATGATTTCAACAATGGTGACAAAGTGCTCAAATGGGACTCAAGAAGAGAAGACAAGGGAAATCATGGTAAGTTTGAAAATCTGTGGAAAGGTTCCTATATTATCCATTCTGCTACAGGAAACAATGTATTTTTCTTACAGGAAATGGATGGAACAGAGCTTTTTGAAGGTCCTATCAATGGCAGGATGCTCAAACATTATTTCAATTAAGATACCTAAGTTTAAAGCTTTATCCATTGTATATAAAATTGTTTAAAGAAAATATCAGAGAAAAAATAAATACAAAAATAGAAAAACAAAGAAAAGAGGGCAGAAAAATAAAAGGTACAACCCTATACCAAAAAAGAGTAAGTTCTAAAAGTGTGCAAGTCCAAATGCCACTACTTGAAGAGAAATCTTATTTAGTCATACAACCTAATCATGACTGAATGAGTTTTAAATTTCTGCCGATAGGTTAGTGAATGAGAATTTTCCAAACTGTCTAAAGTTGGCTTATCAGTAAGACTAGATTATATTAGGAAAATAAATTGGTTCCAAAGCTCAAAAGATGAACCAAGATAGAAAGAGAGGGATAAAAAAGAAAATTCCAGATTTCAGCACTCAAAATTTTGTGTTAAATTTCTGCAAAATAAATTCTGTATGTAGACTTGTACAAAGTATCACTTCTCATAACTAATCAGTCTGTCTAACCCTGATTTACTTATGTTTTCAATTTTCTATTTTAGATTAGAGAATGAAAATCCATCATACAGCTTAATCTTGACAGATGGTTAGATTAGGTAGAGAAATAAAAAAGTTCATCAGCTTAATCTAAACTCTTGGTTGATATAACTATAGAATTTGTTAGTTTCCTGTTTTCAAAAGAAATTGATGTCAAGAGTTGGCTAATTCAAATGCACCCAATGAAGAAAAAATGTTAGAACAAGTAAGATGGGTAGGTAGAAGTTGAGTTGGAATTAATCATGTTATGATTCAGATGCTGTAGATCACAATTCCAAAGCAGTAAATCATCAAGTTAAAGGAGTTCTGTCAAAGTGCAAATAAAGGCATTGGTCTATTTCTTCCAGAGATTTGATCTCTGAGGTTCTTGACACCTCCTAAAGGAGCTGCCCTCCTGAGTTGGAGCCACTATTATCCTCCTATATTTTATAGATTTCTCTAGATGACTGTGAATGTTCTACAAGAAACTAAAGGTATCATTATTTTCCTATCAGCGGTCTTTAGAAGTCTCACTGCCTTCATCATCCTACACCTAATGTCCCACTATAAACTTTATCTTTTTCCTTGTCAAATTTCACCCTGCTGCTCCAAGAAAACTCCATTTTCTGGGCATGTTTTCCTTATTTCATCACTTCACTTACACCCTCATTCATCTCCTTTTTTCCCCTCTAAAAACCCCTCATAATTCCCCTCATTCATTAATTTTCTTCTAGAAAGTCTTAAAACAATGCAAAAATCCTTTTGACATTGTTTTGACCTAACCCTTTAAACCTATCGGACCCTTTATATTATCATAAAACTTTGTTTTTATGTTAAAAACCCATGCTTTGTATAAATCAGGCCTTAATCCCCTCTCTGGTTAAGCCTTAGCCCCTCACTCGCATAAAACCACTACCCTCTGCTATATGCTACTTCCTTCCCTATTTTTATTACACCTCTGCCCTGTTTTCTTTATACACCCCTAAACATTGTATAAAGCCCCCAACCTTATAAAAAACCCACCCAAACCTTCAAAGACAATTAAAATGCGGGCTCGCTTCTCTTCCACCCACTCCTTTTATTAGGCAATCTCCACCGTTGATCGGGATTTGTTCCCCTGATCCAACAATTATCACGTCACCGCCCATCACTCTACCCATTCATTATATAACCCCGCACTACCCGACCAAACTCGTCGCCTCATCAAGATCGACCCTCACCTTCCACTTGGCCCTACCACCCAACCAACCCTCGCCACCTGTCCGCGGGCTCCACCCTCCACACCTGCATGCCGGTCCCTCAACCCTTTCACACCATCGATCTCACTTCTTAAGATCTGACGGTCCAGATCTCATATCGCGTGAAAATTAGAGCCGAACATTAACACTCCTAACTCGCTTGAAATAAATGGTTTCTCCCTGGACACACGACAATCACTCTATGGTATCGTGCACCCATCGCCCAAAACGACTTACCGCCTTATGTCCATGCGATAAATCACCACAGTTTTCCCAAAACCGCCTTCCCCTCTCGCGCCAAAATTCAAAATTATTCACTCTCATTTGAATTTCCTCATGATTTCACCTCTGGAATCATGCCCCTGTACTCCCTCCTCCTCTCTAGATCACCCCCGATACCTTGAAACCCTAAAAAATGTAGTCATTTCCATCCTGCAGGTTTTCAACTAATTTGTTTGTGTCTTGTGCAGGTTTTAATGGCGGTGATGCCCAAAAGGCATTCTGACAGTTAAGAAAGTGACAAATTAAACCCCGGATGACGATTCAAGGGGTTTCAAATAAATTTAAAGAAACAGAGGCCAAATTTTAAAGCTCCTACACCAATGAGTCATGATCATTAGAGATCATAAACCCTTCGGCCACAAAAAAGACTGCCTCCCTACACACAGAACAAGAAAACAGTCAGAGAAGATAGTAAAGGAAATGAAGGAAGCCAAAATATTAAAGGGCTAATCATGTATCAAGAGCAAATACAAAAATTAGCCGAAGCAGATGATGATTAAAGGATGAAAGTCAAAGCTTTGAAAATAAGAGATAAAGGACAAAACATTCATAAAGCAGAATGAAAGATAAAGATAGTAAAGTAGATTATAAAGGTTAAATCAAGGTTTAAAAGGCCTAATCAATGAGTTTTATGATTAAAACAAAGACATATAACCCAAAGACAACTTCGAATAACTCAACAAAGAAGCAATTACTTCTCCAAAGACAGATTTCCACCTATAGCATGTTTTCTTTCAATAAAGGCATCAAGCAGTTATTACATAGTCAGAGATATTTTAAAGTTGTTCAACAGTTATTACAAAGTTATTACAAAGCCTTTAAAGTCAAATATTTCAACTAAAATGACTCAGAAGTTAAGACAAAGTTATTATTTCAGAGTAACTCTTTCAGATATTTTTGTCATGGGCCTTGCATGGTCTCAAAGGTCAAAAAACATTAACTCTGTAATAAATAACATTTAAACACCCTAGTTTGGCAACACCTCCTCATTTTGCATATAAATATTGCACATGAGCCTCATTTTAAATGTTGGTTACGTGATTGGTTATTGGACTGATTTCTGCTACTAAGCTAGTTGAGGAATGCTAGACTGAACTGAAGAAAGCTCTGAGTTGCAGAGAGATATTGTACATGGAGTATTGTAACTGGTTAGATCATTAATAATACAAGCATGTTCATAGGATCCTTGAGCTATATCAATGGTGAAGTTTTCCTAAATTATTATTGTTTCTCCTTATGTTTTCCATTATGTCCATCTTTCTCTAATAAAGAAACAGAAGTTTTAGATTAGGATTTGCTGTTTCAACACCCTATTTCTGTCTGTATTCTTTATACTTATGTTTTCTCCTACAAGGTTTGATTGGAAGATTCTTAATTTCCTTCTAGTTATATCTAGCTTGTTGTCTTGGGAATGGTTCAATAGAGTGAAACCAAGGAAATTGTGGTGAACCCATGTTCCTTTGAGTAAGACTTGAGATATTGTTTTTAAGACCTTTCTTTAAAGTACACTTACTAAAGTCTAAAACTAGAGAGGTTTATGGTATGCCCTGCCGTTTGGTCTGCCTTGAAATGTTGCTTTGAATAGTCTTTTGAGAGTTATGTCAAAATCAGATTAGATTATTTCTATTTAATCTTAGGTTTCTCTTACTGTTTTCTTATATGTTTTCCTTATATGAAAGTAGTCTTTTGATTGCTAGATTGTTTTCTGAAAGGTTTCTTATTAAAAGTTTGTCCAAAGAAGTATATGGTTTGCCCTGTCCTTTGGCTTGCTACAAACAATTACCTTAAAAGGCTTTTCTTGTCTAAGTAGAGCTAGAATATTCTTAACTGACTATAGCTTTGCTGCCTTCACAACTTATTAGTGTTTCATATCGCAATCTAATCTAAAGAATCCATTTGATATAGTTAGCTTGCCCTATGAATACCCTTGTAGAGTTGATGAAAAATTAAATCCTTTTATGACTCCATAGCCCAATGGATTGATGTTTTCTCACAGTCTATTTGTTCAACTAAAACATTCCCTCAATCAGTCACACCATTGATCCTTCAATCTATCAATTAATCCAACCAAAATAAACAAGTCCTTAGAACTTCATAACTAGCCTAAAATATTAAACAAAGAATCACAAAGATATATCAATTGAAAACACCTTTATAGAGAGATCCCTCTCTGAATCTAGGAAGGCTAGGTCCTAGGATTCCAAAGTGGTTCTGATGTGGCCCTTGCAGTGTTTTTTGTTGCCACTTACAAATTACAGGGAGCCAACACAACCTACAATAGATCCATTGTAATATCCTCTATTCTCTCTCATGGTCTCCCTATCTGTTTCTCACTCTGAGAATACACATATAATGCACAACCACAATACAATACCCTCATACAAGTGAGGGGTTGCCTTCTAGGGAAAAAAAACCCTAAACTAAACACAACTTCTATTGTCAGATCATACGCCTAATGAATGATCCAGATTGACTAGAAATTACTATACTTTTACTAGGCAATTTTGCATCTATTTTTAGCTTGAGGGGCGCTACCCATGAAACCCCCTACCAGGGGGGGCTCCAAAAATTCACAGCGGCCCCCCCTGGGCCCCCTAGGTAGCATTTAATTATGGGTCGCATTGCCGCCCCATTAAGGTACAGGGGTCCAACGCTGTGATACAAAATAAACAAGATAATTAGGTTCCATACCCAATATTTATCACAATGGTCAACCCCAAAAATAAAATTTAATAAATTTAAAAGTTGATGCACAAGTCAACTTCAAAGGATTATAAGTCGACTCTCCTATAAAGATTACTGTTTAGAGACATGATGTTTCAAGCATGGACGAATTAGTATAAATAGGCATAAATACTCCATTCGCGCATCCTATTTGACCAAGGAAAAAATAAGGAGAGCTAGAAAAAGGCATAAAAGGAAAATGATATGAGGCATAAGAAAAAGGAAAATAGACTAAGGCATAAGCTATATATATTATTTGAAGGAGTCGAATTTATAGGAGGGTTTTTATCTTGTTTTAAATGCATTCATTTGTGACAAATCTTTGTGCCTAACTTGATTATCAGAGGAATAATTTTATAGGGCATCTATGAAGCTATTTTTTTTGACAATTTAGCCTATGGTTTAGCTTGTGGAAGGTTTGTAGTTTTAACTTTAATTCATTCTATGGAGGGCCTAAAATTTTGTGGCTTACATCTGTGCAAGAAAGGTGAAAATTTATATAAGTATATCCTGTATGGAAAAGACCCTAGATTTGTGATATATTCTTTGTGGAAGGAAGTCACTATTGCCTATAACAGAGTACACATTTCCATGTGTACTCTGGTATGAATTTAAGTTAAGTGAATTTACGATGGTATGAAGTTATAATCTAAACCCAAGTTCCTGTGAAGTGAATATTTTCATCAAGTCCTAGTTGATTGTGACCTTGACTGAGCTACTCAAACTAGCTTTTGAAGAGTTTTGTAGTAAATTATTTCAAGCACCTTTGAAGATATTTATGAGCATACCTTGTTGTATTCATTGTATAAGTCTTTGAAATAATTTTTGGAGCATTTTTTGAGAAAACCTTGAGGAGTGAAGAAGACCATCGAGGCATATTTTGAACTATCTCTTGAAGAAGATCATGGTCTAACAATTAGATAATTCTATAAAGGATTGAGACCATCCTTGAAGCATACCTTAAAATAAACCTTGAAGTATTTTGGAGTGACCCTAGATCAAGAAAATTTGAGCAAATTTTATAGGTTATGGAGCAACCCCTTGTAGTCATTTGTAGAAGTAGATTTTGGAGTAACATGTGAAGTATCTTTGAAGGAAATTGTGAAGAAATTTATTGTAGCAGTGTTGAAATCATTTGGACGAAATTTTGAATAAGTGTTTGAATTCTTTGAGCCTAATTGAGGATTGGAGTCCTTGTATAAGGTTGAAGCCTTGTGAAAGACCAGGTTAGAACTTAGATTGATATTTGAGGATTGGAGTCCTCATAAGAGGTTGGAGCCTTGTTGAGGCCAGGTTGGAGCTTGGGTTAATATTTGAGGATTGGAGTCCTCATTAAAGGTTAGAGTCGTGAATAAGTTAGAATTTTGTTGTACTGGTTGGAGTCTTAATTGTTGTAGATGATTGGAGTCCCCATTGTTTTATTAATAAATTTATTTTTTCTTATTATACATCTTGTGTTCTAGTAAAAACTTAACTGGGATAAAATAAGAATTGAAAGGAAATATCGATTCACCCTCTCTCTTAGTATTTCCAACATAGTGTATTAATCTTACATCTCTCAATTTTCAACATCTTAGCATCTCTCATTAACCTTACATCATGCTCTATTTATAAGCATAGGAAAATCCTAACTCAAATAATCTCGAATAAGTATATGTGGCTAATGATCATTTGATAATAACATAAGAATATCAAGATTCATAATCATTTTCTGATTATAGTCAATTCCATTTTGATGACTATTTGACCACCAGTCTAAGTTGAAAGTAGACTTACACTCAACAAAAATCCATTTGACAGCTTTAGTAAACTTTCAACTTTCATTGGTTTCCTGACTACCCATCAACTTAGACTAAGATAATTATTCTTCCAACTTTATTATTGATTATGGACTCAATCTTACACTTGTTTTCCTAGTTGATTTGTCCTTACTAGACTTGTTGAGTTTCATTCTGAGTTATTTTTCTTGAATATACCATCAAATTACTATAATCTAGTTGAATGATTACCTACAAAGAGTACAATACTTCAACATTATCCCACTTGTTTTCTTCTTTGGATGAATTATTAATTCCATTATTTTAGTGACAAGGGTTCCTAGGTTCGAATCCTTTCTACAAAAGGATAATTTACTAGCACTCACTAACTTTGTTAGAAATTCTACAACATTCTTTACGATCTCCACTTTCACCAATATCACCTTCTTTCTTTACAACATGTATTTATTGAATTGGTATTGTACATCAATATTTTTTTTCCTTGAATGGTAAGCCATGTTATTTTACGGGAAGAATTCAATTTGAATGTCACAACCTATCCGTATTTCTTGTTAAGAAAACTGAATTTCTCAACACAATGTTACCCGGATAAATCCCTCTTGTGGAAAAGAGAGATCTCCCTAGAATCCTAATGAAGAAATAGAAACAAATAGACATGAAAATATCTCTTTCCCTAAGCTAACCATGTTTATATTATTAAAACTAGACGAAAAGGATGATGCTCTTATATTTTCAGCAAAATTCTTGATGAAAACCCCACACTCTATCCTGATGAACCTCCTCAATGCTTAGAAGAAACTTGCAAACACAAGCATACAAAGGATCAAAGGCATTTGAAACACAATAATAATCTAGAAGCCAACTTAACCTAATGATCAAGGAGATCAGGAAATGAATTTTTTTAATGAATATATGAGCATAAACCATTCACAATTCCAAGAAAACAATACAGTGATAAACAACATCCAAATGTATTATTTAGGGATAAAACATAAATATTACAACCAAGTCTTGAAGTCGTATACATTCCTCCCAAATTCCTCCAATTTTCCTCCTTGGTTAACAAAATCTCCAATAAAAAATTATGAGCATAACACTACCATAAGTGAGCTCCCATAACCCTGAAGTCTCAACTCAATTTATAGGAGAAATTGAGGAGGTTTTAGATCCACCAAAGATGGGTGAGGTCCACAAAAGAGGGGATCAGGGTTCCATGTTTCAAGGGAATTAGCTCCATGTTTGGAGGGGTTTGGCTCAAACTGATATGACTCAGAGGCTTCTAGTTGGGATATATGTGCCCAACTATGCTTCTAGAACTTACTTTTATTTTTTACTTTACTTTGAGTCAGTTGTGCAATTTTTAATGTAAAACAAAGCACAAAACTGTGTAGGGAATCTTATTAGTAACAACACATGCGCAGGTATTAACTATAAAAGGTGCACAAGTCATATTTAAGAGTGTAAATAGATATTTTCCCCAAAATTCATGATTTTGTCAATGAATATGAATGTTTGAATTGAAAGGCAGTATGAATATGGATGGTAATAGATCTATTTTGACTGTGAAGTTTCATGGTGAAAAAATGGCGTGTAATAGATTGCCCCCAAAAGTGCGAAGTCTGGAAAGTCATTTAAAATATTGAAGTGATTTATCACACCAAGGATTGGATCAGAGACACTACTTGGAAACTGTTGATGCCTCGAAATTTTCTACAACAACATGTGGGGATGACCACCTGGTCCGGACCTTAAAGTAGTTCTTTTTCCATTTGGAATGGTGGTTTTGACTGGTTTAACTAGGTCTAGTTACCTTCTCTCAATCTCCAATGGCTTAAAATATAACTTTGTCTACCAATAAAGAAGAGACATCAGATCATCCCTCTTGTTGATCAAGCAACAAAGTGATCCTTAAGTTAATTTGGGGCCCAACCAAGCCACACCTAAAGTTTTGCCTCTTTTGAAAGAGGACTTCTAGTAATATAGAATTAAACCGAAATGAAAAATTATTCTAATAATGTAAGAAAAAGGAAAATTATCCTAATCCTATCTCAATTAGGCAGATATAGATCCAACACAACCGAGAGAAGGATATTTAAATGATATAGATTTAAATATTTCTTCCTTATAATGAATATCAAATTAAAGAAATAGTTCAATTAACTGACATTATGAATGCCAAAACACATTCTAGTCAGAGACCTCTTAACTAAGATAATCAACCAACAACATTTAGGAAGTAGTCCACAAAAATGATATTGATTGTTAAATCAGTAATTTGAATAATTAAACAATATTATGATGAAATAGTTCACAACATAAAATTGTTTGTTAAATCAATATTAAAAGACATATTTTTGAGTATATTGTTACTCAGAAATCAGAATTCAACCCATAAGAGAAGAGATAAATAGTAACATGTAATTGAGGCACATTACTCATAACGACAATAGTGCAAAAATATAAATAAAATGACACATTGCTGCTATCATAAAATGAAACCAGTATTTAAAATAATATTATTATAAATACCAATTTATTGAAACCATTTCTCTGGCTTTGGTCTCCAACAGTCCTTTACAATGCTTGAAATTCTGCTGTGAAAACAAGAACTGCAGTAGTGCTAGCTCTGTTCTCCACACATAATTCAGAATGCAAAAGAAAAATACTTAATAATCCCCAAATATGAGTTTTCTCCCCTCTACTCTACAACTCTAAATCCTCTATAAATTAGTTCCTTCAAGATATCCTGAATTGCAGAGAAGAGGAGTCTCTATTACATTCTACAATCTATTATTTATAATATTTACAAAAGGATTTTCTTAATAAGAAAGTTTGTTGAAGAGTGGTTCTGCTCAATCAATTTTCATTGGTCCAAAATCATATTCTTCAATTGCTGGAGCCTTCTCATCTCTTCAACCGTTTTCTTGCAAAAACAAATCAAAACAAAATTAAAATGCAAAAATAAAATCAAAATGTCAAATCTGGAATTAAAATAAATCCAATCAAATTTAATTAAATAAATAATTGAAAATGAAATCTGAGCTTTATATTTATGAATGTGATGATTTAATTGGCCAATGATAACATAGATGGATTGATCTGCACTCAGAAGAAGCTAAGGGAAAATGAGAATGCAAAAAATTAAACTCAGAGATTGATTTTATTTAAAAATTTAGAGCTTGATCTTATACTGAATTTTAGACCCATTAAATGATCAAATATGGTAATGAAACCAATTCAAAAATTTTCTCTATAATTTTATCTATCTAATGAGCCATCCTAGGCCTCATTTGGCCAAGTAAAACTCAATGTATGAGCTTCCAAAGTTGGTATATTAAAATTGCCAGAATTATGAAATTTCTGTTGTGTGAGCTAAAAATAATTTTTTTTTAATTAAATTATAATTCTAAATTAGATTATAGTTTTTTAATTAATTAATCGTAATTAATTACATCTACATTATCAAATTTAATTAATTATAATTATATATTAACATAATTGATTTAATTAAAAAAATTTAATTTATTTTTTAATTAAAATATTATTATATTAATATTATAATTATATTATATAAAAAGTATAATTAATATATAAAGATTATAATATTAATATAATATTATATAAAAAATATTAAAAACAAAATTTTAAATAACATTCACGTATTAATATGTAATATCCCAAAAGGGAGAATGCAATAATATTGAAACACAATATAAGAACTGCAACAACGTAAACAATAAATCTATATACACATCAAAATGCACATAAATAACTGAGCCATTTATTATATTGAAGGTGAAAAAGCAAGTACAACAGTGCTAAAAATATGAGACACTCAAGCCACAAGGGTGGCCTAGAATGACCCTACAATGATTTCTCAAGAGGGACTGCGTAACTGTTGAACCGCTGGAAGGTAAACTACATTGTCCCTACTGCAACTGTTGGGACTGCAATTTCCTGAAAGATAGAAAGTCAGATCTAGGCAGAATGTGAGCTCCGATGATGCTGAAATTGTAGATTAGGGCTCAATGATGGATTCCCAAGATAACCTAGAAATGATTTCTCAGATCTGTAAGTCTAAGAAAACCACCCTCTTAGGGCTTCACATATATGCTACTGGGAATGAAGATCTGAAGATAGATATGATGATATGATGGCTACAATGATGCAAAATCAGATCTATGCAAGAAGGGCTAACCCTTACAATTAATCCTTGGGCTAAAAGCTCAAGATCTAGCTCCTCCAATCTACTCCACTGAAAATAGCTGCTAGATGAACAACGGCTTTAGAAAACTGCGCTGTTAGAGAGGGAGGCTTAATAGCGTGCTACTGGATGTGTCAAATCAGCTCCTAAGTGATGGAAATAATAGATCCAATGTGAGGAGAGGATCCCTCACAGGATTTCCATCTGAAATAATGGAAACTTCCTTCCTCCAATAGATCTACAAGACTAGATTGTGCAATCCTTGAAGGGACTGCTACTGCATGGAGGTAAAACCCAATGTCCTGAATGATGGATGTATATCTACTGCTCCTGAAAGGATAGATGTGAAGAACAAAGTGGTAGGATGAATCCTCCACTGGTTTCCTAGCTGAATACTAGAAACAACCTCCTGAATATGGCACCAATGCCTGATAAAAAATGAAGAACAATCATCTTTCAAGAGCTACTCAATGAAAGAGGTGAGATTCCCACTCAGGAACACCCTGTGCTAAACAACACTGCAAACTCTGCTAAACAGCCCAAGGCCGCATAGAAATGTACTAAGACAAATCTAGATCAAAACAGATCAAGAAATGAATAATCCAAGTCATCCCTTCCATTGTGCCTTCACCTTCATTATATGCATGAGCCTTCCATAGCCTAGGCCCACTCCAAAATTGCGCTGCACATATGGACATAGTCTCCATGTTTGACTGCGCTGTGGCTTCATGTCCTCCATCATGTTCACATGGGGTGATCACCCTCTCCATCATATATGCATTAAATGCATCACTTTCTCCACTATCTTATCATAAGTGCTTCATGATCTTCTTTGAATGCACTATGATCTCAGTTGACCTTATCAAAGATCCTCATGATTTTATGTTTAAGATCCATGATCTTATTTGACTGTTTCATCCTCCATAATCTATCTCATAAATGAGACATGATCTCCATTAATGGAGCTGCTCCACTACTCCATGATTTTAGATGTAGATCTAGAATATCCACATACACACATTAAAAGTGGATTTTATTCACTTTTGAGGTTTGTGGGTCCCTCCACCCTTTTATTTACTTAATTAATTAAGTTTATTAAGAACTCTAATATTCCAAATATCATGTGAAAATTTGGGAATATTACATAATATGAGGGTGGAGAGTATGGAGTGATAAGGTGGAAGTGTTAATGGTGAGAGAGGATGATGTGAGGGTGAGGTAAGTGGAGGGTAAGGTGGAGGGTGAGTGAGGTCATGGAGGTCGGGAGTTATAACATGAAAATTAAAACTTATATTAAATTTTTTTAACCCTTCGTATAAACCAAATCGCAATCATAATATCGACTTTTTAAAATTGAGGTGCTAAAAAATAAACATATGTACGTTCATTCCTATGTTGATTTTTTTTTTTTTTTTTTATCTTGCAGAGTTATGAGAAATGAGGCTCTCAAACTAGAGAGGGTGAATAGCAGAGATGACAGATAATATTCTTAATGAAAATTCTTTGTTTGCTGCAAACTTTCTTTCTTCAAGGTAAAACCTCGATAAAAGCATCTTAACCATTTTCTAATAAAAGCAATGCTTTAAAGAAAGAGACTAGAGGTCCAAAAACTCCCTACTGCTTCTCTCAAGAATCTTCAAGAGAAAAAGAAAATGAACTTCTAAAATTGATTGGGTAGAGGTGCAAAAGATTCACGAAGTCTTGTAAAAACAGAGTTCGAGATTAGCAAAGACAAAACTGAAACAAAAAGTGAAGAAATGAAAATAAATGAAACTGGGCACATGAAAATTACCACTGGAGAAATGCATTTAATCTTACCCGAGAAAGATGATTTTCTCCAATACAAGTTAACTTCTTTCTTTAATGAGAATTGGAAACATGAAGAGGTCGAATTGATTAAAATCTTATTGACCCAAAATCATTATTTATTGAATCTAAACTAAAGTAAGGAGTAAACTAAAAAGAGCAATGTTTCATGTTCAAGGAATCAGGAATAAATCAAATCCATTAGAAATGAGGATGAATATATGCTCTTTATGAATTGTAGTGATGAATGTTCTCTTTGCTTCTTTCATTCTGAATTTATAACAACCCCATTGTATTGAAGTTGATTCAAAATCCCAAATAATATAGCAATTATGTATATGAAGAAGATTTGAATCTTTATATGATAAGTATGGAGCAAAATTCAAAATAAAAGATAATTAAAATATGAATGAACAATTGGTAAATTAGCTTTACTTGTTCCAAATACCTTATGAATGAAGGATATTCTTGAGAAGAGAAAAATAAGTCCATGTACATACACCATGAAGAATGTATATCCCTTTAGTTAGAAAGTCATCTCTATGAATAAAGACTTGGATTTGGAAAATTTATAATTGAAATACATCCAAGTTTTGGACCACTATGATAACATGAAAGTAGCATATATTTTCAAAATATAATTAAGCGAGACTTCATGTATATATAGTGAAATATCAAAATGTAATGATCAGAGACCTGCAAAGATTCTTAAGTCGATATTATGAAGTTCTAAGTTTATGAGAAAATCAAAGCAAAATATAAGAGCTCAAGTTTTCCAAAAGTATAAATCGAAAAAACTTTGATAAATAAAGATCTTGCTTGATAATGTGTTCGATGACAGATTTTTTCAGAAGTTTAATGAAATTTTCACCTCCGTTACAAAAAGTTTTGGCATTTAGAATATTAAGGGCAGTAAGATCCTTGAAAAAAAGTTTGGTGTAACTTTTACAAACAAAACTTACGATATTGATCATGTCCGACACGAAATGCTTGATAAATGTATAATGTAAAAACAATGCTTTTTAAAACATCAAACATTCTCATATCAGAGATAAAAATTTCGTAAGAGTTTATAAAATAACTGCAATGACTTTCATTCGAATAATGAGATAATTTTAAGTTTTGTAAAATGATTGCAAGAGAGTTTACATTTACCTGTAAAATTCGTTTCGAGGAGAGGAATTCGAGATTTAATAAATATGAGGATAAATCAAGTGTCAAATATCTCAAAATTCATGTATGAAGCTGAAATCAATTTTACAAAACTCTCAGATCACAAAATTCCAATGAAGATAGTAAAATAAGGGTTATTTCCTTTGCTAAATGTGATGGAAAAGATAATGGAAATAAAAGGAAATGTGAAGCTCAGAGAAGTAAATATTAGAATTCGTTTTAAATTTTTCCAATATAATACAAACCCAAGAGTTTAATAAGCGAACAATTTTGCAACTTTGAGGAAAATTATAATATTCCAAAATGGAAAAGATAGGAATATAGAGCATATGCACAATTCCAATTACGATAAAATAAGAATTAAACATGTAGAACTGGAAAAATGCCTGAATACATCAAAAAATCATACATATGGGTAGAAAACAACTAAACCATATCATTAAGGATCAACAACAATGTAAGTACACAGTGCTCCAAATGGAATACACTCAAGCCACAAGATCGCTGAAATACACTAAAGGAAACTAGCACTGGAAATGTTGTGCAACTATTGTTGTTGCTGATGGAAACTACTGCTAATATGAATAAGAACCATGTGCGGGAGGCTGCTAGAGTGCTCATAAATATTTGAGATTTTAACCACAAACTTTACTCACAAAACCTAGAAAAACCCATAAATGGTTTGGCCAGATTTAACTTTGGATTTTTCGGCCCTTTTTGAGTTGACAATTGCACCCCTACTAGCTGACTTACGCACTCCTCTTGGGTAACTACTGAGATGGGGCTTAAATGATGATCTAACTACTGCAATAGCACCCAATCAACTCAATACATGAAGGGTTGATCCCTTCTCTAGATTCTCAAGCTAGAAACTTGAGATCTAGCTCCTCCTTCCTCGGCTCAAGTTACAGCTTCAAAATGCACAACTGCTGGAATGGACTGCATTGTCAAGGAGGATGAAGTTGTAGCTTGCTACTGGATGATGAAATATAGCTCACATATGATATAAATAATCTCATAAAACTGATGGAAATACCCCTCACAAGATTCCAAGCTGAAATACTTGGAACTTCCTTCCTCCCTTAGATCTGCCTGACTGGACTATGCAATTCCTGAAGGAATTGCTGCTGCATGGAGGTGTAATATGATGGCCTGATGTCGGATATCAAAAGGCTTCTCCTGGAAGATTGAAATGGAAGCTCAAGGTGAAAGGATGAATCTTCCACCGGTTTCCTAGCTGAAATGCTTGAAGCTACCTTCCTCCTCTCAAACCCTTAGACATGAATGCGTAATTTGTGAAGGTGTATATGTAGAAGAGAGAGGATGAATGTGGCACCAATTTTGGATGATGAATAATTGCTCATAATAACCTTCCTAGAGTAGGCACTTGAAGTCCCCCGTGGGTAAGGGTGGGATCCTGCTCGGGAACACCTGTGTGCTAAACAACACATGAGACTTAGCTAAACAATAGAAGCATGCAAAGAAATGTCAAACAAAAATACAATATCAAATTCCAGACTGGTTTTCTTTGCTACCCTCATCTTCCTTATATGGTTCTGAGCCTTCCCTAGCCTTGGCCCTCCTCAATGTGCTGCACATGTGGCCACTAGTCTTCATGAAGACTGTGTTGTCTCTCCATGATATCCATGATCTCTGCAATTAATATCCACTCCCCCCATCGTGTGTGCATTTAATGCATCACTTCCTCCATCATTGCATCATTAATGCTCTATGATCTTACTTTTATTCCTCCACTAGCTCCAACATATTCCTCATTATCTCTCCATAATCTCCACTCTTCCTTCATTAATGAGCTACTCCACCACTCCATGATGCTGATCTACTATCTACTAACCCGCATTCACACATCAAAAGTGGATTTTATTCATATATGGGTTTATGGGTCCCTCCACCCTTTTTTTTACTTAATTAATTGAGAAAAGTAAGAACTCTAATATTCCAATTAACTGAAGGAAAATTGGGAATATTATAGTCCTCCCCGCGAAATATTGTTTGTCCTCATGCAAATGCAAAAGTGAATGCTACAACAATCATCCTCCCTCCAAATGTCATCCTAATATGGAAGGTCTCCCCATTTTCTCTTATGTGTAATGAATTCGCAACTCCATAGCTGCCTCTATAGAATGTCTAGAATGGCTTACAATTGTATAGCTAGATGCCTCTCCTCATCAGTGAACCTCCAAGTGGCAACCATCTGTTGTTCCAGAGCCTCTTCTCTACATGAGACATATGAAGTGAAGTGGTTCCTCCCCAAAAGGAAAGTCCCAACTCATGAACTATCTCTCCAACCCATGCTACATGGAGTAGGATGTACCTCTCCATGCTCCCATCATTGGCCCTGTTGGCAGTGCTTTCTCCAAGCATCATCTCAACACTGTGCAAAATAGGAAATAGAGACATATGGGTTGACATGTGAAATGTCGAACCATGCTCTCTCAATAACAACCACCACAATAATGCCTCTTGTTGCCATACCACCCCATCATCATACCTAGTATGGTGGCCATAATATCCTTATAGAAGCCAACACAATAAGGCCTCTTGTTGCAATCCCCCCTCCTCATCATGCAAGGTATGGGATAAAGTTAGCCCATACTCTCTGTTAGTCATCAATATTTTTCATTTGTTGATGATGACTAGTTTTTAAAGCCAAGTTTTCTAGAAGCTGATCTCCAATTTGTCAAATTTGTCAGCTAGAAAACACCCATAAATTTTTTTCCCTCCTACCTTTTCAATCAACCCATGATGAGATAAAACCTAATTTTCAAGCCCTATCTAGCCTCAGTCATACAAAATTGTCCATCGGCTCCAAAGAGAATACTCCAAATCTGTCCAAAAAGTCTCCCCTAAGCTAGGTAGTGGCGCTTTAGGCGATCCTCCCTTGGCAAACTATCCTAAAGCCAAAAGAACCTCTGTCTAATATCAAAAAGTCCTAGATGACCTTCCTATTCTGCAAATAAAGCTTGATACACCCTTAGGTCACGCCACTAACAAGCCTTGATGTCTCAAAAGTGCATATGCCACAAGTCAAACTGATATCAGGTGGATTTACAATGTTTCAATGTCTTTTTCAAGAGCAGAAGTGTACCAGTGTTCTAGAAGACATTATTGAACTTAACATGAGATGAAAACTGCTTCTCATGTGGTTTTGAGCCTGGGATGCAAGTACTAGACAGAGAGGTATTTCAAAGAGTTCTTGCAAACACAGTCAAAAGGTTAGTGAGTTATGAATAACAAGTAATACTCTGCAGATACTGGTTAGGTTTCTTGTGATGTCTAAAGATGCATAAAGGTATTCTAACAGCAGGATTACATATCTCATAAAATTTCCCCTCATGGCATATTTTCAATTTGTCGCTTTTATTTGCTTAACTATGAATAGGAAGTGAAAGGAAAGATGGCACTGCTTGAAAGAAGATGAAATGGCATCATTGTGTAAAACCTCTTCCAAGCATGAGTAGAGGGTTGACTGACTGAGAAAACCTCCTCCAAACATGAGCAGAGGGTTGAATGACTGAGAAAACCTCCTCCAAACATGAGCAAAGGGTTGAATGACTGTAAAACCTCCTCCAAACATGAGCAAAGGGTTAGGTCATTGGTTAAGACCTCCTTCATTTAATAAGCAGAGGGTCAAGAATAGAGGTGTATCCTCATTTAAGGGCACAAGGCTAACAATGCTGCAAATAACCTTAAAAACTTGTTTTACACCTTTTTCTCCAATAGTTGAAACAACAAAACAGTAGTGTTTCAAAGATTGATTATATGGTTTCACTTATTGAAAGGCAGATTTTAAGTACAGTGGAAAACAATTGGATGATTATGAGTGGAAAAATGTTGTTAAGCAGATGGCCAAGTACTGATATTATGATAATCAAAGAGGTTTAGTTTTTCTTCTCTTAGAGATCTCCTTCAAAGGTAATCTGAAGCTAAAGTGAACAAATCTTAGACAGGTTCATCAATGTGAAGAAAAGGATGTGACACGATGATTCAAATTCAAGGCAACATTCAAAGAATCAAGCCATATCACTATCACAGTCAAAAGCCTTTTTATGAAACATGTGAAAAAGCCTTGTTGTTCCATATGATTGCATTGAGGGTCTCTAAATCCATTTTTCCTTAATGAACAGATATAGGTAAAGCCATGGGTGGATGCAAATGAGTTTCTTCACCCACAGTCAAAATAAAATCTCAAAGGGCACCTGATAGTTTGATCAACTTCACCGTGGGCATGATTATCATCAAAACACCAGGAGAGAAGAAATTGTCAAAGTAAGTTTTAGAGTGGTGATTTATCTCCTTCCAAGATATGGCAAAGGATGCCTCACAAATCATTGATATTTCTTTGAGCAAGGTTTTTTCCTTTAAGGGTTAGAAATAGGCAAAAAGTGACAGAGTTTCTTCTTTAATAAGAAACAGTGAAAAGGCAGTAGAAGGGGTTTGTTGTTTCTTAAAGAAGCCTTTTTACTTCAACGAGAGCCATCACTATGGTGTCATTCAAAGGTCGACCGCAACGTCTTTTCAAATGACTTGATCGAGGATGAGTCTTTATAATGTTTTAAAAATGATAAAATTGCAAAGACAGTGGTTCATGTTTTGAAAAAATAAAAGGCCTTTTCAAACACATAAACCCTCTAAAGCATAATATGAGGACGTTTGATTTTTATTTCATATAAGAGGTGGAGAAACCATTGAAACAACCCATTATGCATTTGAAAAACCACGAAACAAAGGTCTTTAGCTGTTCGTTGGAGAAATCAAGAGATTTTGGGAATATTTTCAAAAGTTTGAGGCTTCAAGCCTGCGCGGTGCGCCTGGAAAAGTGCACGACGTGCCTGTGAGCACACTTGCACTGAGTTTCTATTGATGCGCGACACGCCTGTAGCAGCGCGCGGCGTGCCTGTGTGAGTGTTCAACCACTACCTGAAGTCCGGCCCAACCGTTTACATTGTGTGGCACTCTTTCCTGTGAACGTGCTGCTCACTTAAAGACCCTCAAGCAAAACATCTTTGGAGCTGCCTAATGATCAACAAAGGCCCGTGAAAAATATTCAAGGTATTCTCTAGTCCCTCTTGGAAAAATTCAAAATTTGAAAGGGGTGTTTGCCATTTTTTTCCCTAAGGAGGAATAGTGCTTTTGAAAACACTTCATCATCTAAAAACCATGAGATAGACAATGGTATATGAGACAGAGTTTTGTCAAAACGGGAGAATTTTTTTTTTGTGCTTAGGGGGTCTCAAATCAATTTGAACAGTGTCTAAACAGTGGCTTTAAAGAACATTTTTTGATATAAAGAGCGCAAGACAAAAACAGTGATTAAAGGGTGGCTGCTTTTATCAGTTTCAAAGGGCCTTAAATGCCTTCAAATAATGTGATAAACCATATACTAATTACTAGACAGTTGAGCAGAGTTGTAGAGGTTTCAAGTTGCTGTAAGGTGTCCTAACAGTGGTAAAACAAAAGCAACTCTTGTCTGCAAAATCAAAGGTGAAAAAAATGTTTATAAGGTGAAAACTTGTCATTTTAAAAGTGACCTCTCTGTATGGTAAAAAAGCAAACTTTGTGCAGCCTCCATAGTCCAAAAATCAAAGTCTGTGATTGAAAGGTTTCTCAAGATAACTCAAGGGTGTTTTGTCTACCTTTGTATAGAAACCAATGAACAACAAAAGAGTATTGTTTGGGGGAAGGGTGTCTTGTTTCTATCAAAACACAAAATATCCTTGTTCAAACAAGAAACCACAAATACCTCTTTTCAATACCTTGCCCAAGCGCAGTAATAAATTAACTGTTTGCTTTTCATTTGACAAATACTTTTTGTTTGGCATAAAAGAGGAAAAAACAATGATTTATAAGGAGCACAAAGTTGGTGTTGGGGGACTATTTCAGAAAACATTTGAAGAAGCTTGTCTTGGTCAAACATCAAAGAGTATTCAAAACAAAAATGCCTCCTAGAAAAGACAGTAGAAGTGGCCTTGATAGGAGGTTTGAGCCTGTTTCAACTAAAGAATTAAATGCTCATCCATCAGTCATGTTTAACTTCCATGAGGTTGGGTGTCTAGAGTTTTGTCAGAGGGTGTAGGAGGTAAAAATCTATTCCCCTTTGACACATCTTTGTGCTTTGAGATTTCAAGGGAAACGCTTTCAGCTTGCAGGCTTGGATTTCAAGTTTTCTCCTAGATCCATTTCCAAGGCCACCAAAATCCCTTATGTCGGAGAGAAGTGGTTTAAACAAAGCCACCTAGACTCAGAACAATACAAACCTTTTTTGAAGCCTGAGCATAGAGATACATATCCATCCATCTTTCCCTTCTCATATCTGTTGACTAGTTATGCCCCCCTCATGAAGATAATCATGAAATACTTCACTTGCGAGGGAAGATTCTCCCGAGTCTATGCTTACCATGTCCGATTGCTCATGCATTTCACAAGAGCCAAATTGTTAAATCTCCCTTTCTTCCTCCATAAAAGTATTGAAAAAATGGCCTCTATTTTTCAGAAAAGACATCCTTCTCAGCAGACGCCTGCCTCTTCCATCATTCCCTCATCAAGGTTATCATTATTCATTAGCTTGAGAAGAAGGAAATCTCTTGGGATACTTTCATTGCACATCCATATTTCACCACTGTTCCTTCATTCCGTACATCTCCTTCACCTTCCACACACCATCCTTCGCCTTCTTCAAGCAAGCCCATTCCCAGGAAGCTCAAATTTCCCAAAATGACTATCAATCCAAAATCCAACACTTTATCGGAGTTGATACTACCACAACTCAAAAAACTGTAGATAGAATTAGTGATGCCTTTGAATACATGGAAATAGAGGACGAGATCATCAGAATGAGGATGTTCGCCCAAAGCCTGGGCAGAGAACCCAAAAAATGGTTTAAAGGCTTAACTCCAAACAACATCCACGATCTCCCAGAACTTTACCAAACCTTCATAAATAAGTGGGAAATCCAAAAAAACCCCATTCAAATCCTGTCAAAATACAACAATATAAAACGGGAAAATGGGGAAACTGTCCAGGGATACTGCACTAGGTTCAACAGTGTTTATAACGCCCTTCCACCTCACTTCAAACCTCCCCTTGGCTCAGCCTTAGCAAAATTCCCCGATGGTTTCGACCCAGACATGACTTATCAACTAAGAGATAAGGACCCCCCTACCTTAGAGGAAATGCAAAAAGTGGCCATAAGTGCAGAAGCCAACTTAGCAGAAAAAAGAGCTAGGACCAGATCAGAAAGGAAAGTCACATACCGGGATGAGGTCACCCCTTCAGCCCCTTCCTTGGATCCTAGAATAGATGACTTGGTTAAATCCATGGCGAAAATGTGGAAAAAGATAAGTGAAAAGACACTTCTTAGGGACAACCAACCAAACCCTCCAAACAGAAACCGAAACCAAAACTTTAGGAGAGAGCATCCTCAAAAAAAACTGAGACTGACCAACAACTTAGGCCACCTTTTAATGAAAATTATGTTGATGAGGATGAGAGGGATACAGAACCCATTGATGAAAATCATTTGAACCTTATAGGTTCTAATAACGACAGTTAGGTTTACCTCACAGAAGAAGAACAAGCTTTCTTCTCTCCGAATCAAAATGAAACCAACTATTAAGATCCTGAAGATCCTGCTATAGATTTTTAGAATGCCATAATAGAAGCTCACAGGCAGTATGACCTTAGAAGCAAAAAAAACCAAGACAACTCCACGAAAGGTAGCTTGGACACTGCTAAAACCCTTGATACCATCCTTAAACGAGCAGTGGATAGCAACAAAATTCGGTCAAGAAAATTGACCAAAGCAAAGATGAAGCTATTCATACAAGTCTTGGCTCAGATTCTCCTAGTACCTCCACCAAGATTCCCGAGATGGCTGTGTCAAACAAAATCCCAAAACAAAGTCAGCAAAGTTAGAACATAGAGAAAGTCATGACCGAAAAAAACTGAAGCAAACCTGTCTAAACTACAAGCACCTTTCAGTTTTGAGGGAGAAATCGCCAAAATAAAGATTACCATGCCTCTCACTGAACTTATCGCCCAAAGCTCTTATAAATCCCAAGTGTTAAAGGTCCTGAATTTAGGAAATGATGAAAACACCCTAAATCTAGCTAATGACACTCCTGAAGTATTGTTTGGTCCAAAAATAGAAGGGAAATTCCAAGAAGGAACCACTCTTCCCTTTTACATCAGTCTGAATATCCATGACCAAATCCTACACAATGCCATGCTAGAATCTGGGGCCTCACATAACCTCATGCCAAAGGTTGTGATGGAAAGATTAGGCCTAGAAATAATAAGACCATATAAAGAATTATATTCATTTGATTCAAGTAGAGTCAAGTGTCTAGGCTTAATCAAAGATCTTTGTTTCAGTTTGGCCCAAATACCTGCAAAACACCTAATCATGGACATAGTGGTAGTAGACATTCCCCCCAAGTATGGAATGCTTTTATCTAGAACTTGGGTAGATAAGCTTTAGGGAAATATTCAACTTGATATGTCCTACGCCACTATTCCTGTGTTTAACCAAACCAGAATACTCTATCGGGAATCACACATGAAATATATGGTCATCAGCCAAGAAAGGCCAGATAACATCCCAATGTAATCCTTGCATTCTGATCTGAACTCTTTCATTTTACACACTGATGAGGACATTGAAGAACAGTCAGGAGGATTTGAAACAAACTTAGACCCATCACATCAGCTGCCCCAAGTTCTCTATGATGAACTAGATACTCAAAATTATCATGACCATGAGCAGCTATGTCTTGAGGAAAGAGAATTTGTTCCTTTTGAAGAAAGGATAGAACAAGAAGCACAAACCATTATGTACCATCAAGAAAATTGCTCAAAACTTAGGCAAACATCGGCAGTAACATCAGGAGATTTTTTCAGAACAGAGGCATTAGAAGACTTGCATATCACAAACCTTTTTGGAAATCAGGGGCAGGGAAGCTTAATTTTCTTACCATACCTTAAGGATTTTCCATCACATAAATCTACCCCTTCAAATGAAACCATGACTGTAGCCATAACAGCTCAAAATCCAAGAAACATGTCTAAAAAACTTCTTATGAAAGGATATGATGACTGCAGTCCAAATATACCTGAGTTGTTTGAACTAGCTAGCATTCTGCCACTCCACCAAAGACTTAGAACTGCTAGAATTTGTAATATTATTCAAGATACTACTTCATGTAGAGAAAACAGTGAGAAGCACTATGCCACTGCCATCACTCCAAGAAACAACTTCGACAAAAGAAAATACAAAAATCTTGACCAAACAGTAATAGTCAAAGATAAAATAGCTGGTCATAGGATTTGTTTTGATTTTAGAAATACTGATACACACCCTTGTGACAGCAACTATATCCTTCCTGCCCAAGACCATGATATACCAATGATAAATTATTTTAATCATGTGTCTTTGCAAAGTGATGTTTTAGGATATAGCCAAATAATTCCTTTGCAAAGCAGACAACTCAAAGAATTTTTCAAGTATGCTGGAGGTAGTTCCATTTTCAAACCCAGAATTGCAAAACCACCGGATATCAAAAACATGCTCCTGAAAGCCATGTTTCCAGTTCTGAATTTCTACATTCTGACGTACCTTGATGATGTCATCATATACTTCAAAAATGACAAAGAATCTCTGCATTATTTGAAAAAGATGTACAACAAAAGGAGTGGAAATCAGAGGTATAAAGAGGTACGGCGGGAAGATATGGGGTTGTTCAAAGATTCATGCATGAATCCTTATGTCATGCTTGAAAGAGAAAATTTTCCAAACTTTTCTTTTCAAGAGCTGAGTGGACCAAGAGTGGTAGGAGATCCTTATGAAGATAGGATGCTTAAGTTTCAGCATTTCCAAGATTTTTGAGTTAAAACATTTTCAATCATTGTATATACCATTGTTTGAAAAATCAATCAAAAACAGAAAATTCAAAAACAATAGAAAAATAGAAAAAGAGGGCGGTTTGAAAATAGAAAGAAAGCCCCATGTTAAAAAAAAAATAGTCATTCTGAAAGCGCGCAAGTCTAAATGCCGCTACTAGTGCTCAAATGTCTTGTTTAGTTATCTAGCCTAATCATAATTGAACATGTTTTAAATTTATTTTCTGATAAGTTAAGGAAAAGATAGTCAACATTGTGTAAGCTTGACTTATCAAAGAGAGTAAATTAGGGAAAGATACTAGTTCCACATGCTCAAAATAGAACCAAAGAGGAAAGCAGGGATGAAAAATAAATTGTGTATCCTAGCCTTGTTTTTCTAGATTTCATTTTATGCAAAATAATATTTGTGTGCAGCTTGTCTTTCATGCGACAAGTACATGAAAAATCAGACTTTGTAATCCTGATTTGGTCATTTTTCAATTTCATGTTTCAGATTAGAGAATAAAATCCTATCAAACAACTTAACCTTGACAGTTGATCCAGTATAGGTAGAGAAACAAAGGAGTTCATCAGCTTAACCTGAACTCCCGATAGATATAAGTGTAGAACTCGATAGTGTCATTTTTCAAAAATATTATGTCAAAGGGTTGCTAGGCCAAATGCACCCGAAAGAAGAAATTTTTTTAGGAAATGTAGTGGGGTAGGTAGAAATATCGTTGATGCTAATCATGTTTTCAATTTTCAGAAATAACATCAAGGAAGAAAGAAATTTGCGCCAATGGATAAAGGCAGTGGTCTTCAAAGAACCAAGATCTGAAATTCTGGACACCTCCTGAAAAGGAGCTGCCCTCCCCAAATGGAGCCACTGTTAGTCATCAATATTTTTCACCTGTTGATGATGATTAGTTTTTAAAGCCAAGTTTTCTAGCAGCTGATCTCCAGTTTGTCAAATTTGTCAGCTATAAAACACCCATAAACATTTTTCCCTCCTACCTTTTCAATCAGCCCATGATGAGATAAAACCTAATTGTCAAGCCCTATTTAGCCTCAGTCATACAAAATTGTCCATCAGCTCCAAAGAGAATACTCCAAATCTGTCCAAAAAGTCTCCCCTAAGTTAGGTAGTGGCGCTTTAGGCGATCTTCCCTTGGCAAACTATCCTAAAGCCAAAAGAACCTCTGTCTAATATCAACAAGTCCTAGATGACCTTCCTATTCTTCAAATAAAGCTTGATACACCCTTAGGTCGCGCCACTAACAAGCCTTGATGTCTCAAAAGTGCATATGCCACAAGTCAAACTGATATCAGGTGGATTTACAATGTTTCAATGTCTTTTTCAAGAGCAGAAGTGTACCAGTGTTCTAGAAGACATTATTGAACTTAACATGAGATGAAAACTGCTTCTCATGTGGTTTTGAGCCTGGGATGCAAGTACTAGACAGAGAGGTATTTCAATGAGCTCCTGCAAACACGGTCAAAAGGTTAGTGACTTATGAATAACAAGTAATACTCTGTAGATACTAGTCAAGTTGCTTCTGATGTCTAAAGATGCATAAAGGTATTTTAACAGCAGGATTACATATCTCAAAAAATTGACCCTCATGGCATATTGTCAATTTGTCACTTTTATTTGCTTAACTATGAATAGGCAGTGGAAGGAAATATGACACTGCTAGAAAGAAGATGAAATGGAATCACTATGTAAAACCTCCTCCAAGCATGAGCAGAGGGTTGAATGGCTAATAAAAACTCCTCCAAACATGAGCAGAGGGTTGAATGATTGAGAAAAACTCCTACAAACATGAGCAGAGGGTTGAATGACTGTAAAACCTCCTCCAAACACGAGCAGAGGGTTAGGTCATTGGTTAAGACCTCCTTCATTTAATAAGCAGAGGGTCAGGAACAGAGGTGTAGCCTCATTTAACGGCACAAGGCTAACATTGTTGCAAATAACCTTAAAAACTTGTTTTACACCTTTTTCTCCAATAGTTGAAACCACTAACAAAACAGTGGTGTTTCAAAGATTTATTATATGGTTTCACTGATTGAAAGGCAGATTTTAAGTACAATGGAAAACAATTGGATGATTATGAGTGGAAAAATGTTGTTAAGAAAATGGCCAAGCAGTGATATTATGATAATCAAAGAGGTTTGGTTTTTCTTCTATCAAAGATATCCTTCAAAGGTAATATGAAGCTAAAGTGAACAAAGCTTAGACAAGTTCATCAATGTGAAGAAAAGGATGTGACACCATGATTCAAATTCAAGACAACATTCAAAGAATCAAGGCATATCACTATCATAGTCATAGGCTTTTTTATGAAACATGTGAAAAAGCCTTGTTGTTCCATATGATTGCATTGAGGGTCTCTAAATCATTTTTTCCTTGATGAACAGATATAGGTAAAGCCATGGGTGGATGCAAATGAGTTTCTTTATCCACATTCAAAACAAAATCTCAAAGGGCACCTAACAGTTTGATCAACTTCACTGTGGGCATGGTTATCATCAAAACACCAGGAGAGCAGAAATTGTCAAAGTAAGTTTTAGAGTGGTGATTTATCTCCTTCCAAGATATGGCAAAGGATGCCTCACAAATCATTGATATGTCTTTGAGCAAGGTTTTTTCCTTTAAGGGTCATAAATAGGCAAAAAGTGATAGAGTTTCTTCTTTAATAAGAAACAGTGAAAAGGCAGTAGAAGGGGTTTGTTGTTTCTTAACGAAGCCTTTTTACTTCAACAAGAGCCATCACTATGGTGTCATTCTAAGGTTGAATGCAACGTCTTGTCAAATGACTTGATCGAATATGAGTCTTTTTAATGTTTTAAAAATGATAAAATTGCAAAGACAGTGGTTCATGTTTTGAAAAAATAAAGGCCTTTTCAAACACATAAACCCTCTAAAGCATAACATGAGGACGTTTGATTTTTATTTCATATAAGAGGTGGAGAGACCGTTGAAACAACCCATTATGCATTTGAAAAACCATGAAACAAAGGTCTTTAGCTGTTTACTGGAGAAATCAAGAGATTTTGGGAAGATTTTCAAAAGTTTGAGGCTTCAAGCCTACGTGGCGCACCTGGAAAAGTGCGCGGCACGCCTATGAGCGCACTTGCACTGATTTTCTATTGATGCGCGGCACGCCTGTTGTAGCGCGTGGTGCGCCTGTGCGCGCGTTCAAACACTGCCTGAAGGCTGACCCAACTGTTTACACTGCGCGAAACTCTTTCTTGTGAATGTGCCACTCATTCAAAGGCACTCAAACAAAACATATTTGGAGCTGCCTAATGATCAACAAAGGCCCGTGAAAAATCTTCAAGGTATTCTCTAATCCCTCTTGGCAAAATTCAAAATTTGAAAGGGGCGTTCGCCATGTTTTTCTCTAAGGAGGAATAGTGCTTTTGAAAACACTTCATCATCTAAAAACCATGAGATAGACAATGGTATATGAGACAGAGTTTTGTCAAATCGTGAGAAAAGTTTTTTTTTGTGCTTAGGGGGTCTCAAATCAATTTGAACAGTGTCTTAACAGTGGCTTTAAAGAACAGTTTGTCATATAAAGAGCACAAGACAAAAATAGTGATTAAAGGGTGGGTGCTTTTATCAGTTTAAAAGGGCCTTAAATGCCTTCAAGCAATGTGATAAACCATATACTAATTACTAGACAGTTGAGCAGAGTTGTAGAGGTTTCAAGTTGTTGTAAGGTGTCCTAACAGTGGTAAAACAAAAGCAACTCCTGTCTGCAAATCAAAGGTGAAAACGGTATTTATAAGGTGAAAACTTGTCATTTTAAAAGTGACCTCTCTGTATGGTAAAAAAGAAAACTTTGTGCAGCCTCCATAGTCCAAAAATCAAAGTCTGTGATTGAAAGGTTTCTCAAGATAACTCAAGGGTGTTTTGTCTACCTTTGTATAGAAACCAATGAACAATAGAAGAGTATTGTTTGGGGGAAGGGTGTCTTGTTTCTGTCATAACACAAAAGATCCTTGTTCAAACAAGAAACCACAAATACCTCTTTTCAATACCTTGCCCAAGCGCATTAATAAATTGACTGTTTGCTTTTCATTTGACAAATACTTGTTGTTTGGCATAAAAGAGGACAAAACAATGATTTATAAGGAGCACAAATTTGGTGTTGGGGGATTATTTCAGAAAACATTTGAAGCAGCTTGTCTTGGTCAAACATCAAAGAGTATTAAAAAAAAAAATGCCTCCCAGGCAAGACAGTAGAAGTGGCCTTCACAGGAGGTTTGAGCCTGTTTCAACTGAAGAGGTAAATGCTCATCCATCAGTCCTGTTTAACTTCCATGAGGTTGGGTGTCTAGAGTTTTGTCAGAGGGTGCAGGAGGTAAAAATATATTCCCCTTTGACACATCTTTGTGCTTTTAGATTTCAAGGGAAGCACTTTTAGCTGGCAGGCTTGGATTTCAAGTTTTCTCCTAGATCCATTTCCAACGCCACCAAAATACCTTATGTCGGAGAGAAGTGGTTTAAACAAAGCCACCTAGACTCAGAACAATACAAAACTTTTTTGAAGCCTGAGCATAGAGATACATGTCCATCCATCTTTCCCTTCTCATATCTGTTGACTAGTTATGCCCCCCTCATGGAGATAATCATGAAATACTTCACTTGCGAGGGAAGATTCTCCCGAGTCTATGCTTACCATGTCTGATTGCTCCTGCATTTCACAAGATCCAAATTGTTAAATCTCCCTTTCTTCCTCTATAAAAGTATTGAAAAAATGGCCTCCACTGTTCAGAAAAAACCTCCTTCTCAGCAGACAGCCTGCCTCTTCCATCATTCCCTCATCAAGGTTATCATTCTTCATCAGCTTGAGAAGAAGGAAATCTCTTGGGATATTTTCATTGCACATCCAGATTTCGCCATTGTTCCTTCATTCCATACATCTCCTTCACCTTCCACTCACCATCCTTCGCCTTCTTCAAGCAAGCCCATTCCCAGGAAGCTCAAATTTCCCATTGAACAAGAAGAAGAGCATGATGAGGAAGAAGAGCATGAGCAAGGGGAGGAAGAGCAAGATGAACAACAGTATGATGAAACAGAGCAGCAAGGGGAAGAAGAGCACAGTGAGGCAAAACAACAAGGGGAAGAAGGTCATGATGAAGAAGAACATGATAAACAGTAGCATGATGAAGAAGAGAATGATGATGAGCAGCAAAATGAAGATGAACAACAGCAACATGATGATGAAGTAGGGCAGCAAGGGGAAGAAGGGCATCAAAGTGAAGAGCATCACAGTGATAATATGCAACAAAGTGATGAAGAGCAGCGCCATGAACAAACTCAAAACAATGGCAAGAATGATGAGGCAAGTAACAAGGAAAAAGAGCCAATAGAGCATGTGCTAGCTGCCTCTCCTAGGCAAGGGGCCATGCTTTCTTCTCCAAAAGTGGCCAAGCCCCGGACATCAAGGAAAAGGGTGCCTAAAACTATAACTCCAAATGTTACTAGGGCCCTCCGAAGTAAAGGGAAATTTCCCAAGAAGCCCATTGTCAAATTACCCAAGAGGAGGAAGACCAAGAAGGCTACCCAAAGCAAAGGAAAGGAGAAAGAAGAAAGCAACCATGAAAAGGAGAGGGACTTCAACATAATTCAAATCCAAAGTGATGATAGCGACAATGGGGCCCAAATCCTAGAGACTCTCTTGATCAATAGAGAAAGCCAAATTAATGCTTTGAGGGCAGATCTAGAGAGGGCTAGAAACTTCAATCACTTTTTGCAAATACAAAATAAACAGATGAGTGTCCACATGGCGATATATGAGACACGGGCCATCAAATACAAAAAAGAGGCCTCCAAGGTGCAAGTTAGATTGGAAGAAATCATGGGTGAGTTCAATGATAGCGAAGATGAATATCAACCAAGGAGAAAGAGGCCAAGAACCATGGGACTCAGAAGAACCCTTGAGGAACAAAAGGAGGAAAAAGCTGCCCTTCTCCAATCTATTCCTCTCACTACTTTGTTCACCCAAGAGATAGAGAAAAATCGAGAAGCATGGCTGGAGAGGGTGAATGATCACTTGGAAAAGAAGTTTGAGAAGGCCAATAGAAATTTGGAACTTCAAAGGAGGATGACCGGGCACTATAAGAAGCTTAATCAGTTCGCCCGGCGGAAATTGAAGGCCACACAGGAAAATCTCAAGGAAGCTCAAAGGAGGCGCCCGGCACCAAAATTGAAGAAAGACACATCAAAGCTCCAAATTTTTGCCTCCTCTTCACAGCATGTTTCTGAAAACCCTTGAGGGTCATGCTCGCAAAAATTGGGTGAAATTCAACAAATTTTGGTTTTTTGTCATTTTTGGGTTTTTGGCTAAAACTCATGGGCATCACCATTTCTGTTTGGGGCATCCTCAAAGGATTAAAATTGTATCATTGGATGCCATAATTTCAGGGTCATATACTCAGTGATTTTTATATCAATTGAAGATGATTTTCTCCCCCAAAATGGCGAAAAACACTCACTTTTTTCACACTCTGCCCCGTTTATCAGCAAGGTCTATTTTTTGGGTTTTTACGCAGAGGTCAGTTTTTGATGGAGTTATATTGATCCGTTTGGAGGAAACTAAGAATTTTCAGAAAATTGAAATTCATAGCTTTCCAACGAGCCATCATGGGCCTCGTTTTGACATCGGGAAGGCATCCAAAAGTTGCTAGCAAGACAGAGGACTTTCTGCTGATATATTTCTTAAGTATTTTTGTAAAAAATGAACCTTTCTAAAGTGACTTTTCCTCATGTGTGTTTAGCTATTTTTGGGCATAATTAGTTATGAAAAGTCAATACATTTTCCTTTTTTAGCATTTTTGAGATATTTTATGATATATTTTGTGCCTTGGGCTTTGCAAAGCCTCAAGGACAAAATCAGATATTTTGGATAGGCCAATGAGATTGCAAGTTGAACTAAGAGCTTTTCCTCACTTTGGCCTATATATTCCAAAGGCTTTCATTGTAAATAAGGCTGAACTTGATATTTTAGAGAAATATATGGTTATACAATCTTGGAAGAAATACTTGTCTCATGCATTGGAGAGTTTCTTGAGTGCTTTTGGATGATGAAAGATGACTGTTGTTGGATTCCATGACTTAGTAGAATGGTATAGTGTCTCTCTCTATTATGCTTCTTAGTTTTCATTCATAATTCCATGTTCTTGCTTGCTATAAGTCAATAGAGAATAGATTTGAGACATGCCCTTGGAGGCACCTCAAATTTCTTGTTTCTTTATAGCTTCTATGTTTTCTTCCTTCTTAGTCATATCAAAGAATCTTTGATTGCTCTTTGATAACTGAAGAATATTGTTTGCTTGTTTCATTTATGGTTTTATGCATGCTAAGTATGATTCACGGTATGCCCTGCTTACTCATGGCTAGTCATAGCTCCACCTTTGAAACCTTTCTTTGATTGATTAGATTGTCATTTGTTGAACCAAGGAGGTCTTGTACTGATCTTGCCCTTTGCCTAAAACTATGAAATATTGCTTCAAAGTGCCCAATAGCTTGAAATACTATGCTTAGGAATTTCCTCATATTTATTTGAGTTGTTTGTTTGTCTTAAATATATTTCCCCAAAGTATGATAGCCATTTCCTAAAGTTAGAGAGTCATATATCTCTATGCATGGCTTGAATGTTTATTTCTATGCATTGATCAGTTTATAGTTACATTTCTCATGATTAATGGTTAGCCTTATCATGTTTATGTCAGCTATTAAACTATTTATGTTTGAAATCCTTTGTTTTTCACAAATTTAATGTCCATCCCACTCCATTTTACCCAAAGATCCATTCTACCTCGAATCAAATCGGCCCTTCAACAACCTTGTATCACCATCTGAAGCTTTCTTGACCTTTTCGACCCCATATCCCAGTTGATCTAACATATTTTTACCTATCTTAGTATTTGATTAGTTCATCCCTCACAAAAATAAAAACCAAAACTAAACACCTACTTCATAACTAGCCTAAAATCAGAAACACAAGAAGCAAAACACACAGATATCCCTCACACAAATAGAGAGAGCCCTCTCTGAGTCCAGGAAGGCTAGGTCCTTGGGCTTCAAAGACTGGTTTGATGTTACACTATCATTTGGCTTCCCAATCAGCCAAATCACGAGACACTAACATAATGGCGATCACGGTGGGACTTTCTGAGTTCATTTTAATCTAAATACCTTTCAAGACTCACGAAAAGCCCCTTTTTGAACTAAAATGCACTATACTATTGAGCCACCTCATCACCACACTAACATAATGGCGATCACGGTGGGAATCTAAGTTAGTGACAATCTAAGTACGCTTTAGGACTCTAGAAATCCGTTATATTCAAGAATACCTGCCATTTAGCCACCTCATTGCCACACTAACATAATGGCGATCACGGTGGGACTCTGAGTGATAAACAAAATTAGATTCCCTAAACATTTTAGCAACCTTAGGAATACTATCTGATTGAATTCTCCCACCGCTCACTAACATAGTAGCGATCACGGTGGGACCTTCCGAGTTAGTGAAAATCTAAGTACTCCTTAGTAACTCTCGAAGTCTCAATCAAACTTAGAAAACTTAAGTGTTGTTTGAAGAGTATAAGCTAGCTCTTTCACCATCTTAGAAAAATGATGATTCAGTTATAGGAAAATCTTCCAAACCTCATAGGCAACACAAAAACTCAGAAAAACCCAAAACATTCCCAAATTGGCTTTTCCCTAGTTATTGGTGGTGGACCATAGCTACATCTTTACAAAAACAACCAAGTTCCACCTGGTCACTCCACTATCCTCCAATAGGCCTAAAAAATCCATAAAAAACCAAAAAAATTCATAAACCATACCTTTCTGTTGACTCATCCTTTGCAAAGCTTAAAACTCATGGTGCAAACTCTGTGATCAGTGAAAAACTAAGTATAGCTTAGTGATTCAAAAAGCTTCACCTAAACATAGGAGATAAATAGAAATAAACTTGAAAATAGAATCATTAGCTTGTCCAGACAGCCTAGAAAACTGATCAAACCAAGTGAATCTCTTTTCCTTGCAAGTCTTCATCTCAAAGTTTGCTAGAAAACTTTTTTCCCGAAAGCATCTTTGATAGTTTTGGTGGTGGACCATAGTTCTCAAAGAAATCCACTTGGTGACTCCACTAGCCCTCATTTTTGTTTTGACCATCCTTCACATTAGCAGCACCTCTAGAGAGGCCATCCATCCGAAACAATCACCAATACCATCATCTCTAAACTCTGAATTCGAAATCTGGCTTTGAGAAGAATGAATACCAAATCTCATCTAGACCCAAATCCCCCTATCATAGTAGATGACCCAGAGAAGATTCTGTGGCAAGCTTCCGAAACTGGAAACCTAACTACCGATAGGTCCATCCGTAAAGCAAGATCAGTACCCGAACACCTCACATCCTTACAGGATTCCCCATTTGAATTAAAATCAGCAAAAACCATTTTTAGAAGAAAGTCACAAAGTAAAGTAAAATTTGATTATATTGAGCCCCTTGATCTGCCACAGAGTCCTAGTAGAGAAGCCTCACCTGCTACACCTCCTGAATTTCAGCTTCTCCATCACTTTGGCTCCTACCACCCCAGATCTGCTCAAAATCATATCACTAGTCCAAGTACATCCGCCACACCCATCCAAACCACCACTGTTCAAATCACCTCAACTCATCCTATAAATTCTCATATTGTACATCATCCATTAGCTCCCGCCATGGCAAACTGGTATGCACCTTTGGTGTTGCCACACCCTTTGGCTCCTTTAAAAAATTATTATCAATCCAAAATCCCGCACTTTACCGGAGTTGAGACTACCATAGCTCAACAACATGTAGATTGAATTAGCGATGCCTTTGAATACATGGAAATAGAGGACAAGATCATTAGAATGAGGATGTTCGCCCAAAGCCTAGGTGGAGAACCCAAAAAATGGTTTAAAGGCTTAACTCCAAACATCATCCACGATCTCCCAGAACTTTCCCAAACCTTCATAAATAAGTGGGAAATCCAAAAGAACCCCATTCAAATCCTGTCAAAATATAACAATCTAAAACGGGAAAATGGGGAAAGTGTCTAGGGATACTGCACTAGGTTCAACAATGTTTATAACGCCCTCCCACCTCACTTCAAACCTCCACTTGGCTCAGCCTTAGCAAAATTCCCAGAAGGTTTCAACCCAGACATGACTTATCAACTAAGAGACAAGGACCCCCCTACCTTAGAGGAAATGCAAAAAGTGGCCATAAGTGTAGAAGCCAACTTAGCAGAAAAAAGAGCTAGGACCAGATCAAAAAGGAAAGTCACATACCGGGATGAGGTCACCCCTTCAGCCCCTTCTTTGGATCCTAGAATAGATGGCTTGGTTAGATCCATGGAAAAAATGTGGGAAAAGATAAGTGAAAAGACACCTCTTAGGGACAACCAACCAAACCCTCGAAACAGAAACCGGAACCAAAACTTTAGGAGAGAGCAGCCTCAAAACAAACCAAGGGAGACTGACCAACAAGTTAGGCTACCTTTTAATGAAAATTATGTTGATGAGGATGAGAGGGATATAGAACCCATTGATGAAAATCATTTGAACCTTATAGGTTTTGATAACGAGAGTGAGGCTTACCTCACAGAAGAAGAACAAGCTTTCTTCTCTCTGAATCAAAATGAAACCAACTATGAAGATCCCGAAGATCCTGCTATAGATTTTTAGAATGCCATAATAGAAGCTCACAGGAAGTATGACCTTAGAAGCAGAAAAACCCAAGACAACTCCAAGAAAGGTAGCTCAGACATTGCTAAAACCCCTGATACCATCCTTAAACGAGCAGTGGATAGCAACAAAATCGTGGTCACGAAAATTGACCAAAGCAAAGATGAAGCTATTCATACAAGTCTTGGCTCAGATTCTCCTAGTACCTCCACCAATATTCCCGAGATGGTTGTGTCAAACAAAATCCCGAAACAAAGTCAGCAAAATTAGAACATAGAGAAATTCATGACCGAAAAAAATGAAGCAAACCTGTCTAAAATACAAGCACCTTTCAGTTTTGAGGGAGAAATCGCCAAAATAAAGATTACCATGCCTCTCACTGAACTTATCGCCCAAAGATCTTATAAATCCCAAGTGTTAAAGGTCGTGAATTTAGGAAATGTTGCAAACACCCTAAATCTAGCTGATGACACTCCTGAAGTATTGTTTGGTCCAAAAATAGAAGGGAAACTCCAAGAAGGAACCACTCTTCCATTTTACATCAGTCTAAATATCCATGACCAAATCCTACACAATGCCATGCTAGACTCTGGGGCCTCACATAACCTCATGCCAAAGGTTGTGATGGAAATATTAGGCCTAGAAATAACAAGACCATATAAAGTCATATTCATTTGATTCTGAAACCCCCTTGAGGATTCTCTTCACCTTACCCGTATCATTTCTTTAATCCTTGTGGTTAGATCCTACATAGATCCAAAGAGTGTGACAAAGCTTAATCCTTCCGCCATTGAAGACTTCTTCTTTTTCTACTTCTTCTTCTTATTATTTTGATGTCATGAAGTACCCACAATTTGAGCCAAATATCATGCTCTGATACCACTGTAATATTCCAAAATGGAAAAGACAGGAATAAAGAACATATGCACAATTCCAATTACGGTAAAATAAGAATTAAACATGTAGAACTGGAAAAATTCCAGAATACATCAAAACATCATACATATGTGCAGAAAATAGATGAACCATATCATTAAGGATCAACATCAAGGTAAGTACACCATGCTCCAAAAGGATTGCACTCAAGACACAAGATGGCTGAAATACAGTAAAGGAAATTAGCATTAGAAATGTTGTGTTGCTACTGCTGGAAATTACTACTACTATGAAGAAGAACCATGTGTGGGAGGCTGCTAGAGTGCTTTGAAATATTTGGGATTTTAACCACGAACTCTACTCACAAAACCCAGAAAAACCCAGCAATGGTTTCGCCAGATTTTGACTTTGAATTTTCTGCCCTTTTTGAGTTGTCAAATGCACCCCTGCTGGCTAACTTATGCACTGCTCTTGGGTAAATATTGAGATGGGGCTGAATTGATGATCTAACTACTACAATAGCACCCAATAAGCTCAATACATGAAGGGATGATCCCTTCTCTAGATTCTCAAGTTAGAAAATTGATATCTAGCTCCTCCTTCCTCGGCTCACGTTGCAGCTGCAAACTGCACAACTGCTGGAATGATCTACACTGTCAAGGAGGTTAAAGTTGTATCCTGCTTCCGGATTATTAAATATAGCTCACAACTGATATAAATAATCTCACCAAAGTGAGGGAAATACCCCTCATAGGATTCAAGGCTGAAATACCTGAAACTTCCTTCCTCCCTTAGATCTTCCTGACTTGACTGCGCAATTCCTGAAGGAATTTCTGCTGCATAGAAGTTTAATATGATGGCCTAATTCCGGATATCACAAGGCTGCTCCTAGAAGACTGAAATGGAAGCTCAAGGTGAAAGGATGAATCCTCCACCAGTTTCCTAGCTGAAATTCTAGAAACTACCTTCCTCCTCTCAAACCCTAAGACAAGAATGCGTAATTCCTGAAGTTTTATATGTAGACGAGAGAGGTTGAATGTGGCACCAATGTCGGATGATGAATAACTACTCAAAATAACCTTCCCAAGGTAGGCACTCGAAGTCCCCTGTGGGTAAGGGTGGGATTCCCGTTCGAGAACAACCGTGTGCTAAACAACACAACAGACTTAGCTAAACAACTAAAGTGTGCAAAGAAATGTCAAACAACAATACAATATCAAATTCCATAATGGTTTTCTTTGCCTCCCTCATCTTCCTTATATGGTTGCGAGCCTTCCCTAGCCTTGGCCCACCTCATAAATGCGCTGCACATGTGGCCAATAGTCTCCATGAAGACTGAGTTGTCTCTCCATGATCTCTACAATTCATCTCCACTCCCTCCATCATGTGTGCATTTAATGCACCACTTCCTCCATCACTGCATCATTAACGCTCCACTATCTCCATCATATTCCTCATTATCTCTCCATAATCTCCACTCTTCCTTCATTAATGAGTTGGTCCACTACTTCATGATGCTGATCTACTATCTACTAACCCACATTCACACAAAAAAAGTGTATTGTATTCATCTATGGGGTTTATGGATAGTTCAACCTTTTTATTTACTTAATTAATTCAGAAAAGTAAGGACTTTAATATTCCAATTAACTGATGGAAAACTGGGAATATTACAAAAGTCTCGAAAAATGAAAAGCATAAGATTGAGATTTTAAATCTCATCAATTAGAGACCCTAATTCCCTTTTAAAGAAATGTATATAACGGAAGGGAAAACAATTTGGCGAGTGTGATGCAATGGTTCAACTATTCTTGGAAAATTGTAGGATTTGGAATAGGGAAAAATAAAATCATGGATAAGATCATTCACTGCAAGCATTTTTATGTGAAATTTCCTTGGTATATAGAAATTTAAAGCAATAAAAAGCATAAGCATTTCATCCTAGCTAGACCAATGAGAGGTAGACTATGAAAACATGCGTTTACATGGATTTTCGTATAGGTCAGTGCCTTGCTGAATGTTTCGCATCACAAGTTTCTTGTCATGCATAAATTAAAAGCTGTGAATTTCACCTTTGCTTATATGTAATTAAATATTAATAGTTAAAAGATAATCACATCGAAGGATGTCAAGACAAGACATTATTTGAGTTTTGTGATGTGAAACAAGTGTTGCGATAATAAAGTTGCAATACGGGCATAGGCAATGGGAAATTATGATGGATCGAATGCGATATCGGAGAATAGTCATATCAGAGGCAGGAAACGCCGATATTATTCTTGCGATAATGAGAATACTATAGATGACATGGCTTATTGGTGAGACTGCCCTTAGGTTTGATACGAAATTGGAAATCGGAAGATTTGAGCATGAGATGTAACATTGTTGATATGTCGATGCACGATGAAGAATGAACTTGATAGTTTTATTATATGGATTTAATTTTATATCGGATCTAGGACATCGAAAATTTTAAACATATGCCCCTATCAAAATTGTGATTTATCAATGGATGCGAAATCTTTCATAACTGAGTTTAAATGTCGTATCAGGTCTAGCATTGTGTGGACATCACAATTTTTGGTGAAGTCATTTTATCGGAGAATGAGTGAGAAGGGAATAACAAAGGACTTGCATTAAAGGTTTCTTATTGGGAAATGGTAAGATATGTCTCCGATCAAATATTGCAATACATAGGATTTCACAATATAGATGATGCGATATCAGAAGGAAAGGTTCATCAGAGATTGGAGGGAATGAGAATATCGAGGGATCGAAGATATTTGGAGTATGCTAATTTCAGAACCTCCGATATGTGAATTGCGATATATGATGTGCCATATGTGGGGTGATTATTTCTTAAAGTATTCATTTAAAAAAGAAAGCGACTAATTTAGCTTTGCTTTTAAAATAAATAACCCTTTAATAATTTAATTAACTGTCGGAATATTTGATCTGAAAGTAATTTTATCATAACTTTCTTATGAAGAGAGTTGTGAAATATAATGATTCGACATGAATCTTCCAATAATTTATCAAGATTTATTAGGATTTCAATGAATAGAAGCAAAATTAGATAACTCTCAAATTTTAGACGAAATCATAAATAGTTCCCTGAACATGTTGCATATTTGAAAAAAAGTGTTGTCTGCTTCCTTATCTTAGATCCACACAATCAAATGAATGAAAACCTGCAAAAGAAACAAAATAGAAATAAGAAATGACCTTTGAAAATTAAAACAAACAATGGATGATGGTGAACATGTAAACACATACCTGGAAACATTTGACTGTAAATTTTACCTTATAAATCTTCAGTTTCTCCTATGTTCAATATCATCTACTTATTTAATAAATATCAACAAGTAATGATCTTTTGAATTGCATCCTTTCCAAATTTACATTAGAGGGAAAAAGTGGTGAAAATGAGCTCTTCAGAAGTAGTCGTGAATCAAATATTTCCAAGCTTTAGCTATTCTATGGAATTTCTTCATATATGATTTTAAAGCAATCTTGTCAATGTAACAGAGTTTTGCAAAAAGCAAGGAAATTGAGGAGTTCATAAGCTTTAGATATTTTTTAATCCACTTTGCCAACAAATGAAAGGGATTCTTAGAAAACTTTAGATTTATTACTTGCTTATTAAAAATATGAATAGTAAAATAAATGAAAACAGAAAAGAAAATTAATCTATTCCTAATTCTAAATTAATGAAAGAAATATGACTAGGTATAGTCATACTTCCAATGTAACCATGTAAGATTTTTAATTCCTGCATGTATGTACATGTCAAACATTAGTAACAAAAATACAAATAAAATTAAACTAAGGAAACAAAAACTGAAAGCATAATGTACATTTAATGCTAACAATTTATTTACAATCACCTTCTTTTGAAATGTCCTTTCCAAATGAATTTAAATTAGATCATAGAAATCTGGATGGATTTCCATTATTGTGTGGAAGAGGTTTAAAAGAGAAGATGACATGCTAGATAGTGGAAATGATCTTTTAGAAACAATGGCCTGTATGCTTTTGTTAGTGTAATGTTTAAGTGTTAAATTATTAACAATCTTATGTGTAGGAAAATTTTCCAAATATTTTTCATATGGGTCAATGAAAATGCATGGAAGTCCACTAGATACAACAAAATATTATTAATTTAATTATATTTTTGGTCATATTGTGAAAATATACTTTCTTGTTGGCACTATTTTTGAGAAGAAAGAATTATTTTATAAGAAATGAACATCAATTGGAATTGGAAGTTTAATAGCTCTCGACGTTCACAATTATAATTTGAATCTTCATTTTTCCATTGAGGCAATTCATCAATTGAGTGTTCAATATTGAACTGCTCAATATGCTAACAAAAAGTATCTAAACATCAAAAACTAAAAACAGAAAATGAATCTGAAGTTAAACAAAATAAATGACGGAATAATAACAAAATTGAATCATAGTTTACACTAGTGTTACAATTATTGTCACAACACAATTGGGACCAACTTAAAGCAATTTCCTTTACAAGAATTGGCTATAATAATGAAATTAGAATGATTTCTGATCCCAACTTGTGAATTCAAGAGAGGGTTATAACTATGAATAGGAATGCAAGCTTGATCGTTGTAGAAATTATACAACAAGCATGTATATCTTGGATTCACCTGATCTAACAATATGCTAAAGTTAAATACTAAATCACTTCTAAAAATATTTTTCGGAATTGAAAACACAATCGATAATCACATGAACATGAAGAAAGATCAATCATACACAACAAAAATAATTTACTAGGAAAGCTTACGGCTAAAAACCTCACTATATTATATTTTATATTATGTCATGGATCATGAAACAATTACATACAAAAATCTTCTTACATGGGCCCTCAGTACATCAGCTAATTGTCTCACACTGTCATACAAAAATTGGCAAATCCCTGAGCCAATTTACTACCTCCAGACAACCTGTCCTCACTGCATAATCCTTGCTGAATGAAATCCTTGAATTGATGTAATCCTTCCTGCCTTGACTGCGCAAATATCATGGGCACATCAAATGTTTGTTTACTTGCATGTGTGCAAGCGGATAATGTCACAACTGATAGTCAACTTCCCATTCACCTAGAACTCAAATGGGTCTCCACTGGATCTAACATGAATGCAGTTAATATTAGTAAATCCTCAGTTGCATGTGAGATCATTGATTGTGAATTAATTAATATATAATTCACTGGATCTCTCACTAATGTATCTTCAGTTACAACTAGCAAAACTGAGTTTAACTCACTTAACTGAGTTAAACTGATTTACAACTTCCACCAACTCATGCACCACTGCACTTCGAACTCTGTTACAACTAGAATTACTCTGCATGTCCCACCAACCAACCTCTAACTAGAAATTCACTAATGAAATGAATTTTCCACTTCAGTTAACTATTTCAATTCCACATTGACAATATATTACATTTTAATGTCCATGTAAATTCAGGGATAATAAAAATAGACATGCACCCAAAAATAGCCCCGTGGGCCCCACCCTAGTGTAGGTGCTTAATGCAACCAGGTGCTTATTGCACTAGTGTGGATGCTAAATCTTCTTGTTGAATCTCAACACTACCTCTCAACAAGAAAGGGATTATCCTTCACCCCCATCCTATCTCTGTGGTATTCGAATTTTCTCCTGGTGAATGACTTCGTCAAAATATCTGCATCATAATCTTCCATGGGAATGTACTGAAGCAACATGATCCTCCTCTGCACACAATATCTGAGATGATGGTACCAGATATCTATATTCTTGGACCTATCATGAAACATAGGATTAATCGAGAGTTTAATACAACTCTGATTATCACAATGAATTACTGTTGGAGCAATCTGAGAATTAAACAAACCAACCAAGATATTTCTCATCCAGATAGCCTCACATGCAGCTTGGATTACTACCATGTATTCCACTTCCACTGAACTGAGTGCCACAAATCTCTACTTCCTGCTGTACCAAGAAATAACTGTAGACCCGATACTAAAGATCCCTCCTGATGTGCTCTTTCTGTCCGATGGACTTCCAGCCCAATCTACATCCATGAAGCCATGCAGCTTCACTCCATATATTATTCTATACCATAGACCATACTCTGATGTGCCCCTTAGGTATCTCAAAACATGCTTCCCCCCTTCCAAAAGAGCTTGGTAGGCTTAACCATATCTTGACTCAGCTGGTTAACTGCATAGCAAATGTCTAGTCTCATGTTCACTAGATACATTATCGAACCCACTAACTGTCGATAGATAGTAGAATTCACTACCTCTCCAGAAGTAGCATCCTCTTTCCTCCAATTTCCTGGAAGAGGCATATCCATGGGTTTGCAGCTCTCCATGTTAAACTTACCCAGTATCTCCTTTGCATACTTGTCTTGAGACACAAAAATTTCACCATCCCATTGCCATATTTCCAATCCAAGGAAATTATGAAGGGGGCCCATATCCTTCATTTCGAACTCCCTTACAACATCCTCCTTGCATGAGTGTATCAACTGCTCATCACTAGTCAAAATTAGATCGTCAATATAATGAACGATGATCAATAGCTTATCCTCAACCACAATTTGGTGCAGGTTTTAATTTTTTTCACTTTTGGTGAATCCCGGTTTGGTGAAATAGCTATCTATTCAAGTGTACCAAGCATAGGGTGATTGCTTCAGCCCATACAATGCTCTTTTGAGTTTGCACACATGCGACTCGCTGTTGAAGATCTCGAAACCTTCAGGGTGATCTATGTACACCTCTTCCTCAATGATCCCATTGAGAAACACAATTTTCACATCCATCTGATGAATGCGCCATCCCATATATGCTGAGAGTGCAAGGATGGATCTTATGGAAGAGTACCTTGTGACAGGCACAAAAGTCTCATCATAATCTATCCCCTCAATCTGTGAGAAGCCCCAAGCCACAAATCTGGCCTTGTATTTCTCCACACTCCCATCAACAGTTTTTTTTACCTTTTAATTCCATCTCGAACCTACCACTGATTTATCAACCAGTCTTGGGATAATTTTCCATGCACTATTTATGACAATGGAGTCATACTCCCCCACCATTGCATCAATGCAAGTAGGCTGCTACACTACTTCTTGAAAGGAAGATGCTTCAATCATAATACATTTTCTCATAAGAGCCATGTATCCAATAAATCAGTAGTAGACTGTCTCTGTCTGCGCTGTGAAGTAGAGGCTCCTACATTCTATGTTGATTGAAATCAATTTTAGATTTTAGGATAAAAGGAAAAATATGAATCCGAAACAATGCATTTGAAAATTTCTTTGTTTGAGTACTCTTTTGCATTTTCTTAATTGAAAATTTAAGATTTAAGACCGTTTACTTGGCTAATTGTTCTTTCTTGAAGAATGTTGCTTTACTGTCTTGAATTTGCATTTGCTCATCGTAAAAGAATTCAGAAATTTGTACAACTGATTGTGTATTATTGGAAATTTTAATCACTACTTGTACTTTTCAAATTATGCTCTGATTTTCTAATTTTAATGCATATTGATTTTCAGATTTCAAAGCAGTATCTTCTTTAAGATTGATGCTAATATCTTCTTGTATTTGAATAGTGAAATTTTCCAACCTTTGTGATTGAGATTCATTGACATGTGAATCTGCACCTTGATCATTATCAATATTGTAGGAAGTGTGCACTAAATGAAGGAATTGATCATACATAATAAAGGCCACATCATCATCATTTGTTTGCACCTCCATATTGGAATTTTCAATAGTGTTAATGAAATTGGAAGGAGATTGAGCAAAGCTTGAAATAATTTCACATGGATTATGAATGGGAAGAAGAGAAAAAATATTTTCAAACCAATCTAATAATTCCTCTTTCGAAGGTTTATCTTCAATTTTAAATTTTAAACAATTGAAATGAAACCTAATGGTAAAATCAATCAAAGATTCATTTTCAAATCTTTGTAAATATTCAAAATTGTCACATGCCTGATCGTAGATATAGCCATCAAATTTACAAAGAAAGATTGTAATAAAATGATCCCAACTATGAATTGAGGCAAATGGAAATGATTGACACCAGATTTTGGATTTTGCCAAGAATGTAAGAGTGAAAATCCTACATAAAATACCTTCAAAAATTCCTTGAAAAATAGAATTTGAAATTTTTTAAATAAATTTAAAGACATGATTAAATGCAGAAGTATTCCTTTTACCTTTAAAATTTACTTGAGATAAGTGTCTTACTATTTCTGGTGGAGTATTGGAATATGCACATCCATAAATACAACTCCAAATTGAAGTTTTAAAAGGAAACACTGTGAAAAATAAAATGTTAGAATACTAAGACTCCAATAGACAACAAGTTTCAGGCCCTCCTTCTAGTGCTAAAATGTTTATGCCTCGAAATTCGCTTCAACAACATGTGGGGATGACCATCCAGTCTGAACCTTAAAGCAGTTCTTTTTCCATTTGGAATGGTGGTTCTCACTAGTTTAACTAAGTCTAGTTACCTTCTCTCAATCTCCAATGGCTTAAAATATAACTTTTGTCTACCAATGAAGAAGAGACATCAGATCATACCTCTTGCTGATTAGGCAAGAAATTTATCCTTAAGCTAATTTGGGGCTCAGCCAAGCCACAACTAAAGTTTTTCCTCTTTTGAAAGTCAACTTCTAGTACTGTAGAATTAAATCTAAATGAAAAATATTCTAAAAATGCAAGCAAAAGAAAAATTATCCAAATCCTATCTCAATTAGGGATATATAGATCTAACCCATCCGAGAGCAAGATATTTAAATGATTGAGATTTAAATATGTCTGGCTTATAATGAATATCAAATTAACGAAATAGTTCAATTAAATGACATTATGAATTGCAAAACACATTTTATTCAGAGACCTCATAACTAAGATAATCAACCAACAACATTTAGGAAGTAGTTCACAAAAATGATATTGATTGTTAATTCAGTAATTTGAAAAATTAATCAATATTACGAGGAAAAATTTCACAACATAACGTTATTTTTTAAATCAATATTAAAAGACATATTTCTGAGTAAATAGTTACTCAAAAATCAAACTTCAACCCATAAGATCGGAGATAAATAATAACATGTAATTGAGATACATTACTCATATCGACAATAATGCACAAATATGAAGAAAACGACACTTTCATGCTATCATAAAATGAAACCAATATTTAAAACAATAGTATTATAGATACCAATTTATTGAAACCATTTATCTCAATTTGGTCTCCAATAGTCCTTTACAATGCTTGAAATTTTGTTGTTAAAACAAGAACTGCGGTAGTGTTAGCTTTTCTCTCCATGCAAAAGAAAAATCCTCAATAATCCCCAGATCTGAGTTTTCTCTCCTATACCCTACAACTCTAAATCCTCTATACATTAGTGCCTTCAAGAATTCCTGAATTGCAAAGAAGAGGAGTCTCTATTACATTCTACAATATGCTATTTATAATATTACAAAAATATTTTCTTAATGTGAAAGTTTGTTGAAGAGTGGTTCTGCTCAGTCAATTTTCATTGGTCCAAAATCATATTCTTCAATTACTGGAGCCTTCTCATTGATTGATATATTCTTCTTCTCATCCTTTCAACTGTTTTCCTGCAAAAACAAATCAAAACAAAATTAAAATGCAAAAATAGAATCAAAATGTCAAATATGGAATTAAAATAAATCCATCAAATTTAATTAAATAAATAATTGAAAAGGAAATCTGAGCTTTCTATTGATTCAAGTGATAATTCAATTGGCTAAGGATAACATATATGAATGGATCCGCACTCATAAGAAAATTTTGGCAAATGAGAATGCTGAAAATTAAACTCAGAAATTGATTTTATTTAAAAATTCGGAGCTTGATATTCTACTAAATTTTAGACCCATTAAATGATCAAATATGGTAATTAAACCACTTCATAAATGTTATCCATAATTTTATCTATCTAACAAGGCGTCCTCGGCCTTATTTGGCCAAGTAAAACTCAATCTATGGGCTTCCAAAGTTGGTATATTAAAATTGCAAGAATTATGAAATTTTTGTTATCTAATCTAAAAACCAGAAATTTTTAATTAAATTATAATTCTAAATTATATTATAGTTTTTTAATTAATTAATTACATATACATTATTAAAATTAATTAATTATAATGATATATTAACATAATTGAATTAATTAAAGAAAATTAATTTATTTTCTAATGAAAATATTATTATACTAATATTATAATTGTATTATATAAAAATTATAATTAATATATAAAGATTATAATATTAATATAGTATTATAAAAAAATTTAAATATAAAATTTTAAATAACATTCACGTATTAATATGAGGGTGGAGAGTATGAAGTGAGAAGGTGGAAGTGTTAATGGTGAGGGAGGATGACGTGAGAGTAAGGTGAGTGGAGGGTGAGGTAGAGGGTGAGTGAGGTCATGGAGGTCGGGAGTTCTAAGGTGAAAACGAAATTTTATATTAAAATTTGAAACCTTTTGTATAAACTAAATTGTAATCGCAATATTGGCTTTTTCAAATTGAGGTGCTAAATAAATATGTGATATGCGATATTGCAATCGCAAATTTTTATTGCAAAAATTTGTAGATCACATTTTTGGAAGGAGGAAAAGGGATGTGAAGCGGGGGCCATGCGGGATTAACAATCTTACAAATTGGACTATAGCCATTTTTCAATTTTGAGATTCCGAGCTTGGAATAAATTACCAAGATCTTGAAACATGTTTTTATCTATTGTACGATTTAGTTGGGTCATTTTGTAGGACCGTTAGTGAAAAATGAAAGAATTAGTAAAAATTAAACAAGAGTTAATATTCACAATGAATGACTATTTTAACTGCAAAAATTGGAATATCATACACTTTATACATTTTTAACCCTGGCGAGAAAATGATCAAACTTCAAAGGAGTGCCATTTACAAACCGGTTGACCAAATAAGGCAAAACAAGTATCGATGGAAAGCTTGATAAAAATTGAATTCAATGAAACTATCATAATAGAAATATGATAAAAATGAAAAAATTACAAAATTGTAAGATAATTAACTTAATGAAAATCATAAAAGGTACTTAGCCAAAAATTAATAAAAGGGTCCCCATTATTGAAGTAAATAATTAAAAAATGAGGGGTGTTGGGTTTTCCCTATAACAGAAATCTGCAACGAACATTCAATGAAAATATATAATCATTGCTGAGGTAGGAATTCCCATAATCAAATTAAAAACTAACTTGATGTGCTGGTGCAAAAATAACCTAGGATTACATCAATAGTAGACATAATATGTCCGCAACCATCTGTTATGAATTGGTATACTCAAACATGAATACATAACTACTCGCAACCTAGATGGATGAAACTAGATCCAAGGTCTTGATCTCCATCTCTCAATTTATTATGAATCTAACTATGCAATTGAATGCGTTGAAGTCGAACATGGTAGAAACCAATTAATTATCGATCAATAATGAAAATGGCTCTCAAGGTATTCTAGTCCAATCTATGAAGTGTGAATAGATGATCTAAATTTGAACACTCATAGAGTCTCTTGATTTAAGGCTAATGATGAAAACCTCTCATTGAAGGCGAGAAACCTACCATTAGGGTATGTAGATATCAAGGCACTGATAAGATTTTTGGATCAACTACCTAGATAATGAGCTGAAGTTGATAGGAAGCGACCTATCACAAGAGGGACTACGACATGAAACTTATTATGTCAAGTTGAGGAAATATTTTTGCAAGGACTGACTTAAGGATGGTCAACGCGAATGGAGACAAATATTTGCGATGGAATATGAATTTAGGTTGAACTTTCTCTTGAACACATAATGACACGATAGTTGACTCGAAAAAATTGACTTAAAGATAATACCCAAAACTAACTTAAGACTCTCAATGAGGTTTGATTAACTGTAAGGAAAATGGGTTACCAAAACCAGACAAAAATGTGACAAAGTTTCGTATTCAAGAGCGACATGCTGATTTTAAAACAAATACAAAAGATGGATTCTTTTTCCCAAATTTTCCCCTACCATTACTGGAAAGTACCTATTTATTCTTTTCAAGGTCGAGGAGGATAAAATTTTCTTGTTGTATAAGCTCATCCTTTGGATGAGTCCTGTTAGAGTCAGCCTTTGCAGCCTTCCTCCATTGATCAAACATGCTCTTACAAAGTGACTTTAAGGTGTCAAGGTCAAATTTTGTCATTTCAATGAGTCTTCAAGCAAAATTTGGTCACTAGGCATTAGGTCTAGGGTTTGTTTTCACTCTTTTCACGTGTCAAATGTCGGTTCATGTCTAGGCCAAATTTGAGTGCCATCATTGAGAGGATTTGTCATCATCATGTCGGGTTTCATGGAACTGCATGATTTAATGATTCAAGGATAATACTTCTTTGAATATTGAAACTTTTGAAAAGATAAATTGCATAGTAAATCATGAGATGGCGGCTTATCAGATTTGACATCGTGATTAAATTCGATTAGGATGAAGTATGGGTAAATACATGATTTGATGATGGAGGAAAATTCTATACCCTTTTGTTTTGAAGCATTTCATTTTATAAGGCAACATCTTCGTAATTTCTCTCAAGAAAAAGAGGAACAGCTAGTAGGATGTCATACAGTTTCAAGGGATACAGTGCAGCAGTCTTCTCAAGTTTTTGATGATCCTATTGCTCGTGTGTTGGATGATGTTTGTTATAAAAATTCTGCTCCATTAGCTAACCATGTGCCCGAAAATAATGTTGATGATAATCTTATTCAAAGGTCACCTTCATTGTCTTGTTTAACAGATTGTTCATTGCATAGCACATGTCAAGATTTCCATTCATATGAGGAGATTGATGAAGGAGACTTTTGTTCTGTCTGGAATCAGCAACAAAGTTTGGTTTTTCATGAATTTCAAGATCCTTTTGACAGCTTGCTGCAATCACCAAAGAAAAGCACCGCAGATGTGAGGAAAAGTTTGAGATCAAGGTATGGAGATTATCTGGACCAGAGCTATGTTTATGAAGATCCATTCGCAGTATTCTTGCAGTCATCCAGTCAATTTATGCTTTGCAAGTTTATTAGCAGTCCACTTGGTTCAAAGTTTCCATGGGAGTTGCCTTTCAGTAGTTATTTCTCATTGTTCATAAGAAAGCATGTGGGAAGAAATCAAATAGCAGCCAGCATGCTTACATGGTTGCATTGGCTGTTCCATTACACTTGATCGGGTGGTGAAAAGTACAATTAGAGTAGGTTTGATGAATAAGCTCTACTTTGAGCATCTTTTCCAGTTTGTCGGTTGTGTTTAAGTATCGAGTCAGTTTTTAGTTGAGTGAGAGTCAATTTGTGTCGTCAAGTCATTAGTTTTCAGTCATGCATTTCAGTTTGCGTTTTTGATTCCATTGCCCAATGGATAAGGCACTGGCCTGCTCTCCCAAAGATCTGTCGTTCTTGGCACCTCCAAGGAGCTACCATCCCCATTGGAACCAATGTTAGAGTCAGCCTTTGCAGCCTTCCTTCAGTGATCAAACATGCTCTTACAAAGTGATTTTAAGGTGTCAAGGTCAAATTTTGTCATTTCAATGAGTCTTCAAGCAAAATTTGGTCACTAGGCATTAGGTCTAGGGGTTGCTTTTACTCTTGTCAAAGTTGTCCAAATGTCGGTTCATGTCACCATTCAGCTGAGTGTACCATCATTCAGAGGGTTTTCATCATCATGTCAGGTTCCATTGGGTCATTTTACATCTTTTTCATGCTTCAGTTGTGCCTAGGTAAGGTCCATTTCCCTCTCCTAGGGTTTTGGAGGTAATTTCTCTTGGATGGTCAAATCATTGAAAAAACTTGTATCCTGATGTTCACACACCTTCCCATATCCTTAATATACTTTATTAAACACTTCCCATCACTAAGATCCCCCAAATTCCTCATTTTTGCACAAACCCTAGTTTCTTGCCACAACTTGGCAATTTTCTAGGCTAGGCCTGTGTTTTTCCCTTTTGGACCCCTTCCCCTCACTCAATCTCTGCGATTCCACTTTCCCCTGCTTCCTAACATCCCTCCCTACTTCCAAAAATTTCCCCAAGAATTTAGAAGCCCGCTATCCCCTTCATTTCGCTTCATTTCGACAAGATCCCTTGTTTCACACATCGGGATAAGTTTCACTCAAAAGATGTTTCAGAGCAATCAAAGATGAATTTTGGAAAACTGAGAGAGGTTTTTGTCCAAAACATGCCAAGGAAGAAAAACCTCCTTCACTTTTTACACAGGTGTCATGGTTTTAGAGAAATGTCAAAAATACCATTGCCTCAAGAGAATTGATGCACCTGCTGGGAGTAGTGTTGGGAGATTTGATTTTTGACAGGGAAAATGAGCTCCAAATTGGGAAATTCCACTTGGGTTGGATAGCCAACATCCAGATATTTCCAACGAGCTATCATGAGCTCAATTTGGATGCCAGGAAGTACCTCAAAATCAGGTTGAAAGGTGAACGACCCACTTGTTTCAGGGGTGAGACCCACTTAAATTTTTGGCTGAATTTTCAACTTCCAGCTCAGAGTTTCGGCCAGTTTGGACCAGTTTTGCTTGGGGATGAAATTTTTGAGTTATTATGATGTAAATTTATGTTTGGCATGTAACTTTGGTTCATTTTTACCTATTCTAGAAGATTCACTCTTAAAAAAGTGAAAATCATGTAAATGAATCAGTTTCCACTCTTTTAGAGGCAAGTTGTTAGTTGCCTAGATTTTAGTTCCTTGATTAGAATTTGGTTGAAACTGACCCCTGAAGGAGGAATTCGACCCCTAGAGGTGTGGGAAGGGGTTAGGATGGTCTATATGATGTAATTTCTCAATCATTTTCAGGGGTTGGAGAGGTTGGACTCTTGGGAATTTTTTGGCACACATTGTAAATATTTTTTATTTTGGCAAAGGAAAGATCAGAGGTTTTGCGGCACTTGTTGGGATCCTTGTGGTGTTTTGTTCTTGATGGTGTTTCCTCTCTGTTTACTGTAAGTTTCTTCATGTTTAATGTATGCCATTCCTTTCATATGCTTCTGAACTAAATTGAATGAGTAGATGAGGTTGAATCCATTGTTTACTATGCTCTGCCTTTGAATTCATTTAGTTCTATATGTTTTCGACTGTTTGGAGAGGATCCAGTTTCTTCTTTGCCCTCTTCAGCTCCTCGTCGGTCTAATCTGTCCGTATATCCAATCAAAAGCATCAAGACAATCACCTACCTCGCCCCAACTCGAAATCTGCAAAGGTCTGACCTTATCCCCGGACCCAAAATTTGTTTTTCCCATTTCTCCAGCGAAAACCCAAAAAATCAAAATCAAACATACCTATCTCTTTACTAGCCTAAAATCAGTTCCTTTTTAAAGTCATATCACACCCTATTGCTCATTTTATCGAGATTGACGGAGAGAGCCCTCTCCTGTCCTCGTAGGGCTAGCTACGAGGCTGAACGTGGTTTGATGTAGCCTTGAGTTTTACCTTAATTCAGCCTAAGGTAGATTTGAGTGCTAACAAGTCCTTCGAAGTATTTTTAACTAACCCTAGGAAGGAGTGGTTTGGTCTCATTGTAAACGATGAGTCTTGCACTATTTAATTTTAACAATTCTAGCATAGGATTAGCTTGATGTAGTTTTCATATTTAAAGAGTTTGAAAAGACACAAAAAGAAAACTCAATCAGTTCTTTCAACGTAAATTTTTAATAATCCCCGAGAAAGCAAAGCTCGATGTTTTTCAATTTTAGGGAGTCAGAAGAAAAACATAAGTATACTCCATTACGTTATTTTTCAAAAATTTAGTCTCCCAAGCCTAAAAAAGGATAAAATAATGCAGGATAGAACTCTATTTACGATGCTTATTCAGTGTATACCTTTTTCGTAAATAATCTAGTTTAGCACGGAAAAGGGGTAAACTTATACTAAATAGACAAATGTTCATTTATTTTTGCGAGTTCGAATAGTCAAGTACTCATCGATATTTTCATGTTGACAGTATGAAAAGGGCTTAAAAGAGAACTTCAGGGATTCACCTTTTTGTATGTTTTAATGAGTCTGAAAAAAGATAAAAGTGTACTCATATCACCAAATTTCAATTTAATTAACGAACAAGAAAAGACGAAAAGAACTCGACATTTTCATGTGTTTTATGAGCATGAAAGATAGAAAAATAATCTCAGGATTTTCATGAGTTTAACAAGTCCTAAGAATAATAACCGAAATTGACTCGAAATAGGTTTCATTTTTAAACAAGCTTGAAACAGAGGAAAACTATGCTTGAGATTGGTTTCATTTTTACACAAGATTGAAACAAAGAAAATTGTGTTTGAGATAAGTTTCAAGGCCCCCAAAGCATAACTTGCAAGGGCACATGCCCCCTGAGCTTCACGTCAGTCACCTAAGTAGACTATTGGTTACTAATAGGTGGATGGAATGAATATCCATTTATGAGATCAGATGAGAGTTTCAAATTAACATATACGAGATCTAGTCAAAGACTCGACTCAATTAGGGGAGGATTTTTTTTTAACGAGGTCGACATAGTAAAAAAAAATTTCTCAGGAGGACCTGTTTCATTTTTTAATGAGGTTGACACAGTAAAAGTATTATCCTCATGGGAACCTAGATCATGGCTTCCAATTGGAAGAAAAACATGCCAAGGGACACACCTCTATCATGGCTTCCAAGATGTCTTCATCATACATAAGAGAAGTTATCTAGAAGGAACACATGTCAAGGGGATCAATAGGGATAAGAAAATTGCATTCAAATACCCCCATAGGGTTTACCATGTAAAATGCTAGATCTAAGTCAAAATAATTTGAGCAAACAGTGAGAGCCTCACTTATATCGATAAATGAAAACATGGGATTGGTTGCCACGTAATTAACTCATGGTGGGGTGGATACCACTTCTGTATAAGGAACATTCAAGGATGTTGGATGGTTTTTAGTCGAGTCAATATCAACGAATCAAAGTTGGTCAATAATCACAATGTTTCCATTGTGAGGGAAAGACATCATGCGAAAGAGTGTGGATACGATAGCTTTCATTGCATAGAGATAGTCTCTCCCAAGGGGAAAATTGAAATCCAAGGAGCCTTGGACTACCAAAATATCAATATAGAAATTTTTAACTTCCAGGGTAATAGGAAACTTAGGAAGGATCCCTAAAGGTTCACTAATGGTTCTGTTAAAAGCTAAAAAATTCTATGTAATAGGCAGAAGATGAGGGGAACCCAAAGCTTGCAAAGCAGTTGAGGATAAAATAATAATCGAAGCACCTTCATCTACATTCGTACAATGCACATTCTTGCCACAAGCCTTCACAACGATTTGGAAAGGGATGGAAGAAGGAAGACGAGGTTATGCTAGTCTACTCCAATCAAAGGAAAATACCTCATTACTTGGAGGGGGTTCTGTAGGAACATGTAAAATTCCCCTTGGTGTAGAAGAATATGATGTAACAAGAAGAACCTGAGAAGTATGAATTTCATTATATACAGGGAGAGTTGGATCGATTTAATGTGAAATCAAGTCGACCAATCGATCAACTAATGGTTCATCAACCTGAGTGATATGTGTTTCACTCTGCAGTGGATGAGTGGGATTGACTGTACTTGGAATTAGATCAATCACTTTTTCAACTAACGATAGGTTGGGAGAAATTTTACGGTTACCTTTTGGAATTTTTTGCTATTGAACAGTAAGGTTTTCCAACAATTTTGAGGCTTCATCCATATGAGGGAAAATGTGACTATGATGAATCCCTTTGCATAACCTACAAGGAACCTAAATTTACCCTTTTTCCCTAAAACTTGACAATCATTGGTTGATGGATCAAGAATAAGTTGATAATTTTTTTTAGACCATATTTCCAAGACCTTAGGAATACCAGGACAATTGATAAGGAAGTGGTCACCCTTACAAATCTTGCAAGGTTATTTGGGCTTACGATGCATGTTGGAGGTTTCCTCAACATTACCAATACTTACAACCATGGTTGGTTGGTTGGCTTCTTTCTTATCTTTCTTCTTCTTAGCCACATGGTTACTAGCATCAAGGCATTTACTAAGCGAAGAAGAAGAAAGGGAGGAAGACATATTGGGTGAAGAAGGTAGAGGGTCAACATGAGGTTGGTAATGCTGAGATGGGGAATTCTATTGTGGTGAAGCATTCGGTTGAGGTGGAACAAATTGAGTATTTTAAGCCAACAAATTTGAAAACAACCATACCAGTAAACCTATGGTAAATACAGGTAATGACAATGTATCGATATAAGGAGGACCAAAATTTCCAAAACAAGGAAAAGGAGTAGGATTCTCGTTAATAGGGGTTCTTTGGTTGGTGAATTCCAAAAATTTCCCATTAGATTCAACTTTAGTAAATTTTATTAACAATTTAAATTCACAATCCACACCTAAGGTCTTTAAAAAGTAAAAATAAAAAAATGAACACGCGCTATCAAATCTAGGAGTCAAACCACACACAAACAAATTTTTTCCACATCGAAATCACTAGTTGGTGATGAAATCCAACCTCGCAAAGATCAATGTGGAAAACTAGCGAATAGAAGTAGTTACCCTAACAACCTACTTAATGAAATAGTCTGGTGCAAGAAACTGCACTATTCCATCTCGAGTGAATATTACCCTCCAAAAAGTCCAAGTGAGCCTAGTCAACGTCTGTTCCAGGTATAATGGGACCTTCCCTCCACCATCACCTTGGGAAAAAGCCTAATATTATAGCCACTAAGGTTACCAAATGATACAATCAAACCTAGGGGAAAGTCCATGGCCCAACGTACACTCAAGGGCAGAGTAACTAAGCTCAATCCCCCTGAAATCTCCTCGACATGATAAATTTGAGGTTTGCTTAACAAGTGACCCAAAGCTCCTCAAAATGGTAAATCTGAGGTATATTATTTGTAATATGTGAAAATATTTTATCTTTACCAATGAAATAGGTACGATTACTCCACTGGGTCCAATATGACCTCGTGCTTAAATCTTGTACAAGAAGAGCTTCCCAGAGAAACGTTGCAATAATTGGATTTTATCCCCACCACAAGATACTATTTTTTTCATATTTTCTTTGGAAATTTAACTTACTTCCCTATTCGAAAGGACTAACCTGATCTAAATTGGTGGAATGAGCCCTATAAAATATAAAAATTTCTAGATTAATTTTAATTAGCATTGTGTTATTTTCGCTGTTACTTAGAGGGATATGAAAGTGAAACTTTATGATGTTGCGACTAACTCAAAATAATCTAATGCATTCAACAATGAATATGGAATCTTTTCATTTGATGAGATCCTAGTTAAGAGAAAGTAAGAGGTTATTTGAACTTGAAAGTGCAAAACTTCTAAAAATCCCAAAACATTCTTTTTCATAAAGAAACCAATTCACTTTGAAGTTTGTTAAATTGCAAAAAATTTAATGATTTTTTTTTCGCTTTAAGCCAAACCATACGATTCTTTTCACAAACAATTGTTTCAAATTCCTCAAAATTGATGAAAAACTACAAAAACTATAAAATTTATGATTTTATTTAAAAAAAAAAATCTCTTAATGAAAAATTTAATTAATGATGCCTACAAGTGCATTTTCATGATTACTTCAAGCTGAAAACAAGATAAAGCAATTTTCCATCTAGGAAATAGAATCATTTTCACCAAACGCTACTTTTTTTAGACAAACGCTACTTGACAAATATAGAAGGTTTCTTTCACAAATGAGCAAAACAAATCACTCAAACGAGCAAGATCAACAACAATTCTAGTATATTTGGAGGAAAAAGAGAGAAAAACAATGATCTAGAGAGGAAATCTACCTTTTCCAATGAGGAACCCAAACAAACCAAGGAAAACCCTACTAAAAAATGTAAAAGGGATGAATTCAAAAAATGGCACTAAAGAAAACAAAACAAGCTCACAAACAGGTTCTGAAGGTTGACATAAGTAAAAATGACCACTTAGAAATTAGAAATCAAACTCTAAAAAGAAGGAAATCTATTTTTTGAAAATTTTCTAGGGGTGTGCAGGTAACCAATGTAATTCTGTGTGCATGCGCACTGTGTTACAATGTAGACTATGCAATGCTGCACTCTGTTGCTAAAACATAACCACACAAGGACAAGAATTTTCAGAAAAAATAAAAAAAATGCATACAACCCAAAGGATCTAAAGGATCATCAATTCAACAAGATTCAGACTTAGTGAAGCCAGTAAAAAATGGAAATCTAAACCAAAGAAAAACTTGGAGAACTAAGACATTCCCCATTACAATCGCCAATTTGTTACCAGGGTAAATCCCTCTTGCGGACAAGAGAAATCTCCCTAGAATCCTAACGAAGAACTAGAAACAAAAAGACATGAAAATATCTCTTTCCCTAAGTTAACAATGATCATATTATTAAAACGAGAGGAAAAGGGTGATGCTCTTACCTTTTCAGCAAAATTCCCGATGAAGACCTGTCACTTTGTCTTGATAAAGCTCCTCAATTCTTAGAAGAAACCTAAAAACACAAACATACAAAGGATCAAAGGCATCTACAACACAATGATAATCTAAAAACTAACTTAACCTAATGATTAAGGAGATTAGGAAATTAAATTGTTTTAATGAATATATGAGCATAAACCATTTACAATTCCAAGAAAGAGATACAGTGAGAAATTTTTTCCAAATGTATTATTTAGGGATAAAACATAAATATTACAACCAAGCCTTGATTTCATATAGGTTCCTTCCAAATGCCTTCAATTTTCCTCCTTGGTTAAAAAAATCTCCAATCCAAAATTACTAGCAGAAGAGTACCATAAGTGAGCTCCCCTAACCGTGAAGTCTCAACTCAATTTATAGGAGAAACCGAGGCAGTTTTAGATCCACCAAAGATGGGTGAGATCCACAAATGAGGGGATTAGGGTTCCATGTTTTAAGGGAATTAAATCCATGTTTGGAGGGGTTTGGATTTAACCGGTATGACTCAGAGGCTTCTATTTTGGATATATGCGCCCAACTATGCTTCTAGAACTTACTTTTATTTTTTAGTTTACTTTGAGTCACTTGTACAGTTTTTAATGGAAAAAAGAGCGCATAACTATGCAGGGATTCTTAGCAGTAATATCACATGCACATGTATTGACTATAAAAAGTGTGTAAGTCATATTTAAGGGTGTAAAGAGAAAATTTTCCCAAAATTCATGATTTGGTCAAGGAATATGAATGTTTGACTTGCAAGGGAGTATGAGTATGGATGGTGATAGATCCGTTTTGACTATCAAGTGTCATGGGGAAAAAATGATGTTTAACAAACAAATACCACAACCAAATTTCTCCCTTACTTGCATTAGTGGATACCATGTATTCAGCTTCCATCATCGATCATTCCATGATTAACTGACACTTACTCATCTAGCTAATAGATCCCAAAAAAGCTTGAATACATATTCATTATTCTACCTTCTTTTGTCCATATTTTCAGCCCCATCAACATGGAAAAATCCTTGTATAGTTGATTCATTGTGATCCTAAAATCCTTCATGGTTGTTGTTGGTTTCTTATTGGTAAAAAATATCTAAACTATGGGCTTCAAATAGTCCAACAAGGAAATTTAAGGACAACCTGTCTAAACCCTAGGATGATCACACGTTCAAATGATTTACATACAAATATGAAAAATAATAGAATGAAAAAAAATAGAAATTACAATACCATATAGCATGTGATTAACTCCAAATGAAACCCAAGAATATATTTTATTATTTCACCTTTAAGAAATTATTTTTGAATAATGGTTCCGGAGGCCTCCTCCTTGGGAGGCTTTGATGGAAATCTTTTTTTCAACAATGGTATCCCTCTCTCCAAAGGGGAAGTGAATCAAGGAAGAAAAAATAAAAATATTTGAGCTTCTTAGTGGGGAAGGCTCAAAATATGTTAGGATCATAAGTTTGAAATGAGGATAAAACATTTCCTATTTAGAATAAAATGATAACTAGATTTAATGAGGTCAAATATTATAAGATATTTGTTGGCCCAAATTAAGATCTAATTAATTTGGTGTTTAAATATTATTTGTGATAGGAAAAGGTAAAAAATAATGGTTAATTACCTTTATTTGGGTAATTAACTCAAAAATAATGATTTATTAAGTTAATTAGTGAAAATGATCCATAAATAAATGGTTTATTATATTATTTCCATTCAAATATGTTGGGAGTTTTCTTGGAAGTGGTTAAGGGGGGGCAATGGAGGAGGGAATGATGCAACCAACTTCAAATGATTTCCCCTACAAAACCATTTATTCACCTCTGACACCAAACAAATCCTACCCAAAATCTTCAATGACCCTTCTTGACATACCATATTCTCCCTGGAAATTTCTCTAATTGTTTATTTTGAGCCCCTAGGGTTTCCTCCATTGGGTGGTTATATGTTTCTCAAAATATCTTATGGCATGGTTACAATATGATGTCCCAAGCACCTCCATAAACATCAAGAATAATCTATTCACCTGAAGGTTTTTGACTAATTCAAGATATAAGGTATTTTTTACCCTATGGATGAAATTTTAGATTATTTTACTGAGGACCTTCACAAGGGTATATCCATTTTCACCACATCGGTTTCCCATCCTCACAAAAGGAATGGGATCCACCATGATATGGTAGGAATTAAATTGGAGGAATTGAACTATCATAGTGATGGACATGAATTATAACTTCAAAAATGGTTGTCACTAGACTCGATGGATGTAGTGTCCCTTTCAGCCAAATCGGGAAACACCATAGGGGGCACCTACCTCAACTCCAACACTTTTTTGATCTACAACTAGGTTTATTTTTTTGTTAGTTTCTAGTCCCCCCTCTCTCCTCCTGGATGGAAATTTAGATCTGTTTCATAATTTTCTTCCTATCAATTCTCAACCTATCCGTGATCTCCATACTAGCGAAGATAAAATTTTCAATTTCAAAATTTTCTCATCAGTATGGACTTAGCAGGAGGAGAAACTACCTCTATTATTCTTACTTTAAGTAGGATCCCCTCTCAACCACATGAGGTGTTTTCATCCCCTCCCAAACTCTTGAAGCACTTACTTCATCAACCTCCTCCTGAGTAGGGTTTTCAACTCGTTTCCCATCCACCTATGTGTGAGATCTTCAGGGGGTTTTCAAGCAACCGTGGTTCCTCCACCTTCCTCCTTTATATTTTTGGCATGTGGGACTCACATATTTCCTAGTCAGTTTTCTCCTTTATGCATGTAGGATCCTTCTTCGTGGTCCCCCCTATTCCTTTTGTTCCCCCATAATTCCCTGGACCAAGACATAGCTACCCCAGTAGATTTATAGGGAGTCGATCTGGGACCATGGACCTACTAAATTCCCCACCTTTCCATTGTCACTCATGCCAAACTTAAGGAGGCCTAAAGAGGAAGTCGAACCACTTCTTGAAAGAATTAAAAGGAAAATAAACCACAATTGTGGGAGATGGTGTTGAAAACACTAGGCAGTGCATATAGTTGAACACTCTTTTGTGGTCCGAGAAAGAGGTAATTGCTTCACTAGAAAAAATATTGAAGAATGGATTAACATGGAATGGAAGAATAATTTAATTTTTTTTTCCAGTTGGACACTCTCTAGTTAAAGTATGGTTTGCATTTTTTTTTTCAATCAAGGAGGAGGCCTCATGGGTTCTCCAAATAATTTTTCATATTGATTGTATTGCTCTCCTCCCAAAATGTTCAAATCCTCTCTTCAATCCAAGCAAGGAGAGAATAGAAAAAATCCCCATTTGAGTTCACCTTCCTAGTCTCCTATGGAGTTTTGGACGCGAGGTTTCTTCACCACAATTGACAAGACTACGGGTGAGCGACTAGAAGTTGACATGTCCTTTCTGGATGATCAAGAGTTCATAATTTTTTCTCAAAATTAAAATCCATAGGATTGGGTTGAAACTAGGATGGTTGTGTAGATCTCGTCTTCCTGATTCTGATGTTGTGAACAGTTCGAAAAACCGATGTCATATGAGGGAGATATCACGTTATGATCGAAATTCCAAATAGGTAAATTTGCAACAGTTTGACCAAGTTTGACTGGGATGCACAGTCAGCAAATGGGTGGATGTATAGTCATCAAAAGATAATATTCTGAGGAATATTCCTTTCCTCAAAACCAATCAGGGTGTGACAAGTGTGGATTCAATATTGGTCGAATGAGTTTGGTACATTTTCGAAGGGCCAATCACAGGGTGCCATGTGGCCAACCCTGAGGCTTCCACGTGTCCCTGGATTGACAGTGTAAAATTTTGATGAGGTCTGTAGGGCTCGACCCAGCGACCTTTCCCAGGGCACACAGACAAGTTTCCAACTGCTCTGCACATTGATTCTTAACTATCATAGTTCGCGGGTTCTATTTAAGTTTCAATGTAGTGGAGTTTGGGGATTGGGGACCACCGACAGTCCCAACCCGCCAATGGTCCCCAGTGGTATGTCACATGGCACATGTTTAAAACTATAACCGCCCAACCATCATTGCAATTAATGTCACTCGCAACAATTTTAACACTTGTCACATTGCAACGGTTATTCCATTCTCCGCGCGGTCTATTGCTAACCACCATGTCAACTCACCACTTAATCTCCGTTCAAACTTATCACCATGGTTTATGCCTGGAGTTCTTCTAACCATTGTGTTAGCCACGGGGTTTGGGGTTGGCATGTGGCCACCCCAACCACCAACGTTTAATGCCACAGTTTAATTCGGCGGAAGGTTTGGAAAACACGCCTTTTGAGCGGAATTGCCTAATTTAACTCCAGTTAAGTGGAGTCTTTTTAGGTGTAACTGGGAAAAAGAGTAGGCGACTCGATTTTAGCCCATTCTAAGTGAATGAAGAGTCATTTTTGACTAATTGGAGCATTCTGGAGCCATTGGTGTAGAGAAAAAAACCATTAGAGCATTGTAACTACATGAATTTGCAAAATCTTGAGCATAATGAAAGATAGACATGCCATTGGGAGCTGGACCAACAGATGTAGCCTAGGAGGGGTGAACTGCTTCATCATGCCTGCTATGTAAATTTCATATGGTGACTTATTTCTCTATTTAACACTATCGTGCAGTGTTATTTAAGCTTGGTTTATGCTTCTAATTTACCTAAAATATTCTACAATTCATGGAAAAACACCTCAATCCTTAAGAAAACTAATGAAATGATTATGCGCATGTTTATAAACTGAAAAGACACTTAGCACAACAAAACTAATACAGTCAATTTAGATCAGATTGGTATCAGAGCTAGAGTTTTTTCTCTGGTGTTGTTTAGTGAAAATAATTGTTTAACTGTTTGCAAGTTTTTAGATGCTTACTAGGCTCAAACTCTAAAGAGGAGAAGGAAAATTGGTGGGAGCAAAAGGGTCTCAAGAAGAGCCAAAGAAAAGAAGAGAAATATTGCCACAATATCCACCACCTAGTTCACCTCCTAAAGAAGCATAAGCTACATTAAGCATGGCTCATGAGGAAGGAGAAATCCATGAAGAAGTTGATCCCAAAGAGGAAGAAAGAGTGTTTAGGAAAAAATTTCTTGACATGACTGAGATGGTTAGAATCCTTTATCAAGAAAGGAATGAGAGACTGGAAGGAGAAGGATATAAACTTCACAAGGAAGGAAAAGGATATTCAGGAGGTCATAATGATGAATATAATCCAAGGAATGGAAATGGAGGAAATGGAGGCAATGGAGAGCTATCATCCTCACCCTCATCATCATCATCCTCTACTTCTTCTTTAGTACATCAACCACACAAGTCAAAGAACATTGGTAAAAGTCATTTTTTAAAACTTGATGTTAAGTTTGAATTGCCAATGTTTAATGGTGAAGTCAATGCCGAAAATATTGATAACTGGATTAGGAAATTGGACGTCTATTTGAGAATCCAGAACCTTCAAGATGATGATACCAAAATCCAATTCGCTTCATTGAGAATGGAAGGTGCAACACTTGTTTGGTGGGAAGCCAAGACAAAGGAGGAGATCAAGAAACATGGTAAGATTATTATATCATGGTCAGATTTCATTAATGCTATTAAAAAACATTTTATCCATTAGCTCATATGCAGAGATCCATAATGAAATGGCATAACTTTAGGCAATTAAAGGGACAAAATTTGCAAGAATACACCCAAGAATTTAGGAGAAGAGCTCTTTTATTAGGGGTAGATTTGCAAAGCCAAGATAATTTTCTCAAGTACATAGGAGGCTTACATAGCTACTTAAAACATACTATTCTCATGTTTAACCCCACCAGTCTAGATGAAGTATGTGTTCAGGCCACACATATAGAAGCTAGAGGGAAGAACATTTTTGAAGAGGGTAGAAAGAAACCTTTTAAGGGTAAATCCAAAGAGAAGACCTCAAAAGGTAAAAGAAAAAAAGAATGCATCTGTTAAGAAAGAGGGAGAAAAAGTGGTTTGTAACCATTGTTCAAAATACGGCCATGATGAAACTCAATGTTGGAAATTACATCCTGAAATGAGGCCAAAGAAACCCAATAACAAAGGGAAATAAAAAAATACTGCTACAACTCAACAAGATTTAGGAGATGATTCAGGTGATGAATCTAAAATTACAACCATGGGATTGAAGAACATGAAGGGGAAAGAAATTGGAACTAAACCCAGTACCAATAAATCAAACTGTCACATAAACACTCCAAATGAAGAACAAAGAATATAATTGTTTCATGTGAAGGTCATATCCAAGCATACCAATATTGACACATTGTTTTATAGTGGGTCACTTGAAAAATTAATCTCTGAAGACTTGGTCATGAAACTCAACCTTGAGACCATACCACATCCATAACCATATCTATTGGGTTGGATTTTTAAGGATGCAAATCTACATGTTTCAAAGAAATCTATATTGCAGTTTGCAATCACTACAAATTTTGTTGACATAGTTGAATTAGATGTGGTTCTTCTTGAAATCATTGGTATTGTATTAGGGATTATTTACTTGTATGATAGGTTAGAGATATTCCATCGCCATGAGAAAAAGTATCATTTATTCAAATATGGCAAGGAGTTCATTGTTAGAGTACATCGCAAGAAGACAAACATTGCTATGGTAAATGTTGGACAGGTAAAGAGGCTGGTAAATTAAAGTAAGAATTTTGTTCTTCTTATGATTAAGCCTAAAGCTAATGCTAATCATGAATCATTTGAGGCTTGTGATCCTAAGTTGAAATCACATTTATATGATGTAGCTAATGCACATCATGGGATGTTTCAGGAGCCAACATGATTGCCTCCAAAAAGAGAGATTCAACATGAGATTTAGTTGCAGCAAGATTGTCCTCTTCCAAACATCGGTATGTATCGCATGTCGATAAGGGAGAATGATGAAATAAAGAGTAAAATCAAAGAGATGTTGTACAAAGGAATCATAAGGACAAGCACCTCGCCATGCAGTTCACCCATAGTCTTGATGCCAAAGAAAGGTGGGACTTGGCGCATGTGTGTAGATTTTCGAGCTTTGAACAAGATTACGGTAAAGAATAGTTACCCACTCCCAAGAATAGATGATTTGATTGATTAGCTAAAAGAAGAAATTTTTTTCACTAAGTTATATTTATGAAGTAGTTATCATCAAGTAATAATTGTAGAAAGTGATATATGGAAAAATGCATTCAAAACCAAACAAGGACTCCTTGAGTGGCTAGTTATGCCATTTGGTTTATGTAATGCACTGGAAAATTTCATGCGTGTTATGGATAAGATTTTTCATCCATTTCTTGATGAATTTGTGATTTTGTACTTAGATGACATATTAATTTTCAACAAAACAAGATAAGATCATGTCTTTCATGTGAATAGAGTGCTTGATATTTTGAAGAAAGAGAAATTGTTTCTTAAGATGTCAAAGTGTGGGTTCCGAAAGACTTCTTTGGTCTATTTGGGACATATTCTAGGAGGAGGATAATTGAGGATTGATCCTTATAAAATGGAAGCCATTGTGAATTGGCCCACACCCAAAACAGCAACCGAGGTAAGAATTTTCTTAGGTGCAGCTTAGTATTGGATAAAGTTTACTGCTAACTTTTCTTCCATCGTAGCTCCTATGCGTGCAGTGACAAGTGTGAAGAAAGGATTCCAATGGGGAGGAAAACAACATCAAGATTTTGAAGCTTTAAAATACAAGATCAGTTCAGCTCCAGTCCTTGAATTACCAAATTTCAGACAGCCATTCTAGATTCAAGCCAATGCTAGTGATTATGCCATGGGAAAAGCTATTTTGCAGCATGGTAAGCCTATCGCTTTTCATTCTAAAACTTTTAATGGTGTTGTGACTAATTATCCTACATATTACAAAGAACTATATGTGTTGGTATAAAGTGTCAAGAAGTGGAAACACTACTTGACGGGTAAAGAGACTATTGTGTGTACCGGTCACCAACCATTATAGTACTTTCAGTTGTAAACAAAATTGTAGCAATCAAGACATTTCAGGTGGATGGGATTTATTCATCGGTTTCACTTGGTTATAAGGTACAAGAAAGGTATTTTAAATAAATTTGTAGATATTCTTTCAAGACCAATCATTAGTGCATCTACTTTACTAAAAAATGATTCTATTGTACATGAGATTTACATAGAGCAATATGCACATGACAATGATTTTCAAGATGTGTATGCTAGTTTGAGTGAAGGGAATTAAGTTGAAGAAAAATATTATCACATTTATAACAATTTGTTGTTTCATTTGGGCAAGTTTTGTATTCCACAAGCAGAGAGGCTAAGTGTCATGAGAGAAGTTCTTTCATCTTTTATTGCTGGGAAATATGGGGTAAGTAAAATAGTGGCACATCTGCAGAGTATTGCTATTGGCCTCACATGATAGATAGTGTGTCACGTTTTATAAGAGGTTGTTCTATGTGTGCAACAAGTAAGCCTAGTAATAGGAAGCTTGGGTTTTACATGCCACTACCGGTACCATCAAGGCCATGGGAGAGTGTCTCCATGAACTTTGTTGGAGGTCTACCTATGTCAAGAAAACAATATGATTATCCTTATGTAGTTGTGGATAGATTCAGTAAAATGTGTATACTTATGCCATGTAAGAAAACCATTACTACTGAAAAAACTGTTGAACTTTATTTTCAACATTTTTGGGTTCATTTTGGATTGCCAACTTCTATTATTCATGACAGGGATTCCAGGTTCATTGGGAATTTTTGGTCAAATCTATGGAGTATGATGGACACAAAGTTGAAAAAGAGTACTGCGTTCCATCCACAAACTAATGTTCAAATCGAGGTGGTGAACAGAACCGTGGTGCATCTATTGAGAGGATATTGCAGCAAACATCCTAAGTTGTGGGATGAACAATTGCATTACATTCAACACGCTTACAACTGGGCAAAGCACTCTTCAACTCAAACATCACCTTTTGAAGTATGCTTTGGGTATTTCCCAAAATCGCCATTAGACTTCATCTTTGGGAAGGATGTTGTAATAGATGGCCATAATGACATTTACACGGCTCGAAAGGTCATTGAGTAAATGTATATTATACATCAACAAGTTCAAGAATAGCTTGAGAAAAGTCAAAGAAAATACAAAGAGAGGCATGACAAACACCGAGTTGATAACAAGTTTCGAGAGGGAGATGAGGTATGGTTGCACATTAGCAAAGAAAGGATGTAAGGGGAAGGTAAAAATATCAAACCCATTTTCTATGGTCCATTCAAGATCATAAAGAAAGTTGGTAATAATGCATTTCAACTTGACTTTCCTTCTTATATGAAAATGTATTCATTTGTTAATGTTAAAAACTTACGCTTGTATGAGCCACCTTTGATCGATGATCAAGGAAGTGATGTTCAACTAAATTCTACTGAATATATCTCTCCAGAATTTCTGAATGAGCTCAAGGAAGATACAATTCTTGACAGGAGGAAAAGAGCATCCAGGAGGGGAAGTGTTCACTACCTTCGAGTTGAGCTCAAAGGAACTAAACCAAGCAAGGAAAAATGGATGGAGGTTGGAAAGGTGAGGGAGATGTACCCTCATTTATTGAACAGATAATCAAGTCTTTTGGGGTCCAAAAGCTTCCCAATGTGGAGGGGTGATCAGGAGTTCATAAATTTTGCTCAAAATTCAATTTTACATGATTGGGTTGAAACCAGGATGGTTGCGTAGATCTCGTTTTCCTGATTCCAATGATTCAAATGGTTCAAAAAAATGATGTTGTATGAGGGAGATATCTTGTTCTAATAGAAATGCTAAACATGTAAATTTGCGATAGTTTGACCAAGTTTTACTGGGATGCACAGTTAGCAAATGGGTGGATGTACAGCCAATAAAAGGGAATATTCTAAGGAATATTCCTTTCCTTAGAACCAATCAGGGTGTGACAAGTGTCGATTCATTATTGGTCGAATGCGTTTGGTATGTTTTCAGAGGGCCAATCACAGGGTGCCACGTGACCAACCCTGAGGCCGCCATGTGTCCTTGGAATGACAGTGTAAAATTTTGGTGAGGTCCACAGGGTTCAACCCCACGACCTCCCTCTGGGAATGTGGAAAAGTTTCCAAATGTTCTGCATGTTGATTCTTAACCATCATAGTTCATGGGTTCTATTTAAGTTTCAATGCAGTGGAGTTTGGGGGTTGGGGATCGCCGGTGGTCCCAACCCGTCAGCGGTCCCCGGTGGTATGTCACATGGCACATGTTTAAAATGATAATTGCCCAACCACCGTTGTAATTAATGTCACCCGCAACGGTTTTAACACTTGTCACATTGAAATGGTTATTCCATTCTCAGCGCGGTCTATTGCTAACCACCATGTCAACTCACCACATAACTGTCGTTCAAACTTATCACCATGGTTTATGCTCGGAGTTCCACTAACCATTGTGTTATCCATGGGGTTTGGGGTTGGCATGTGGCCACCCCAACCGCCAACATGTAATTCCATAGTTTAATTCACTGGAAGGTTTGGAAAACATGCTTTTTGAGCAGAAGTATCTAATTTAACTCCAGTTAAGTGGAGTTCTCAACTTTTAGTGGAGTTTTTCTAGGTGTAATTGGGAAAAAGAGTAGGATACTCAATTTTCACCCATTCTGAGCGAATGAAGAGTCATTTTTGGCTAATTAGATCATTATGGAGCCATTGGTGTAGAGAAAAAATCCATTAGTGCAATGCAAATACATGTATTTGCAAAATTTTGAGCATAATGAAAGATGGAAATGCCATTGGGAGCTGGACCAGAAGATGTAGCCCAGGAGGGGTGAACTGCTTCATCATGCCCACTATGAAAATTTCATGTGGTGACTTATTTCTATGTTTTACACTACTGTTCAATGTTATTTAAGCTTGTTTTATGCTTCTAATTCACCTAAAATCATCTACAATTCATGGATAAACACCTCAATCCTTAAGAAAAATAATGAACTAATTATGCACATGTTTATAAACTGAAAAGAAACTTATCACAACAAAACTAATATAGTCAATTCAGATCACTGGAATCCAAGGAACTAAAGGCCGCGAGGGTTCTGGTGTTTTTGGACATCCATGGAGGCCTTTGGAGTGAAAAGGAGATTATTCATATGGAAGAGGCACACATTCAAACCTTTAAATACAAAGGAATACCTTTCAAGCGTAGACGTTTTCACAAGAATGAAAACAATGTGCTTCAATGCCATGTTTCATTTAAAGGAAAGTATATAGTAAAAAGGGTTCATGCCCCTACCGAGAGAGGAAATGATATTTTAGCTGAAGATGATAGAGGGAACTCTTCTCTACCATCAAAGGACAAAGGGACAAACCCAATGGGCACATCTATGAATCCTTCTCAAGGAACCTTCTTATAGGTTGCTTTCTCGGTACATGTAGCCAAGTATATGCATCATTATATAGGATAATACTTAGACCTTCCACCACCGATATTGACTCATAAATCAATTATGTATTCTCTCCACCCCCCTCTCTAGTTTTATGCTCAATAATAATGATATTATAGGTTTAAATTCTCCTACCCAAGGGTCATCCTTGGCTAAGACATATGTCAAACTACCTCCCTTTCATATGGTTCTTAGTTATGCTAACTTTCCCCTCCCACCCCCTGTCACATCTGATTCCCCTCTTCCTATTACTTCCCATGACAAATAATCCTCCCTCTTGGGGTCCTCTATACCTCGTTATTTATTTTTCCTCCAAACCACCAATCCCTCTCTCTCGCCCAATGGTTTTTCTCTAAATTCCCCTGATATTACCATAGGAAAAGGCAGAGGCCGCCAATAAAAACCTTTTCTATCCCAAACTAAGGCTCTCACGGACATGGCCTCTAGTAGACAACTCTCTAGGAAAATCAAGCTCCCAAAGGGGTTAACTCATTATTATTCTTTCCCTAAATTGCAAGGGTTTGGCGAGCCACCCCCAAGAAAATATCCCTCCACCATGTTCTTGAGCTTGGGGTATTGTTATTCTCCTCCTCCAAGAAACCATGGTGGTGGGGGGTGATATATCCATTTTATTGGAAATTTTATTTCCCTGGTTATGCATGTTTTGTGATGATTGTGGTTCACCATTTGTTAATGTTATCGGTGCCTTCCTGTGGGAAGAATGGATAGATATAGTTGGAGAAAGGAAATAGTGGATTACCAATATCATTTGTCACTGCATATATGAATCAAATGGACTAAATTTATGGGTCATACATGGTGTCACTATACCAAAGAGTGGCTTCACATATAATAGATTTAGGCTCATCTAGAAAACATGGTGGTTGAACAACAAAAATGTCGAAGGGACTAGGTTGTTGATGTAAGACGAAGGAGTGATTAAATGGATCACCCCTACAACAATTTGAAGTGATATGAGACTCTATAGGTTCTTCTAAATGGGGAAGAATAATGGTACTAGAGTCAACACTACCAGGTGCACTAGGAGGCTTGGGTAGAATTTCTTCTCCTCCACTCTCAAATATGGATGCCCCCTTACCCAAAAATTGCGTGGAAATGTAATGGCCATAATGTGTATGTGGTTCGAATGCATGAATTTGAAGTAAGGGGTTGTTGAACCAATTAACCTCACCATGGATGAAGTCTTTCGACTCCACAACATATTGATCATGGGTCAGTTGCAGAAGGAAATATTCACAATGGTGCATATTGTCGTAAGTATAATCAGGCATGGTCATGGATTCCATGATGTCTTCATCTGAATGGAAGATGGGTGGACTGGAAGAAGAGAGACCACTTGATGTGGAGGGTATACCTAAAGCATCATCATGAGAGACAAGGTTCACATGTGCATTGACAACATGAGGGGACGAATGAATAATAGATGGTATATCTACCGATGTTGAGACCTAGGTATCCAATGAAGAAGGTTCAACCAAATTGATATTGTTACACCAATTTTTGGTCATCTAACCATGTATAATTATATGAATCAAAATATGGCATGTAAGACGACTTTTACCATGTAAAATTTCTTTCGCTAATAAATAATTTAATAAACCATAGTTTATTAAGTTATTTCTGGTCCAAATAGAAAACCCCATGAGGAATAATTAAATAAATCCTTATTTATTTGATTTTCCTCTAGGAATAATTAATTAAACCTCTGTTTAATAATATTCCCGGTCATATTTAACCCAATTAATGAGAAATAATTAGATAAATCATTATTTATCTTATTATTCTCTAAGAATAATTAATTAAATCATTATTTAATTAACATTCCTTGTTAAATTTGACTAAATCATTTAGGAATAATAAAATAAATCATTATTTGTTTAATTATTCCTTGATACCATCCTTGAAATAATAAATAAATATTTTATTTGTTTATTTTTTCTAAATAAAGGGATTTAACCAATTTAAATTCCTTTTCCCTCCAACAAAATATAATAAAATATTCCAAGTAGTTAGATCTAAATCTTGGTTAATAATATTTTATTATGCACCATTATCAAGGATAACTCAATATTTTGTTATAAATAGGAGGGTTTTCCATTCACTTCTTACCTTTGATCCTTTTATCATGGTTGGACTTTGATCCTCTTATCATTGTCACACTTTGATTACTTTTATTTTATTTTTTCTTATTGAGTTCCCTTTGAATTCTACACCACTTGGTTATCCTAAACCATTGAGAGAGAAACTATAAAGCTGAAGAATTTGAGGACAGCCAAGAACCCATCTCATTGAGGGGGACTGTATCAGTTCTCTTCCCAGTTGTTACATAATACAAAAAATTCTTTATAATTCTTGTCTTGTCCATTGGATATTTTGGAGAAACTCTTATTTCATTTTTTTGTTTAGCTTATTTATTTGCATAGATATGGGTTTATTTTGCATTTGTTTTGACCATTTATTGCAAATCTAAGAGGTTTGACACCCATATTTGTTGTTAGGGTTGTTTTTCATGTGTAGCTAAAGTGATCTCTTTTCATACACTTGCGTTAAGATTTCATACTAACAATTGGCGACTTCATAGGGTGTTATTCATATTTCCTATGTGACCATCTGCTTCAGTACCTAGGGTTTTTATTTAGCTATTTTTTAGTCTCTTAATGCTTTTTTTTACCTTTTATGCCCTAAAACAATAAAAAGACTAACTTTCGCATGTTTATGGGTGTTTTTCGTGTTGAGAATTTGGAGGGATGGTGATTAATACAAATTATCTTCTTGATAATTACTTGTGAGATTATTTGATTTACTTATGTCTTCTCTTCTTAGCTTATTTATTCTTTCATCAAGTCAATTATCAAAATACAAGAGACACAAAAATTAGGCTCCTCAAGCCAGTTAATAACCTCTCCCTCTTGGAGAGGAAAACCCACGAGAAATTCTTCTTATAGATCTTTCACATGACAAGTACCATGACTAAGACTTAGACCCTTGACCTATGTATGCCTCCAAGAACTCGCCACCGCTTCTTTTCTGACCTTCAATGCTGGTCCTTCTTTCCTGCACCAACCTACACTGTCCTGTACCAGCACTAGAGAATTTGATCTCTAAGTTTATCTTCAAGCACTCCTTGATTATTCAATTATTGGGAACAAGATCATTCAAGATATTATGTTTCACTTCATATATCCTTGAATCTTGAAATATATTGCTTTCCTTTATAGACTGTGATTAGGAAGGTAAATCACATATTTACCTTCCTCCTTTTCTCACACTGTAATTTAGACATTACTTATTATACCAATTATAATGCCCATCAACCTTATTACAATGCAGAATATCATCTGAGTAATTCTCCTCTTTAGATTAGGAAAAATCCTTACATCGTATAGGGTACCAAATTTATTATGATTAGATTGTAGGTGTATTCATCATAGTATGGATTGCACTCTTATTTGTAACTCCTTGTCACTGATCCGCATACATTGTATTAGCACAGTACCCAAAGCTAGATCTGCACCTTGCTACCTCTAACTCGCATATATTCCAGATCTGTTTTTAGGTTGTGGTGTCACAAAGCTATCTGCAATTTCTCTGTCCTTTGGCCCGCACTTATGCCAAAATTTATCATGTTGTAAAGTCTTATATCTATCCACAATCTATCTGTCCTTTGGCCCGCAATTAACCACTGATATCTCAGAGAGATCTGCATTACTTGATGGTCAAATATGTCACAGGTCCTATGATATATATAGTGCCCAGTTCTATATTTTAGGCCGACCCTTCAAAAATCTTGTAGGTTGAATTCACCATTATATATAGGCCGACATGGAGAGAATTTAATCTAGCGTTAATGAGGGATATTTGAGCATCATATAGGTGCTATTTCTTCACGGTATCATCACAAGGTCTTGCAGCATTTTAGATGATTAGACTCTTCATATTTATGACCCTTTATTATATTTATAACTAGAAGACACAACCTAATAAACATCAAAAATAAGTCTATTGACCTATAATAAAACCTTTCTCGTTAAACACATGAAGCGAGCATAAAATAAATAAATTTTATTATCTTTTTCTTCTATTTTACATAAATACATAGTTGCATAGTCAATATGAATAATGATCCTAGTTACACTTTTCAACACTCCCTCTTAACATGGTCCCTTTCAAACTGAAGAATCTCATAATAAATCGGATTGGTAATCAAATATGTATAGCATCATATCAACCAGCATTGTCCTAGTGCAAGGCCTTGAATAATTGCCCCATCTCTCAACGAGACAATGGGCTACAATGCTGGTGAGACACATGAATTATAGACACCATAGTCATTGTCTCTCCAAGGTACATACTCCACCCAGGTGTTCACAAAGTATGACCTTCTTGGAATATTCTTCTCTTGGGTAGCTGGCCCTCAAAGAATATTGGTCCATGACTACTCTTATCTTGAATGCCCTATCTCATTCTCAAAGAGTATCAGATGCCAGATGATTACCCAATCCTCCATTCTGTCTTCCTAGTTGAAGACCAGAATGATGTGTCTATCTCTCCCTCTCAGCCAGGAAGGACCTATTCCACAAGGGAATGTACTCATTCTTATACAAGGAATGTACCTAATCTCATTCTTAGGAGTTACAAAGTTTCTTCCAAGTAATAAACTAACCACCAAACTCCCTCTCAACTAGGGACCCATAACAACAATGGTGAGACACCCAGCTACTCATGAAGAATTCCTACCCTCGAAGTCATGGATTGAAGAATCTTCAACTTTAGCTTCATAAGACACAGATCATACATCACTTTTATCCATGAGTCATGTCATCTACCAGAAAGTTATTCTTCATTATTTCTCATTTGGTCCACCTTTATGCCATGTTGTTTTCCTTCAAACCATCTCCAAGGATCTTACATCCTTTCACATGATTGGAAACCCTGCATATATTTATCCAGATAAACATATACATATGAACTTTCAAAAGTTACCTGAGTGATGATCTTTCACCATTACATCTTCCTGTAGGCATCGATATCCTCTATTCTGATTGACACATCTCCAAATGATATATTTTTTCAAGGGTCTTATATTTACTAGTCTTCTATTAGAGTCTACATATCCTTCTAGGAGATATTCCAATCACATCTTCTTGGCTTCCGGATGATAACTACCTCTTGACATGGTTGCACTTCATGATCTCTTCCTTTCTACACATATTCATTCCCAGGAACTTCCAATTTCCAGTTCCTTGTTCATATAAAATCACCTCATATTCCATATGAGGATATATTATGTTGATTTCATATTTCAGTGCACTGTGAGAGATCCTTCTCCATAGATCATACTTATAAATATAGAATTTGATTACCTGCAACCATATGACATGACTTCATAGCGTCTAGTGTCAACATATAAATATATATACCTCATACCTTTTTCCTTTGAGTCATCCTGTAGAAATTTTTACTAGAATGAAGAGCTTCATTCCCTTGACCTTCTCCATCAATATGTCATCACATTCCAGAATTTTGTAGCATAGAATTCTTGATGAAACCTTTCTTCTTTATTCCTAATTAGTGAATCCATAGAGAACTCCATTAGAAGATGTCAGCACCAATTTCCATGATGACCTTTGATTTTGATGACTGCCTTCCATCAATATTGTAATCAGCGAGGTTTTCTAGGAGTTGTTTCACCAAGAGCTCTTACCATGCTTTCATCATGATGTCATTAATTAAATTTCTTCCTATCATAATATTTGACAACCAATATAAATCACTTAAATAGGAAGATGATCTCAATCATAATAGAGATCTCTCGATTCTTATTTCTTAGATTTATTTGTATTAGGTTCTTCCCTTATATCTGTGACATGGGATTCTTCCTTTTTCCTCTTGTCCTTTCTAGATTTAGGACATTATCTTTTATAATACCCAAGTTCATTACATCCAAAGCATCGTACTTTGTCCATATTTCTTCTTTTATTATGAGGACCAAATTTTTCGAATCTTCCTTTCTTCTTGGATGTGGCTGCAAAGGTTTGATTCCCTTCACTTGATCCTATATCAGCTTTGGCTTTCAATCTTGTTTCCTCTATTTTACATAGATACCATAAATCATGGAATGGTGTTTCTTATTTCTTCTCGTATAAACTTGAGGTGAAGTTTCCCCATTCTTCTGGTCAAGAATTTAGCACCACCGTAGTCATCTCAGTGTCAAACATTATTCTCCCAGTTCCTACAGTTGGTCTATTATTTCAGAAATCCTCATAAAGTATGAAGTGATTCCTTATTCTCTTGACAATTTCATTTTATATAGTTCTTGTCTTAGATAGATTGCTTCTCTTGCAGTCCTCAAAGAGAATAGATCCACCAGTTTCTCATATATTTCTTTTGCAGACTTTAGTTTTGATACATATGGAATGAGTGAGTCCTTAATGGATTCTATGAGAATCCTCTAGGCTCTAATTTATTCCTTCATGTATTTGGCATGAGCTGGAGCATCTTCTTTTTAGGGTTGAATGGTAGATCCTTCGATGTAGTCCATAACTTCTTCTTCAATTAGATTCAAATCTGTCCTCTTCTTCCATGCACTGAAGTTTGATGACCCAAACAATTTGTTGCTATCTTTACAATAATTCATCTTGATAGATTTAATTAATGTCATAGATACTTACTTGAGTAGAGTGACTTGTAGCTTCCTTGATGATGAAGTATATCTTCAAAATATTATGATTCTTCCACCAATGTCTTGAATGTAAAGAAAATATTATTTTCTTGAATGAGTTAATCCTTTTAATGAGATAGCTTGAGAATATTCCTTGTAAATTGATTTTACTTTTCAATGAAAATTTTTATATTCACTTCCTTGAGTGTATCCTTTTCAAGTAGCCCTTATGATCAACACCTTAGCTTTGATTCCATGTTGAGAATTTGGAGGGATGGTGATTAATACAAATTTTCTTCTTGATAATTACTTGTGAGCTTATTTGATTTACTTATGTCTTCTCTTCTTAGCTTATTTATTCTTTCATCAAGTCGATTATCAAAATACAAGAGACACAAAAATTAGGCTCCTCGAGCCAGGGAAAACCTCTCCCTCTTGGAGAGGAATACCCACAAGAAATTCTTCTTATAAATCTTTCACATGACAAGTACCATGACCAAGACTTAGACCCTTGACCTATGTATGCCTCCAAGACCTTGTCACCACTTCTTTGTCGACCTCCAATGTTGATCCTTCTTTTTTGCACCAACCTGAACTGTCCTGCACCAGCACTAGAGAACTCAGTCTCTAAGTTTATCTTCAAGCACTCCTTGATTATTAAATTATTGGGAACAGGATCATTCGAGATCTTATATTTCACTTCATATATCCTTGATTTTGGAAATATATTACTTTATTTTATAGACTGTGATTAGGAAGGTAAATCACGTATTTACCTTCCTCCTTTTCTCACACTGCAATTTAGAGATTACTTATCATACCAATTAGAGTACCCATCAACCTTATTACAATGCATAATATCATTCGAGTAATTCTCCTCTTTAGATTATGCACAGTCCTTACATCGCATAAGGTACCAGCATTATTACGATTAGATTGAAAGTGTATTCATCATAGTATGGACTGCACTCTTGTTTGTAACTCATTCTCACTAATCCGCATACATTGTATTAGCACAATACCCAAAGACAAATCTGCACCTTGCTGCCTCTAACTTGCATATATTCCAGATCTATTGTTACATTGTGGTGCCACAGAGTTATCTGCAATTTCTCTGTCCTTTGGCCTACACTTATGCCAGACTTTATAATGTTGTAAAATCTTAGAGCTATCTGAAATCTATATGTCCTTTGGCCCGCACTTAACCACTAATATCTCAGAGAGATCTGCATTAATTGATGTTCAAATAAGCCACAGGTCCTATGATATATATAGTGCCCAGTTCTCTCTTTTAGGCCGACTTCACCATTGTATATAGGTCGACATGGAGAGCATCTAATCTAGCATTAATGAGGGATCTTTGAGCATCATCTAGGTGCTATTTCTTCATGGTATCATGATAAGGCCTTGGAGCATTTTATATGACTAGACTCTTCATATTTATGACCCTTAATTATATTTATAACTAGAAGACACAACCTAATAGAAATCAAGAAGAAGTCTATTGACCTATAATAAAACCTTTATCATTAAACCCATGAAGCAAGCATAAAAAAATAGATTTTATTATCTTTGTCTTCTATTTTACATAAATGCATAATTGCATAGTCAATATGAAGACTGATCCTAGTTACACTTTTCAACATTCAATAGCTAACATATATCAATCGTGCCACAGATGGTAAAAATTTTCCGAAACCTACCTCCGAGACTTCTGGAAGTGTGTTGGACGAATAAATCATTCTTGCGGACAAGACATGTCTCCCTAGTATCTTACAATAACTAGCAACAAACAAACAGATGAAAACCACTTTCTCTAGATTATATTTGATCTATAATTATCTATAATGAAGGATTTAAGACTTACCTGTAGTCCAACACTGATCGTATTCTTCTTTCATGTCGCTTTGAATAATTCTCCTTTAGGGATATGCAATCAAAAACATGAAAGAATCAGAAGCACTTTCATAATATAGATAAATTAATAAACCATAAACCTATCTTGATGATCAAGGAATTCAAGAAATAAGCCATTTAAATAAACAACTCATTGAGAAAACAGGATCCATTTGTATTATCTTTGATGAAAGAAGGAGCCTTACAACCGTGTTCACCTTGATGTCGTACAGGTCCTTCTGGGGTCTAGAACAAGCGTTTCCTCTACTTGATAATCCTTTGCACTCTCTTGACTAACATACACATGAGTGTGTAATCATTCCCATATGATAATCAATTAAGAGAGTCCGAGTTTCTCCAAAAAGTCTCCTAAAAAAATCTCAAAGCCTAACTCCCCTTGAGGCTGAACTATGGCATCAATTTATAGCAAAAGAGAAGAGGTTGTAGCTCCAAATAAGAAGGGATAGAATCCTATTTCAAAGGGATTAAGTTCCACATACCAAGGGGTAGGCTCCTTTAATGGAGGGATTAATGTACATGAAAGGAGGGAACTTTCCATCAGATAATTGCTTCAAGAAGCTTCCAGATTCAACCAGTTAGGCTTCCAAATTTTACTTCCACCTTCACTTTACCTTTTACAGGAATCCGCACCTTTAATGAAGAAAAAGTGTGGCTGGTTACGCATGTTCTAGAACAAACAGATGCGGCACCGCAGGTAATAATACTAAGAGAAAGTGTGGTACAAGTATTTTTATGACTTTTATAAGCTTTTCTCTCAATTTCAAGGCTTGATTTTAGGAACTTGATGTTGTAGACTTCTAAAGGAGTAATATATGAGTAATGATGGACCCATATAGATAGTAAAACATCATGGTGACAAATTTTAGTGTAACAGATTTCCCCCTAAAGTGCGAAGTCTAAGAGTATTTGAAGAGTGATGTGCTTTATCATTTCGAGGATTAGCTTGTGGACACCCCAGCCGGAATCCTGTAAAAACATTCAATGCAAAACATATATATAAAAATATCATCGTTGAGGTAGGCATTCCCATACTCAGAGAAAAAACTAACTAAATGAAATCTTAACTAAAATGTTCTAGTATATAAATGATTCTAATCTTTCATCAATAGTAGACATAGTATGGATGCAGCCATATGTTTATGAATAGTCTACTGCACAATGAATAATAAAACTCCTCATAGCCTGGATGGTGGAAACTAGATCCAGGGTCTTGATATCTGCTCCACGAACCAGTACGATTCTATGCATGCGATTGATTGTGTCGAAGTCGAACATGGTAGAAGCCACTTGATTACTAGTCAATGATGTGAACTGTTAACAAGTTTGAGAGAAACCACCAATAATGACAATGGCTCTCAAAGTACTCAGTACAATCCATGGAATGTGAATAAATGATCTGAAGTCAAAAATTTCATGGAATCGTTTGATCGAAGGTCAATGATGTAATCTGTCATTGAAGGTGAGAAACCTGCCATAAGGCATGCAGATTCCAAGGTACTGAAGGATTCAAGATCAACTTCCTAGATGATGAGCTATCGTCGATAGAAAGTGATATGTTGTAGGAAAGCCCACAACACGAAACTATTAGATCAATTTTTGTAGAAATATTTTGCAAGGACTGACTCAAGGATGGTCAATGCGAATGGAGACATATGTTTGCAAATGAATGGTTTATTTGAACTGTCCTCTTGAACACATAATGACACTGCATATGGTTTGGTGACAATTTACCTAAGCTAAAACCCAAAAACTGGCTGAAGACTTTCAATATGGTTTGATTAACTGATAAGCAAAGGATTTTCCCAACCCAAGTAGAAGTGTGACAAAATGTGTCATGTTCAAGAGTGGTAAACTGCTTTTTAAACAAAGTGTGACAAACGGATTCATTTTCTCTCTTTTCCCCCACCATTTCTGGCAAGTGCCTCTTTATTTTTGACAAGCTTGAGGAGGATAACATTTTCTTGTTATATAAGTTCATCCTTCGGATGAGTCCAACTTAGTTTAAAATCAAACCCTAAGAAGGAGTGGTCCGTTCCTGTTTGTAATTGACAGGTCCTTTACTGTTAAATTTTAACGAGTCGAGTATAGGAGAAACTCGGTGTTTTTCAATTTTAGGGAGTTAGAAGAAAAAACTTAAGAAAACTCCGTGGGTGTACTTTTTCATAAATTTAGTCTCTCAGGCCCGAAAAAGGATAAAAAAATACAGGAGAGAACTCTATTGACCATGATTAGTCAATGTATACCTTTTTTGTAAATAGTCAATTTCAGTCCGGAAAATGGGTAAAATTATACTGAAGGGACGACTGTTCATTTCCTTTAACGAGTTCGAATAGTAAAGTACTCGACATTCTTTTCATATTTAGAGAGTCTAAAAAGGGCTTAAAATAGAACTCCAAGATTTCTCTTTTTCGTAATTTTCAAGAGCCGGAAAAAGTGATAAAAGTATACTCATCATTTTCTCTTTTCTCGTAAGTTTCGAAAAAGGGATAAAAAATTTACTCATATGGCCGACTTTCAATTTAATTTATAAGCAGGAAAAGATGGAAAGAACTCGACATTTTCGTGTGTTTTACGAGAATGAAAGATAGAAAAATAATCTCAGGATTTTCATGAGTTTAACGAGTCTTGAAAATAATAACCGAAATGGACTGGAGATAGGTTTCATTTTTATACAAGCTTGAAACATAGGAAAAATTATGCTTCAGAGAGGTTTGTTTCATTTTTACAGAAGCTTGAAATGTAGGAAAACTGTGCTTGAGAAAATTTTGAATGCCCCCCAAGCGTAAGTTGCTAGAGCACATGCCCCCCAAGCTTCATTGCATTCAACTAAGCAGACTACTAGTTACTAATAGCTGGATGGAATGAATGTGCACTTACGAGATTAGATGTAAGACTCGACTTTGACTAGGAGAGGATTTGTTTCATTTTTTAATGAGCTTGACGTAGGAAAATAACTATGCTCATTAGAGACCAATTTCATTTTTTAACGAGGTTGACACAGGAGAAGAACCATCCTCATGGAATCTATCAATCTACTCACTACAATCTACCTACATAACCTGTTAATTCATTTTTTAATGAGGTTGACACAGGAAAAGAACTGTCCTCATGGGTCTGTTTCATTTTTTAACGAGGTTGACATAGTAAAAGAACTATCCTCATATCTACTCTCTACAATATACCTAGATAACTTACTGATTCATTTTTTAATGAGGTTGACACAGGAAAAGAACTATCTTCATATTTAAGACATGTTTCATTTTTTAACGAGGTTGACACAGTAAAAGGAACTATAACGAGGTTGACACAGTAAAAGGAACTTTCCTGTTAACCCACTGATTCATTTTTTAAAAGGGTTGACACAGTAAAAGGAACTTTCCTCTTGAATCACTGATTTATTTTTTAATGAGGTTGACACAGTAAAAGGAACTTTTCTCTTGACCAACTGATTCATTTTTTAATGAGGTTGACATAGTAAAAGGAACCTTCCTCTTAACCCACTGATTCATTTTTTAATGAGGTTCACACAGTAAAAGGAACTTTCCTCTTGACCCACTGATTAATTTTTTAACGAGGTTGAAACGGTAAAAGGAATTATCCTCATTAGTGACCTTGTGATGGCTTCCAACTAGAAAAAGGGCATGTCAAGGGACACTCCTCGATCATGGCTTCCAAAAGGTCTTCATCAAATGGAAGAAAAATTCTCTGGAAGGAACACATGTCAAGGGACTCAAAAGAGATAATAAAATTGCGTTCAAATAATCTCATAGAGTTTTCCATGTCAATTACCAGATCTAAGTCAAAGGAAGTCGAGAAAATAGTGAGACACTCGCTTGCATCGGTAACTGAAAACATGGGACTAGTTGCCACATAATTAACCCGTGGTGAGGTAGATACCACCTTAGTATAAGGAACATTGAGGGGTGTCGGATTATTGGTAGTTGAATCAAGACTAGTGAATGAAAGTTGGTCAACATTCACAATGTTTCCATTGTGAGGGAAAGACATCACGCGAAAGAGTGTCGATATGACAGCTTTCATTGCATAGACATAGTCTTTCCCAAGGAGTAAATTGAAATCCAAGGGGGCCTTGAACTACCATAATATCAATACAGACAGTTTTAACTTCCAAAGTAATATAAAACTTAGGAAGGATCCCTAAAGTTTCACTAATGGTTCTGTTAAAAGCTGACAGATTTTGTGTAACAAGCACAAGCTGAGGGGAACCCAAATATTTCCAAGCAGTTGAGGATAAAATACTAATAGAAGCACCTTCATCTACATATGTGCAGCGTACATTCATACCACAAGCCTTCACAATGATTTGGAAAGGGATGGAGGAAGGAAGACGAGGTTCTGTCAGTCTATTCCAATAAAAGGAAAAGACCTCTGTACTTGGAAGGGGTTCTGTAGAAACAGGTGAAATGCCCCTTGGCGTAGAAGAATCTGATGTAATAAGAAGAGCTTGAGTGGTATGAAGTTCACTCTCTACAGGGAGAATGGGATCGACTGAATGTGAAATTGAATCGACCTCTTGATCAACTAATGGATCATCAACCTGAGTGATATCAGTTTCACTCTCTAATGGAAGAGTGGGATTGACTGTGCTTTGAATTAGATCAATCACTCCGTCAGTTGATGGTAGGTTGGGAGAAATTTGATGGTAACTGGTTGGAAGTTTTTGTGGTAACCATGTCAGGTGCCAATGTAGGTAATGGTCCTAATGTTGGTGGTAGCCCCGAAACTAACTCTAAAGTTTTTACTAGTATAACTAATACCAAAACCATCCTAGCTACTCCCTTGATACTTTTTATGGCAGGTTTGAGTCTCCCCAATTTTAGCCAATTAATTAACAACCCTATACACCATGATCCAGGTTGGTCTATTATGCCAACTAAGATTCCTTAGACATCCCTAAGTTTGAAGGAAATGCTGGAGAGGACCCTACTGATCACATCGGCTCCTTCCACATGTGGTGTTCATCCAATTCTATCACTAATGACTCTATCCATCTTTGGTTATTCCAACGTATGCTCATTAGAGATGCTGCAAAGTGAAATGTCGAAAAAGCCTCTGCCTCTCATTATACTTTTGTGAATCTTGCGAAAGTGTTTCTGTCCTGATTCCAGTTACCTCTTCGATATGATACTGGTACCGCATTGTTGACTGCATTCCATCAAAATTCTTCCACTCGCCTTTTTTACGATGTCCAAGAATGTCGTAGAAGGAAGAGCTTATGTAGAGCTCCCACATTCGACGACCGTGTCTATATAGATTGGTTTCTCAGGACGCTTTTTCCCTCTATTGGTAAATATGTTGCATCTCACTTCCCTCAGAAAGAGGAAGAAGCTCTCCAAATCGCATTGAAATATAACCTCATCTACGCCCAGTCTGGCTATGTTTATACCATCTTACTAGATCTTTCTAGACCTGGTGGTACCAACGTGCCAGGGGAATATCATGCCACCTATGGTACCTTTGGATCTTTCTCACATCTGTATACTCACCCTCTCATGGGTTATGGTTTCGCTCGGAAAGGGGCCAACTCCTCTAGCACTTATCCCCCTCCCCACAACATGTATCTAGGAAAAAGCACATTTTCCCCATTGCGTTAACCAATGCTGAGGCCTCCGGTTGCTCAACCCATTTTCCCAAATGTTTCTCAACTTCCTTTTTATCCTTATCAACATCCTGGTGCTCCAGCCCCTCCGGCATTAGCACCCTAGCCTCCTATGCCTTCTCAACCTCTGCTGTAGTAGCCACCTGCCCCTCCGAGTCAAGTGTATTCGAAGAAGAGCGTGACCGATCCTCCAAAATCTAAGAAAAAGAGGAAAGGCAACCAAAATAAACTGGTGCAAGCTTATCAAGGGCATCAACCTAATCCGCCAAACACTAACAACCAACAAAAGGGCACTCAGCCCAAGAAGGACAGGCTTCTTTTTTCAAACAAGCCTTGTTTTTGTTGTGGTGTATATGGCCATTATACTCAAGATTGTCCCTTTTTACCCCAAATGCATTAGTGTTGGGAAGCACACGCATCATCTAGAGGATAACAAGCTATGGTTTCAACTCCTCCAAATACTGCACCTGTTCAACTAGTTGTTTTTACTGATCCTTTTCCTCAGCAAGGATATGTGGCTACCCAACCCCCTCAAGGTTAGGCTGCCCCTCAAACCTCTCAGTTCGGTACCTATGATTACTAGATTCTCATGATTAATTCTGAAGTGGTTAATACTGCTAATGTCAACCTTCAAAATCAGTCGCACCAATATGGCAAGCCTCCTGCTTCCTCAGCAATCGAATGGCAAAGAAAAGTTTCCACAGAGTCTAGTTTGACACCTGATATCCCTTTACAGATATCTCGGCCATAAGCATAGGTCCTTCCCAAGATCCACATAGGGCCATTATGCTGAACTACTGCTTCTTGAAAATCCGCCCATAATTACAACATAATAGATGACTTAGCACAATATCCTGCTGCTATGTCAATGGTGGAGGTCCTCCGGTCATGCCCTTCACAACGTAAAGCTCTATTATCTGCTCTAGGCATTGTGGATACTTCAGATGATCATTTTATTGTCTTTGATGTTGACATCAGAACATCCCCCTTTACCTTCATCCGTCGCATTCCAAATACTAGTTAAGATTCAGAATTCCCATGTTTAGCGTTGTATCATTGATGAGGGTGCATCCACCTATGTGATGTCCACTTTTGTTTGGAAGCAACTCAGATCACCTGAGTTAGTCCCATCCACCATCACTTTGCATTCTTGGGATGGTCACTCTTCTCAGCCCCTTGGCATGTCCGCTATTGTCCTGTCACTCTTGCGGGGAAGTGTTATAACATCATTTCTCACCTTCACATGATTCATGATTGCTTTGATGGTTTTGGGCACCCATTCCTACAGACTTGGACAAATTCACTTAAAAACAGTGTAAAAATCCCCATACGCGACTATGCTCGTACTTTTCCGCGTGTATACGCGAGTCCAGCTGCACTTTTCCGCGTATGCCATTAAAATTATGAAAAAATATATAATTATTCCCTATTTTCGGGCTGGGTTGATGGTTACTCAGGTAGTTCAACCACCCTAGCACGTGGCCAACTGTTTCCAACTGTTGAAACTACTTGGAGGGAGTATAAAAACCCCTCATGTGTATGGCCTAAGGGAGAGAGAGAATTATTGATATTATACTCTGTTGGATCCAAGTCTGATTCCCCGTGCCTCCTTCACTTTCCCAGTTCATTACAGGAAACCCTTGTTTCCTTGAGATGCTCATCTCCCTATATATCATCTCGTATGCACTAGTTTGGAAGGAGTCTTAGCGAGGCAAGGGCGGGACGGATCCGGACGACGGTCTGCTCGAAGATCATGGAAGGATTCAGGTGATCTCTCCACTTGTTACTTTTGTACATGCTATTTATAATACAGAAGTACCATCTTGTTCCCGAAATATACGTGTTAGTGTGTGCTTACATATATGAGAATATTTGTTATTTAAGCATTCATTATGGTTTATTTAATGTTATATATGGATTTCACTAACATTTAGAGTAGATATATGCTGTACAACCAGTTCTGCGTGCTTGTTTCTTCTTGTATTTCGGGTTAAGAAGGAAGGACGGTTGCTGGGGGTTTGGACCCCACTGGATCTACTTCAACCGTAGGACCTACGGGTAACTTCCTCGATCTACTCTATTTAGTTTTTCTGAACATGCATGTTTGTGTGAGTCCTTCTTAAGTAGCATGCCCCTGCTCTGTGGAGGTTGTAACCCAACGAACCTCTAGGGTGATTTTCCCCGAAACAGGAAGATTGTTTGCATTAACATTGAAGTCGTTGATGCCCCTTTGGATTACAATACCCTATTGGGTCATAGCTACACCTATGCAATGTTTGATATCACACTTGCATTTCACCTTAATATGTGCTTTCCTGACAATGGAAAGATCATTACCATTGATCATTTGAAATATTATGAACCGAAGTCTCAGATCTTCCCTGATTCTATCATATCTTCGATGGTCGATAAGAAATCAATCACACCTCTTACCAGTGTTTTTCTTGGAGTCTATAAAGATTCAACCTTACTTGGTTCAATCCTTGGTCCCCAGCCTCTTGTCATAGATCCTATCTCGTTGAATGTTTGCATGATGCAATCATCTCAGACTAGCAATAAGTGGTCTGGTTCAACCACCCATCAGCCCAAGCCTCTGCCAGCTGTTGGTGATCCTCGGCGTGCACAGAAGACCTTCCTCTGTGGTGTCTCTTCCAATCCTTACCAGCCAAGAATGGTTCCCCTAGCCTTAACTGGTTGGGGCCATTATTCCGGTGGCTACCCCTCTAGTCAGATACCATTTCTAGCTCCCCCCTTTGGAGTATTTTCGGTACCTGTTATGGCTACGTTGAGCCTTCCCAATTTGACCCTGGGGATCCCAGTCTGGTACATCGATCCCCTAGCCGAAACCTCACCTGGTTAGCTCAAACGTTATACTGCTTTTACCCTGGTCCAACCGGTCGCCATGACTCCTACCTTTGCTTTAGTGCCTTAGCCACCTCAACAGGAGTCTACTCCTATTGCGAAAGCATATGGTCAGGGGGGCAAAGCCAGAAAGAAGGAACCTAAGGATAAGGCTACCCAAACAACTCCTACTCCTCCTAAGCCTCTAAATAAGTCACCTCCATGCGTTTTGTGTGATGTTATTGGGCATGCCACCCATAATTGTCGTGAACTTCCTCATCTCAAACCTGTGGTCAACGAGTCGTTTCTTGAATCTGATATCCCAGAGGTCCATGTTACCTTACCAGATTTAGCTAAGAAACACAAACTATTGTGCACAAACCACCCTTATGCTTTGTGTGATCTTTATGGCCACTATTCTCACCTCTGTCCTCATCTCGACGACTTTCACAACACCATTGAAGCTCTTCGCGAAATAGAGACCGCTCATAGTGGATCATGTACCCCTCTACTTGTGCTTTTTGCTTTGGTAGAGCCAAAGGACATTGTCATACCTCCTCCCAATTTCAAGATGACGGAACCTTCAACCACCATCCTTTATCTGTCATCATCCATGAGATCCTTGGCATAAAACCCCTCCGTGGTATTCCCTTCTGTTTCGACTGAACCTTCTTCGACAATCACTTTGGGCTCAACATCGGTAGATGTTTCATCTACTAGTTCTTCGTCTACCCTTCGTAGAGATGCATGTGCGGTCTTGCCTCCATGATACCTCACGTAGCCTTGTAACCAATGGTCTTTCTTCGCCATTCTCAACATTCCCCCCATATTTCACTATGATGAAGACATTATGGAAGCAATGACCAACCTTGACTTTCCTTGGGATGATATGCACCACTGTGCATACTTCCTTCCACAATAGTCCCTTGACTAGTATGTTGTGAATTCTAAATAATTCATCTCAGATGAGGTCGATCAGTTTAGAAATCCCATTCCTGCACTTGATGCTTTCGACGAAGAAAACATTGCCTTGGGGGCACCTAATGCCCCAGAAGAAATTGAGGCTTACTCCAAGCTACTCAAATAATTTCGCAATGTTTTTGTTAGGTCCTATTCAGAGAGGCTTGGACATGATCCTACCACTGTTGACCATCATATCGACACATGCCCTGATGCCTACCCTATCCATCACAATTTGATACCCATTTCTCAACGAGAAGCTCTTAAAACCACAATTGATAAGTGCTCAAGCAGGACAACTTCCCTGCACCATGTATCGACCATATCTTTACCAAGTGTAAGGGGTATAGAAATTTTACCCATAGCATACGGTAGGGTCTCGTTTTGCTCCAGTCTCAAGGTGACTAAGTATGCCATTATTTGTAATTTCTACATTGTAAATATTTTCAATTTTAAATGGTTTAAAGAATATGTGCAAAAAGAAAATCAAAAGACGACCTATCAAAAAGAAAATGAATATGAAGGAAAAAGTCAAAAAGAAGAAAAATTAAAAAATAGTAACAAATAGTAAACCAAATTTGATCACTATCAAAGTCTCTCTACAACTATCACCATTCCTTCCTCATTGTAGAGATTTTACTCGAGTCTGACCTCAGCCCAATGTTAACAAAAGCCACCAGACGTTGCTGGAAATCTAAACTAGAGTTAAATCATGCCTCCCAGAAGGAAAGCGAGACAGATTCTCTTGAATCACTTGCTCCCATGTTCCATCCCTTGATTGACCTTGATCATATACCTCTGGCAGATATGAACTAAAAAATCCATGAAACCCTTTGTGAGTTAGAATTTCAAAATGTATTTTTGGCTTGAAGACAAATTTATTGAAAAGACTAATGACATTGGACTTTGGGAATCTGATTTTCCCCATTATATCTTTCCCCACACCCACAGTGTCCTTGAATTCATAAGGAATTATCAAGCTTGCTATGTACCCAGTGAGAGAGTTATTATTGCCCCTTCAAGAGATATTTTAATCACCATAACTCCTCAAACCATAAAACAAATGATGCAGGCCCCCATTACAGAGAATGCCACTCATTTTTCTCAAGAAGAACTCATTGAATTATATCAAAAGCTAGAATTTAAAAAAAGGGCTAAAACTCTTGATAGTTTTCTAGCTAAAGATGCCCAACTACCTAAGAAGAACCCTCCCTATCCATATTCCATGTTCCTTGAGAGAAATAATCATATCAGTACAGTTTTCTCCTACCTCCTTGGTTATTACTCATATCAGTGGGTAGATGAGGCCATTATAGGATTCCTTTCCATTTTCTCCATAGATTCCAAGCCTTTTGTCTTATTCGACTTCATCCAATTCCTTGCAAATTCTATTCATGTACAGTTTGTCAAGTTCCACACTGAGGAGGTATTTAAATATGCATTTGTTTTAGTATATTTGTTTTTATATTTTTAGGGAGACAGGTTCAAATTTTCACTGTAGAAGTTGGATGATGATGGAAATCAAAAATCTATCATCGTCTGCACTACAATGGTGATGAAGGAGCAGAAATAATACTCATACAAATAGTTCATAGAACTGATTGTACATCCAACACTCAGTCTTCCCAGCAGCAATTCAAAGCCAAGAATTAGTGAAGAAATCAGGAAATTCTTGCAGTTTTTAGACCAAACTAAAACAGAAGACTAGTACCTTTACCAGAATTATAGATAGCTAAGTATTTATGGATGTGAGCTTGCCCCATATAAGCTCCCAAAATTCCTCCCAATGAGGATTTTTTCCCTATAATACATCAGGAAAATTCTCAATGCTGATGAGGTCCATTTTGTATATGCCAAGAAGAAATCTCAATTCAGAATCAAAACAAAAATAGGACCCTTCATTTATAATAGCAAAGCAGCAGGGGAGGAAGCAGAAATATTACTGAAAGAAATGAAATTCAACCTCAGTTTTACATGGTCATATGATCCATTAGGTACCAACTCCAAAATAAGGGTAGAGAACAAATCTACACTTCATACCCATAGACCGGTGAAACAATGTAGACTGGCTAGAGTGGTGAGAATACTGCATAAAAATTTTGAAGAACAATTTGTGTCAATTTCAACATCACAGACCCCTATCCCATAGGAGAAAGCACGAAAAATGATCAGAGAAGAAGAGTCGACTTCAGTGACTGACACTTACAACAAAGAGTTCAAAATTATGTACAGAAAGAGGACTAAATGTAATCCTAAGGTAAATCCAGATAAGGACTCAGAGAAGGAATTCATTATCATCAACAAAGAGATACCTACTTCCTCACAAGTAGGTGGTCAAACCACACTCTCTCCTACTACCTCTACTACTTCTTAGGATCATAAGTAAGCTATTCAAACCAACACAATTGTTACAAGGCAGAAAGAGAAGGCCATTTTTGATACATTCAGGGAGATTAAATTGAAAAATGAAGCTTTTAAGACCAGTACATATAATTAGTTCTAGAAGCATACTTCTAGCTCTCAGAGTAGTCTCTTGTCAACCTTTGACTCAAAGAAAGGCAAGATGCAGATGGCTTTCCTCCAAGCACAAATTCCCTAGCCCAAGACAACAACGATTATAAAAATATTGCATTTTAGTTTGATATTAAAGATATACATCCCATTGATCAAATGGAGATTCATAAGCAGACAGGTGAAATGATTTCATCTACACTCACTAACACTGATATGAGTTTGTCTAAATTGCAAGTTTCTTTGGCTAATATCCAGTCACAGCTCAAGATGGAAAAAATATCTTTTTTGGCCAAGGATTCAAGGATTAAGTCGTTGGAAGACTTAGTAATCAAGATTGGATATGATCCCTCCAATATCAGAGCCGCAGAAGAGGTGATTAAAAAGAAAAATGCTGACATATAAAAATTGAGGAAGCAGCTAAATCTGCTAGCTACATAAGAGCCTTTAGCCAAATACATTGAAGAGAAAAAGTCATAGGAATCAGACATGATGAAGCTCATCATGGAGTAGAATGGTCAACTGAGGTAGATGGAAAAAAATGGAAAATATGATAAAGGAAAAATAGTAGGCTGCCAAGATGTCATTGGTCCCTTTGAAATTTTTACCTCTTACAATTACTCCTACACCCACTCCTTCTACAGCAAGTACAATGGATGGAGCTAAGAAGTTCACTAAAGTAGTGAAAAATCTATTAATCCAGATAGAAGAGATAAATAAGCTTCAGGACCAGGTGAAATTGTTACAGGATCAGAAGTCAGGAAGTGATAACTCACATGCTGTTGAAGCCCAAAGAGAAAAAAAGTTAATAGAAAGGTTGTAGAATTCTGAGAGGGAGTTTAACATTGGAAACACCTTGGGCCAGGTCAAAGAGATAATTTGGATAGATATCATTGAGTCCATTAATGAAATATGGTCCTAAATATAGATCATATTTGAGTAGAAGGAGCTGATAGAGAAAGAAAATGATGCCATTACAAAAATCAAGGAAGAACTTGGAGATAATCCAACCACTGCTAACATCATTATTAAGTTCTTAACTTCCAAGAACAAGTATGAGCTGGAGGAGTTAGGAGTGGATGAAAATACTGAAACAATATTGGAAGTAAAGAAGGTTCTTACAAAGAGAAACCTTATTATACAACTGGAAGAGAAATGTCATAGCTTGGAGATAGTTGTAAACATATTTTTTAGTAGGCTTGAACCTTTAACTCAAAAAGGTCTTCCTTCCCTTTTTGTAATCAATGACAAACTAATACACAAACAATATTATGTAAATAAGTTGCAAGACATTTCGAGAGACACAACTGAGTTTTCAAACATCAAAGGAAATATGACAGGGAAAGCATTCTTGGAGGCCTTAACTCATGATATTTTCATCCAGCATGAGATAAACCATGTTTTTGTGGTAAAACCTACTTTTTCTAAGTATACCGAGGTGGATGCAATGTACAAGAGGGTCATCAAATTAACTATCCCAAATGAAGAGTGATGGGATAAGTTAACTGGGTTCTAGGAGTAAGAGGTAACAAAGAGCAGTCATCTACAGCTAGCTCACAAGAAAACACATCGGACAGCTTTACAGCTAGTGCAACCTACCAATAGGCTTACTCATCAACTAATTCCTTGAAAATAGTGCCAGAAAGCGAGATCACCCACATCGAGGCTATTTTTTGTAACAGTTAGAGTTTATTGTTAGATTTAGGCTAATAATACATTGTCTATTGGGACAACATTTATTGTAAACAATTTTTTAAATTTCAGTATAAATACTTCATTATTTGAAGTATTAGAGGTTTATTTCTGAAAATATTTTTGCCTACTGTGCAAATGTAAATTCCAAGTTTTTGTTGGAGCATCAATAATATAAAGACTTCTTTCAGGATTCATGTGGTGTAATTACCGGTGAAATGTTTCTACTATTTTTGTGTTTTCCATTATTATTTATTTACTCTGTTTATCAGAATTATTAATTGTAAATAGAAAGTGTGATGAATAGGCCATGTTATTTAAAACACCTTATTCTGGCTGCTTTTACAATTTAAATGTTTTATACTTGAAGTCGGATTAAAAAATAATTAAATCCTTTTCAGTCTCAACTAATATTCACTCTTCTACCATATCCATTATTCATTTAAAAATCTTAAAAGAATCCAGTAAATATTACCTAGCTTTCCCTATTACAACTCTTTTAAAAATTGATGAAAAAATCCAGTTTCATGTTTTGACTCCATTTCCCAATGGGAAAATAAAGATTTAATCACCCAAATAAATCAAAATGAAACTATCACCAAGTACAGTCATAACTAGCCTAATATCTATTCAAACAAAGTTAAATCTTAAAGAGAGATCCCTCTCTAAAGCTGGCAAGGCTAGATCCCAGCTTCCAAAGTGGTTTTGATGATGTCTTCTATGATTTATTCTCCCAATATTAGAAATTATAGAATGATAACATAGTGGTGACCATACTGGGGAACAAATTGAAAAAAATGTAATTTCTTTAAAATTCATAGGCCTGGTTAAAGAATTGTATGATAGGAATAATTTAAGATTGGTTTTCTTTTCAATAGTGTAAATAGTAAGTGTGTGTTTTTGCATTTAGATTATAACTCTGGCTCTTAAAAGAGCCTATACTAGAGCTTATCCTGATCCAAAGCCTGCAGAAATTGTAGATGACCCTGAGAAAACACTGAAAAGAAAGAGCTTAGTTGAAAGCCAAGAAAGTTCTAGCCCTCCTCATAGAGCAGATTCACTCCCAAAAGACTTTTTAACCCTGCACGACATTGAGTTTGAGTTATCCTTTGAACAAAGCCTATTTAGAACTAAACCATCCAATTGGACAAACCAGATAGGAGTAGATCAAGCTACATTAAGAAGAAATTCATATGAAGCCCAATATGCTCCCGCTGATATAGAACGTCAAATCCTTCAATACTTTGACAAATCGCAGGGTTTAGTCTCAAGATTAGACCTTTATAATCATGAATCTTATTTCCATCAATCTGTTGAACTTTCTGATTTTAATTCTTGTTTTGAATCACTCACCTCATCAAAATATGTGCATCCTATATTAGCAAGTCCTGCCCCTTCTGTAGTCTCTACAACTACTCTGGTACTTTCCCATAAATCAATAAGCTCTACTCCTTCTGCAGTTTCCAAAACCACTCCAGTACTATCCCACCAAGCATCTCAAACTCCTTCTTATCCCAAATATTCAACTATAGTCCAACCTTCATCTCCACCAAAACCCCAAGTTTCAACTCAGTATTTACCTTTCATCTGACCTCCACCTTTCATCCAAAAACCACATCATATTGTTCATCCTCATATTCCCATAATGGAAGCTAGATATTCTACCTTTGTTCTTTAAGCTCCTTTGGAAAACATGCCACGGGATTATCAAATAAGAATTTCTCAATTTGATGGAAGTGGACCTATCACTACCCAACAACATGTAGACAGGATGAATGACTATTTTTACCTTCAAGAGGTAGATGAGGAGAGTGTAAAATTTAGGTTGCTTGAAAAATGTCTCACTGGAGAGGTAAGAAAATGGTTTAAATCATTACTTACTGCTAGTAGTCATGATTTCACTGAATTTCATCAAACATTACTTACTAGGTGGGATATTAAGAAAAACCCTCTTCAGATTTTTTTTGAATATGAAAGCATTAGGAGAGAACCAACCGAAAGTGTTCAAGACTATTGCACAAGATTCAATCGTGTATATAACACAATCCCTGCTAATATGAAACCACCACAAGTCTTAGCCCTAATCAAATTCCCAGATGGTTTTGAGGCAGACATGGCTTACCATCTTAGGGAAATAAATTCATCCACATTAAAAGAAATGCAAAGGGATGAAGTAAGTGTAGAAGAAAATATGTTAGCAAAGAGAGCTAGACTTAAGAGTGAGAGAATAGTAACTATAAAAGAGGAACCCTCTACTTCTTCTGTTGATGCTAAAATTGATTCCTTAGTAAGAGAAATAGAAATAATGATCAAGAGGATTAATTTGAATGAGAGAGCTCCACCTAGGGAAAATCAACCTACACCTGAAAATCGTAATCAAAACCTTAGAATAAATCCTCCTCAAATTAAAAAAAGAAACTAGAGAGGTTCTGATCACCAAATTAGACCTCCTTTTAAGGAGAACTATGCTGATGAAGATGGAAAAGTAGTGGAAGAAGTAGAAGATAATTAGATAAATCTAATGGGTATCAATGATGATGAAAATGTGTTTCTTATTTAGGAAGAACAAGAGTTGTTTCAATTATCCAAAACTAAACTTAATTTTGAGGAATCAAATGACTATAAGCAAGGATTTGAAAACGCTATTATGGAATTCCATAGACAGTGCAATCTTAGGAGTAAGAAAACATTAGATACTCCAAACAAAAAGACTAATGAAAATCCTATCAAGAAAACTTCTGACACCACTTAAAAAAAAAACGCCAGAAAATGTTGCTATGAAAACGCTTGATAGTTCTAGCAAAAAGGAAATTGACATTCCTGCTAAAACTATTGTTGAGAGTTCTTCCAAAACTACTGAAACAGAAATTCCTACCACTAGTCACCAAAAAGAATATGTGTCAAAATAAATTGCTGATAAATCTGACTTTCTGAACTTAAATAAATTTCGAACATCATTCAATATTGAAAATGAACTAGCAAATCTGAAAATTCCTATCCCTTTGACTGAGTTAATCAATAGAAATCTTTACAAAACTTAAGTTATGAAGGCTTTAAACATAGGAGAAAACAACGATATTGTCAATTTGAATGATGATCGGCCTGAATTATTATTTGGTATAGAAGTAGATGGTAAACCACAAGAAGGAGGAGTTCCTCCATTTTATGTTAGTCTTAATGTTCATGATACAATTCTCCACAATGCTATGTTAGATTCAGATGCCTCACACAATTTGATGCCAAAATATGTTATGGAGAAACTTGGTCTTGAAATTAATAGGCCTTACAAATACTTGTATTCATTTTATTCAAGCAAAGTAAGATGTTTAGGTCTCATTAAGGATCTTTGTGTCACTTTAGCCCAAATCCTAGGTAAGAGTCTAGTAATGGACATGATAGTGGCTAATATTCCCCCAAAGTATGGAATGTTGTTGTCATGATCTTAGGGAGAAAAACTACAAGGTACCCTACAAATGGATATGACATATGCAACCATCCTAGTGTTTCATCAAAATAGAAGATTGTATAGGGAAACCTTAATGAACTATATGTTGAGTAGTCAGGAGAAGCCACATAACCACCCCCTTTACTCCGTTCACTTTGATTTAGATTCCTTCATTTTGTTTAATGATGGGTATATTGATGCTTAGGTCACCGGTGTTGAAAATGATATCTGTAAAACATAAGTAAATCAAACACAGATTGTGCAAAAAAACACTGAAACTGAACCCTTTTGGAATATGAGTTTTGATGGTTCTTGTAGTAGAGCAGGGTCAGGAGTAGGTGTGTGGGTGTCAAATCCAGGAAATAATCACGTAGAAGTTCATTCATATAAAATGAATTTTCAATGTATCAATAACATAGTAGAATATGAAGCACTTTTTTTAGGCTTGCAATTATTGAAGAAATTAGGTGCTAAAATAATTTCTGTTCATGGAGATTTTGAATTGATTATTAAATAGATTAAAGGAGAGTATGCTGAAAAACATCCTAGATTGAGATCATACAAAAATGTTGTGCTTGATTTCTTACACACTTTTGAAGAATATGATCTTGATGTTATACCTAGAAATCAAAATTTCCTTGCTAATGGTCTGTCTTTTTCAGCTAGCACATGAAAAAATTCTCATCCCAACAAACAATATACAGTAGAGGTCAAACACCATCCAGCTGTACCAGAAAACATGAGGTATTGGTAGGAAATTGGAAATGGTAAACATATAGAAAACTTTCTGCAATCCAAAGACGAGTATGAGGAAAATAACATTGATTTAGATGGTCAAGTAGGATATCAGATGGTTGTGCATAATAATGTAGTTGATCAGTTTGATGAATTAGATGTAAATATTTTTGTAGATAAAGTTGTACATAAATTAGAATTGCATGAATTGATCAAGAAAAATAAGAATTTGAAGTACTTCATCTTAAAGATAATATTTTTCCGAGAGGTTTAGTTCCATTAGAAGAAATTTTTTATTTTAATGATGTAGAAAAAAAGCCAAAAATAGAGCCCACAGGGGCAGATGTAGAAGAATGTAATATAGGTAGTGAACAAAAACCTAAAATGATAAAACTTTCAAAATTAGTGCCTACTGTCATAAAACAAGAATACATATCTTTATTCAAAGAGTTTGTGGATTTCTTTCTTGGAACTATGAGGATCTTAAAGCATATGATACTAGTGTCATACAACACAAAATCCCGGTCAAGGAAGGTTAGAAACCATTCAAACAAAAGCTTCGTAGAATAAATTCTGTTATGATGCTTTTGATTGAGAAAGAGGTCAAAAAGATGTACAATGCTAAAATTAAATTCCCTCTCGGGGACTCTAAATGGGTATCTAATATAGTACCTACTAGGAATAAAACTGGAGAAATCTGGTTATGTATTGATTTTAGAAATAATAACAAGGTCTCCCTGAAAGACAACTACCCTTTTCCCAATATGGACCATATATTACAGAAGGTAGTAGGGTCTAGTAGGATATCCTTGTTAGATGGGTTCTAAGGCTATAACCAGGTCCTAGTACATCCTCATGATCAGGATAAATGAGCTTTCACTACTCCATGGGGGACTTTCATGTATGTGAAGATTCACTTTCGGTTAATGAATGTTGGGGCTACATTTCAAAGAGAAATAGATATTGCCTTTGCTGATGAGATTGGCCATTTTATTGTGATTTATCTTGATGAACTTACTGTATATTTAGTGTCTGATGAGGAACATTTGATACATTCAAGAAGAGTGTCTGAAAAGTGTAGAAGATTTGGTATCTGATTAAATCCCAAGAAAAAATTGTTTGGCCTTGAAGAAGGTAAGCTTATTGGTAAGTCAGGACCATTGCTTCCAGGCTGATGAACCTATCAGACTTCACCTTCTTCATCACACCACCGTTATATGGTTGTCGCCTTTTGAGATTAAAAGGGGAGGGGGGGTTAGATGGATCCGTGTTGAGATCATTGCCAAGAGTAACACCCCTCCTGTATCCATAATCCATGTCTCTATTTGTAGCTCCACTTCAGTTTCTTTACCAGTCACAAATGTGACTTTCTTATCGTTATTTCCCATTGGTGTGGTGGGCTTCGCACTAGTTGTCCTTGCCTTCACTGAGCCTTCAGTAAGCAGACTTAACCAATTGCTTGTCCATTTAATCATGATGGATTCCACATCCTCTTCTACAAGGTACGAAAAATCGTACTAGACCCCAGCGAGGTCCTTCTTTGCCTGAATATGGATGTGGTAGAAGTCTTCTTTGAACTCTGTGATCTTCCAATACCGATTCACAATGATGGGTGATAATTGGAGTTTTTAGTTAATCATTGTTCATAGACTCACCTCAAATCCAACCCAAAAAAAATTATTTTCTATGACCCTGGTTGGCTCTGTCGAATACCATAATGAGGCATATCTCATAGCCTTGCATAGATCGGGGTTCGCTCTAGAGAAATATGACTCCTCGGTCTCCCTCCAAGCCATTAATGCAATGAGGAGTGAGAGCCATGCATAGTGGAACTACTTTTCCTCTTCTTGAGTTGCTCTACAATCGACAAGAAAATATCTACATAAATAACATACCCATATATAAATAACACCTTTGGCGCACTCCGTAGCCAAGGATATGACCAGAACAAAAGCCTCCTCTCCATGGCTCTTTCTCACAATTTTCACTGCTAAAATGTGCACGAAGAAGCCCACGGTTCTATTAGAAATGGAGTTAATTTAATAACCCCAGGTTTCCTTCATTACATTGAAACATTTCTTCATTTGTTCCCTGATATGTTTGTCCTAATATTTGTGCATGGAAGCTTCTCCAGGGTCCAATCCGAGACAAGGAAGGGTCGTAATATTCCTTATGATCATCACATAAATATGGATCTTCTTCCCTATCCACAAAATATCATCGTGCACCAATGGAAATAGTTGCTACACACAAATAGTGTTAGCAGAATCATCGGTATTTTTATGCGTCTGTTCACATAGGCACCCGAAGATCTCCTCCCCCAACATAGAATTGGTTACCAGTTCTTTCCAAGTGGACTGTTTGTAACATTCTCGGGCTTCTTCCAACTATGTTGCCCAATCAATCTATACCAATGTTCTTGTCTCCTTGGTAACTCAGAATACTCCCACATTGACTTCTTGAAGAACCTCATTAATACACTCCTAGCCATCGTTGTGCGCTGCGTGATACCTCGCCACTATGAGGGAAGAATCATGCACTCATCTATATACTAATATTCTAACTCATGTCATCTGTGCTCAGTCACCCCACTCAATAGCACGTCGAATCTATAATGGAGGTCCTCTAGCAAAGCATCAATGGCTGGTCTCTGTCGTGATGTCGATCCACCTTGATCTACAGCCCCAGACACTGCGAATCGATCTGCATATCCTACTGGTTTCACCAGTTCTATATTTGCGTCACACAAGTTTGGAAATCAGTACCACATATACATACTTTCTAAACTTTAAATGCAGCGAAAAAATATAGTAAATTTCACTTACCGTCTGGACCCCATTCTAGTCCTGGCGGTAGGGGCAAGTTAGGATCACCTTGATAGTTCATGCCACTGTATGGATAATCATCAATGTACAATGGCATCTGGTCTAAATGTGAAAAAAACTTAGGTTGGAACACTCATCTAAATCCCCCTTGATCTCGTCCTAGTAGCTTCCCCCAGCAGCGCATCCTGGCCTCCTATAGCCCCCGATCACGGATCTGTACATATGGACGGATGGTAGGGATCTTCTTAAGGATGAATGAGAATATAGCTATCCCAAATGCATATTTATCATTGGTATATATCTTGCATAAGGTCAAATTTCATTTCAATGACAACAACATCATCTGGGCCCACCCATAGTAGGTCCCTATCAACACACTCTCTACTAACATCACCTACCCTCCAGTGATGTGATGCAGGATATGACTACCCAATATCCATACCACTTTTGCAGCTGTAGCTTGTGTCTCCAACCTCTCTATGTCATTAATATGAATGGTCGCCCCCTTTTCCTGAACACCCATAACACAATGAAGATAAAAAAACTCACCTATCTGTCTCCCATGAGCTGCCTGTACTTCGGTACCATTTTTCCTTCGCACTTGTCATCTCGTGTGTTGATTTTCGTCATGGGTAACCCTTATTTACGAATGTTTTTATGGTCCCCTTGGTCTATCCTGTGTGGAATCATCATTCAGTCATCATTTTTCAGAGCATCCAAGATGAGTCATCCTTGAATTTATGGAGTCTGTTCCAAGTCCCATTATTTCATGTTACAATATTTCATGCATATTTGCATCACATTCATCTTGTGTTGCTATTTGTTTCCTCCAACTATATTGTCCATCATTGAAAATCCTCCATCTAATTACCTAAACATCCCCTCCCAAATCAAGTCAATCACTATCAACTCAACCATGCATTTTATGCTATGACAAGGGAAGTCATAAACCCGCCTTTCATTTCATATACCTCCATTATTATCCAAGGTGTCAGTCTATCAGTCACTCTACTATGATATCTCATGCCTTAGTGGAGGATTCCTTATTGCCTCAGCTCTAGTGGGCCCTCCTCTGTCGACTTCAGCATACTCATTCCATAAAAATGGTCTAGAGGGAGGTGTACCTTGGTTCCATCTTTCATCATTATTAAATACTTCATATCAAGAAAAGGGAATCATCATTTCCCTTTGACTTGATTTTTTCTCTCTCGTTATCGACCCCAACTCATTATTGCAGATTGAGAATCGTACGCTTGATGGTTAGGTGATCTAGAATATTGTACTAGTGATTCCTTGGTGTGTGTAAGATTTTTCAGATCTCATGATGGTGTGCCCTTCAGGTAGCCCCCCACATGCCTATATGACCTCAGATTATGCTTTAGCCTTAGATGTGTTCCACAGATTTGATGGGTTCATTTCCAACCACTTGCAACAAACACAACATGCATGTCTCATTCAGATGATCCATTCAGATCTTTAGAGCCCTTTCCTATTCAGTAGGGCTTCTTTGGTTGCGGCCCCCCCTCCCCATGTCAACTTGAGGGGAATTATGTCTTATGTACTTAGATGTTATTGTATTCAGTCCCAACCTATATTTTTCCAGATGCATTATCTATATGGGATTCATTGTATTATGTCTTGGCCGATTGATGCCAGTGGATAATGTATTATGTACTTTGTAGCTCAGTATCGCATTGTTGGGCTCACTATTATTCTTTGTACTTAGTTATCTCGACGGTTATGTGTATGCCTCCCTGTTATAGCATCATTTCTCACCTTCACATGATTCATGATTGCTTTGATGGTTTTGGGCACCCATTCCTACAGACTTGGACAAATTCACTAAAAAACAGTGTAAAAATCCCCATACGCGACTATGCCCATACTTTTCCGCGTGTATACGCGAGTCCAGTTGCACTTTTCCGCGTATGCCATTAAAAATGATTAAAAAATATATAATTATTCCCTATTTTCGGGCTGGGTTGATGGTTACTCAGGTAGTTCAACCACCCCAGCATGTGGCCAACTGTTTCCAACTGTTAAAACTACTTGGAGGGAGTATAAAAACACCTCATGTGTATGGCCTAAGGGAGAGAGAGAATTATTGATATTATACTCTGTTGGTATTCCCTATCCAAGTCTGATTCCCCGTGCCTCCTGCACTTTCCCAATTCATTATAGGAAACCCTTATTTCCTTGAGATGTTCATCTCCCTATATGTCATCTCGTATGCACCAGTTTGGAAGGAGTCTTAGCGAGGCAAGGGCTGGACGGATCCGGACGACGGTCTGCTCGAAGGCCGTGGAAGGATCAGGTGATCTCTCCACTCGTTAATTTTGTACATGCTATTTATAATACAGAAGTACCATGCTGTTCCCAAAATAAACATGTTAGTGTATGCTTATATGTATGAGAATATTTGTTATACAAGAATTCATTATGATTTGTTTAATGTTTTATATGAATCTCACTAACATTTAGAGTAGATATATGCTGTACAACCAGTCCTTTGTGTTTGTTTCTTCTTGTCTTTCAGGTTAAGAAGGAAGGAAGGTTGCTGGGGGTTTGAACCCTACGGGATCTTCTTCAACCGTAGGACCTACGGGTAACTTTCTCATTCTACTCTATTTAGTTTTTCTGAACGTGCATGGTTGTGTGAGTCCTTCTTAAGTAGCATGCCCCTGCTCTATGGAGGTTGTAACCCAACGAACCTCTAGGGTGATATTCCCCAAAACAGAACTGGTGACTCCACTGGGGATCACATTCTTGTGATTCTCCTGTTGGGTGGTTTCAGCTGTTTGGTAGGATTCCAACAGTTTTAACTTTCATTTGCAGTCCAGTTTACTTTTTACAGTCAGTCTGAAGTCCTGGTTTCTTTTCCAGGCTTGTCCTTTTTGTTTTTTTCATTATTTACCTTTGCATACGCGCTTTTTTCTGCACACAGTCGCGTATACACACAGTTTTGTCTAAAGGGACCCGTGTATACGCGAGTTTCCCTTAGCACAGACACGTATGCACGCTGGTTGCATAACTGTGAAGTAGCGTATACCTAGGCAGATTTTGAATTTTTGGGTTTCTTGACTTTTTGGTCCTTTCTCGCTGTGGAGACCTGTTCCTACAGTGTCTCTGTACTCTCTGTATTGTGAAGGAAGTGGTTTCATGTCTTTTCTCTCTTTCGTTTGATTGAAAACTAGTCTTTTTGGCAAAGTGTTGTTTCTGGTGTTGGCACTTCTGGATTGAGTTCCAAGATCACTTTCTGAGCATTCTTGGCTGTTCTGCTTTATCAGAACAGAGAGCTTCTGCTCACTTACTCGCTCCTATCTTTGTGTTGTGCTTCGCATTGCGATTTTTGCTTCGTTTTTTATTGGTTTTCTTGAGTTCCATAGGCTAGGTTTTTGTTGCAACTTTTGAAGAGCTTTTCTTGCTTCTTTGGAGTTTTTGTTTGCGACAAGTTTGCACTATTTGTCTAGGCTGAGTGGCTGAGTTTTCTGGTCTTCTTTTGCTCTTATTGATCTTGCTACGAGTTAGCCTTATAAGGTTTGGGAGTATTGTTGAAGTTTGTGCTTGGAATTTGGTCTTGTTTGGTTTGGATTTTGATAGTTGTGCTTGGTCTTTTCGAGCTCTTTCTTTATAAAACAAAAAAGCTCAAAAAACATTTGCTTTGCTTTTTTTTTTTGCATTTCAAAGGCTTAAAAAAAAATTTCACTTGTTATTTGCTTTTGTTGTTGCATTTTCATTTTCGTTTGCTATAACTTTTGAGGCTTTTGTGAGGTTTCTTGCTTTTAGTTTTTGGCTTGATTGTGAGGAGGAGTTGTCATTTGATTTCTTCTTCTTGTTTTTAAGTGTTCTTGGTGTCCTCATTTTAAGAGTTCTTGATTTCGAGAACTAGCTTTTTGGGCAACCAAAGAAGAGGTAAAACTGAAGGACTTTTTGGGAATTTCACTCTGCTTTAAGAGATTTGCATCTTAGGATTTACATGCTTGTAGTGATTTGCATTAGGTGCATTTAATCATTTAGTCAATTTCTTAGTTTTTGTGAGTGTGAGTTTGCTATTCGAAAAGAAAAATATGATTTTTAGTCTCGTAGAACCTGTATAGAGATTGCTCTTCATCGAAAGACAAAGAACTGCATTTGCATGTAGTTAAGTTTTTATTAATTTCTTTTGCGTCAAAAACACCATAAGTTTCATCTCCATATCCTTGTGACTTAATATAACAACCCTTAAAATAAGCGATTTAATCTAAAATCAACTAGCAAGTTTTTCTAAGTGTCAATCACCAACTAGCTAGGTTGTAGGGCCTTGGAATAGGTGAGTGGAGAGTTAACTCTCCAAGGCCGCTCAAACAAACATAGAAGTTGATTAATTGAGCGAAATCCAACTCCGTTAGGTGGACCGGGAAAGCTCTCATCCGCGAGTCAAGCACGAGGGGAAGTGAAGGTTGAGAAGAGGGATACCCCCCCTCCGATTAGCTAAATCTGACCTCAAGACCGTTCCGCCCAGCTTCTGATACGGATTGGTGCCCATAGTTGCCACTCCTAGGTTCCAAACAGGTGATTGCGGGGGGGAATACCCGTGGTACCTGAGGCAGACGTCGCATCACTTTCAACAGTAGTTCTGGGGGGTGCCCTTGCGAAGCTTGGGTGCTTGTGTCGGCAAAGGCTGTCGTTAGGAGGTCGGCATAACTGTTTCTAATGCCTTCGCTAGTTGTTCTGGGCCCTAATCATCCCATACTACTTTCGGGAGGTCCTATACTTCGCTTTCCTGTATTTTGGTGTCCGGTCCTCATCACCCGGAGCGGAAATACTTGGAGGCTGTTTGCTTGATTGTATCTCAAGGATTTTTATTTTAGTGAGTGCTCTTTTCTCCTAGCTTGCCTAGCTTTTCACTTTTTTGAGTCTAATTTAAATCTATAAAAGTGGTTGATCAAGCGCCTCGACGATCGAGGAGAATCCGAGGGTTATCTCCCGAGAGTCCAGAGCCTTCTTCGAGAAGGCGTAGGAGTGATTTAGCAGGTGGTTACCACCCTGTGGCGTCTGATGCAGTGGAGAGAGATCCTCCACAAAGGTCTGAAGGTTTCATAGCTGATTCGGGTATCGGTTCCGAGAGGAGCATTCCGCTCACCTCGCGAGTTTTATTTTCTTAGGAAGAAGATTTTCAGATTGAAGACGTACCTGAGCCTCCGGCTACAGGTCCATCTCCTCTTCCTCTTGACTATCCATTCGTTGTTCAGTACATCGGACCTGAGTCTCATAGACCGGGAGATCTTCCGTATCATTCTTATCTTTCGATGGCCACGACTGGGAATGCGGCTTCTACCGTGAGTGCTGCAGGCATTCAGACTCCTGCTTCTGTTGAAGCAGGGGGCACTATTGCTTCATCTTCGATTGCTTCTAGTACTGTTGTGTTTGGCTCTGGTTTCACCCAGGCACATGCTTCTCATTCTGGTCCCTTCTGTTCAGAAATGCCCTCTAGTGGGAATCCCTCTTTTTCCTTTTCCGCTGCTTCAGCTGGATCTACGCCTATGTCTAACATGGATAGTGGATCAGCTTCATTTCAGGGTTTTCCCTTTGGGACTGGACATATTCCTAGTTCCAATCCTTCTTTAGGGTCGTTTCCATTTACGTCCCAGACCCAGAGTTTCAACCCTTGGTCTGGGGGGCAAATTTCGACTACTTTTACGGGTTGGAATCCTGTGTTTACTACAGCGGGGGCAGGGAACCAGTTTTACGCAGGTCATCAAGGGAATGCTTCTTTCCCTTCATCGAGTGCCTATCAATCCTTTTCTCCTCTGTCTAATGCTTGGAACCCCTATCAGGGGCTTTCCTCTTCAATCAATACTTCAGCGGGGGGAACTGGTCTGGGCTTTGGTAACTGAGCGTGGGGAGGAGGTTCTTCTTCGTTTTCTACGAGTCCTTTCTGGCAACCTGGTGCCTCATCAAATCCAGGCTATTCTTTTCAGAATGTTGGGAATCCATCCCATCAAGGATGGAATCCTCAGGCTCCGCCTCGCTTACCTTTTCTGGCAACGTTAAACTTGCCAGATTTGTCGAAGTTGACTAATGACCCGATTCGTTATAGTCCGGGCTGGCCTCCGGTCCCGACCAAACTTCCTTCAGACATTCCAAAGTTTGAAGGTAAGAATGGAGAGGATCCGGCGGACCACATCACCACTTTCCACTTATGGTGTTCTTTGAACTCCCTGATCGATGATTCGATTAGGTTGAGATTATTTCAACGCACCCTAACTAGAAATGCTGCCAAATGGTATATCGAGCTCACTGGGGGCAGTTTCGCCACATTTGGAGAACTGGCTGTCACATTTCTAAACCATTTTCAGTTGCCTGTTAGATATGAGGCTGGGACCGAACTCCTGGCTAATTTTAAACAGGATGAGGCAACGCACATTTCTGATCACATTCAGGAATGGAGGAGAAGGAAGAGGCTTATCAAAGCTCATATTCCTGGAGAATTCCTTCTCGAATGGTTTCTCAAATCCCTGTAGTCAGACATTTCAAAGGATGTATCCCTATCTGGGGTATTTTCTGAGGAGCAGGCCATTTTTAGGGCCCAGCAGCTAGAACTGATCTATTCTCAGTCTGGGGTACTTTATAAGTATTTGCCCAATGCTCCTCGCTCCAAATTAGATTTGTCGAAAACTAAACCTGGTCCACATGGTGACGGGCTTGTCGGATCGGTCAATAGTGGTGCAGCCAGCCTGCTTTCTCAACTGCAGCAGTTGTCTTTACAATCTGCTCCTTCTGGTCAGGCTGTGCCTGCTGATTCATCACCTTCCCAGTCTTTGTCCATAAATGCTGTCCAAGCTTCTGATCCCAAAGGAAATCAACAGTCCGATGGGAAGAAGAAGGGACGAAATAACAAAAAGAAGGGCAATATTTGGAAGGGCAATGCAAATAAAACCAACGAGCATGTTGGTGAGGGTCAAAAGGAGAAGAAGAAAGTGAAGTTTCCATGCAAGCTTTGTGCTGGAGACCATCTCACGCACCTTTGCCCTAAAATTCAGGATGCTCAGCGCTTGTTAGCTCAGCAGGGTTCTTTTAGTTCCCAGGCTGTGTTAACAAACCCTTTTCCCCAAGGGCAGCAATTATTTGTTGGCGCGAACCAAAATCCTGGGGCTTCCTCTGGGGGCACCCAGGAAGGGGAAATTCCATTGAACATTTTCATGATGAGTGCTCACGCAGATATCGCTACGAGATCCCGTGATTATGGCGGAGAAGAGTCTTCGAAAGCTAAGGAAGTTCCTGATGCTACTGAGCCACTTCACATTACGAAGCCAACTGTTGAGTCTATGCCTCAGATGCCCAAAGCATCTTCTAAGTGGTCAACGATTAATCCAAATGCGAGGGCTGCCCAGAACTACTCGATTGTAGAAGATCTGGTGCAAAGTCCTTGTGCTATGTCAGCTTTGGAGGTACTCCAGTCTTGTCCGGCTCAGCGCAGTGCTTTGCTCACTGCCATTGGGGCTATTGATCCAAAAAATTCTCTTCTGATTACTTTTGATATGACTAATTTTAAGAAGAGACTTCCTCATCACATGGCTTTTCATATTAAATCGTCGTATCGGAAGTGCAATATCTTTCGAACGGTCGTCGATGAGGGTGCCTCCACATGCGTGATGTCTCTCGCATGCTGGAAGACACTTGGATCTCCCAAAGTCACTCCATCTACCACTCTTCTGACTGCGTTCGACGGTCATTCTCACAGGCCCCATGGTATTGTCCCAGCTTTGCCCATCTGTGTTGGGGGCAAAACTGTCAACATAGAGGTTGAGGTAGTGGACGCAAGCTTGGACTACAACCTTCTGCTGGGGAGGAACTGGATTTATGAGATGGATGCCATTGCATCCTCATTATTTTGAATTATATGTTTCCCCCACGAAGGGAGGATCGTTACAGTGGATCAACTGGACTGTCCTCCTGTAGACCCGAATGCGTCTTCTGACTCATCTGTTCCTAAGTTGGATAATACTAAGGCGCCTGTCGAGAATTTGGGAGTTGGAATGTATTCTTCTCTTATGGGTACTTTCGATCTTCCTCCTCCTACGGTGCATATTAATGCTATTTCATCCTAAGGCTCCCCTTTCAAGAGAGTTCTTTCGAACTTCATTATTTTCTGACCCTGACTTTACCTTCCCCACCACATTGAAGTGAAGGTCAAGGGTGGAATGGCATTTTCGATTTCTGCAACTCGAGATTGCATATCGGCCTATTGCTCACATCAAGTAATCTATCCCACCTCCTCATTCACCTGAAGAGTTGGATGGTGATGGCTCCGGCTTGGACGCTTTAGTTCTTCTTCGGCCTGTGATTGCCTCATACCACTCTTCCATCGAAGAGGCACCCCGGAAGCCATGACCGGTATAGATAGACCGTGGGATGATTTGCATCATCGGTCTTACTTCCTACCCCATTGCTTAAGTTGAAATCTACAATTCCAAGTCCCGCCCCGGTCTTGTTCACCCAGTCTTGAACCCTTTGGCACCAACACAGGTTTATGCTGAAGGGAACATGGCTGTGATCTCTCCTACTATCCCGGTGAACATTTCCAGGGATCCCAATATTATTGAGAATGTCTTCATTAGAGCTGAATGTTCCCGTGAAGAGGTTCAAATTTATACCGAGCTCTCATCCTGGTCACCTCCGACAAATATTTGAAAGATGTCATTTTTATAAAATTCGATTGAATCTGAACAAGTGTGTTTTCGCGGTTACATCTGGTCGGCTGTTGGGATTTATTGTGTCTAGGGAAGGGATAAGGGTAGATCCCTTCAAGGTTGAGGCAATACTTCAGTTGCCTCCCCCGTCTTCAATCCATCAGCTTCAAAGTCTCCAAGGAAAGTCTAATTTTCTTCGGAGGTTTATCGTCAATTATGCTGAGATTACAAAGGGATATATGAGACTGTTGAAGAAAGGAGTTCCTTTTCTTTGGGACGACTATGCTCAACGCTCATTCGATGCTTTGAAAAAGGCATTGACCTCTGCTCCTTTACTGAGTCCACCTGATTATAGCAGACATTTTCTTTTCTATCTGGCTACAGCAGAATCTACCATTGGTATGGTTCTGGTTCAGGAAGATGATGCTCTTGCAGAGCATATTATTTACTACCTTATTCGAGGACTGGTAGGACCTGAACTTCGATACACTCTGATAGAAAAATTAGCCTTAGCAGCAGTTCATGATGTGCAGCGAATCTGGCATTACATTATTCTTCATAAAACTTATGTCTTGGCAGCTGCCAATCCATTTCAGTTTTTCCTCATCAGGCGAGTGATTAGGGGCAAATATAATAGATGGATTGTGATTTTACAGGAATTTGATCTTGAGTTCATGTCTGCCAAATCCAAGAAGTCATTAGTTTTTGTGGAATTGATCTCCGAGTTGCCCTGTGGAGAGGAGATGATCTATGATGAGTCCTTTCCGGATGAACACTTGTTTCTTATCTCTCCACAGGATCCTTGGTACGGGGATATCATTGTGTATCTCCAGACTGCGAAGTTTCCCTCTACTTTTTTGAAAGATGAGCGTCGTAAACTGCGTCACTTGGCCAAGAATTATCTGATTATTGGTGATGCTTTGTACCGTCGAGGGGTTGATTCAATCCTAAGACGCTGCTTAACTTTCGAAGAAGCTGAGGCTGTGCTCAATGATTCTCACGGTGGAGCTTGTGGGGGTCATTTATCAGGGCTTGCTACAGCCCAAAAGATTTTGCGTGCTGGCTACTTCTGGCCTTCGATTTTCAAAGATTGTATTAAATCGGTCAAGAAGTGTCATCCTTGTCAGGTGTATACTCGAAAAATGCGCGCTCATCCAGCTCCGCTTTTTCCAGTCGTTACTATCGGACCCTTTACAAAGTGGGGTATGGATTATACTACTTGTAACCCGCCTTCGGCAAAAGGTCACAAGTACATTATTGTAGCAGTAGACTACTTTACGAAGTGGGTCGAGGCTATGCCTACTTTTGGGAACGATGGTGAGACTGCAGCTTTGTTCCTTTTCAACCAGGTTATCGCTCGTTTTGGTATTCCTAGAGAGATTGTCACTGACCATGGCAGTCATTTTCAGAATAGTATGATGGCTGAGTTGGCTCTCAAATTGGGTTTCCGGCAGGAGCATTCATCTCCATATTATCCTCGAGCCAATGGGCAAGTGGAAGCCGTGAATAAATCCTTGAAGACAATTCTTCAAAGGACAATTGATAAAGCTAGATCCAACTGGAATATTATGCTATATCCTGCACTTTGGGCATACAGGACGTCAGTGAAAACTGCAACTGGCTTTACTCCGTTTCAGCTAGTGCATGGGGTGGAATCCGTATTTCCTATTGAATGCGAGATTCCTTCTCTTAAATTAGTTGTTGAACTTCTTCCTGACACTTCTAGTCTGGCAGAACGGCTTCTTCATCTGGAACATCTCGATGAGCAGCGTCGAGATGCCGCCATGATGAATGAAGCGCATAAAAACCGAGTAAAAGTTCAGTACGATAAGGCGGTCAAGCCTAGGGTCTTTTCGGAAGGTGACCTTGTTTTGGTCTATGCCCAAGAAAAGGATGCCCTAGGGGCAGGAAAGTTTAAGTCTATGTGGTATGGCCCCTATATCGTTAAAAAATTCCTTAAGAAAGGAGCTTATACCTTGGTTGATTTCGAAGGGAACGAGTTGCCAGAGCCCCGAAATGGGCTCTATTTGAAGAAGTATTATGCCTAGGCTTCAGCCTGGCATGTTGCTTTTGTATATAGTAGTTTTTGTTTTGTACATATCTGATTGATTTTCGATTTTTGATGAGTTGGTGATGTTTTTGATCTGCTTTGGCAGGTTGTGTTGGATGTCATGAGTCATTTTGGTTTCGCCGATGGTGCTAGTAGACACACCCGGAACTTAGCTTCCACGGCTTGGGCGCTTCATTATCCTTCCGGTCAGCTGTTGGTATCAAGAGGGGTCTGCATTGGTCCTACTTCCAATAATATAGCAGAATACACTGCAGTCGTTCATCTACTCTCGGAGGCAATATCTTTGGGTGTTGATTCGTTGGTAGTTTTCTTGGACTCTCAGCTAGTGGTGTCACAGTTGAACAACACTTATCGGGTACGAGATCCATTTTTATTACGATTTTTCTTGAGGGTACGTTTGTTATAAAGGTCATTTCAATTTTTAACTTTCATTCATATTCCTCGAGCTGACAATTGGTTTGCTGACTCATTAGCTAATCAAGCATTAGATTGGCATATTAATAATTCCGTACAATAAAATTTTAAATAAAAAACATCACACATTTGATACATTTATCACATCATATCAAATATCGTTGTATATATATCATCGGAGTGTTCAACAACTTTACAAAATTTGGATCCATAATGTCGTACAAAACTTGGGCTTATGCCCCATCATGTTCAGTCTCAAAAAAGAATATACATTCATCTAATACATAATATCTGTCTACTCCTGAGGTCCCTGCCCAGAAGTCGTGTTCCTATAGAACGTGACTGCGGTGGCAACTCGGCGGAATAATCTAACCCAGTCTCGGGGTACTCCTACCACCCGTCTCTGGATGGCTTCCGGCAGGTCCTCCACGGCAGCCATAGGTATTTGGCGGGTTAGTCCCTCCAAGTTCCTCTGCACGGCCTGGAGAGTCCTGTCTGAATCCACTGTCTCTGCTTCGCCCCTGCGACGCTTGTGGCACGGGAGACCCTCAGGTCGAACTGGTCCAACATCTGAATCATGATCATTTTAAATTGTCAGTCATTATGAATCCAATCAAAAACATGTTTGTTTTTCATTTTTTCATACATATTTGAAAAAATCCAAAAAAATTATATAAGTCAAAAAATTTTGCAAACTTACCGACTGTGCCCCATGCTGTGCCTGGTGGAAGAACTAGATCTAGATCTCCACGAAAGTCCATCCCGGCATAGGGATAGTCGTCCACCGCGATGATTTGTTCTCCCCACCAGCGGAAGAACTCATCGTCCCATGTGGTCCGGGGTACCTCACTACCCCCCAATCTCTTCATCATGTCCGCCCAACGGGCAATTCTTGGGTCCCGCGGGCTACTGATGGTAGAGATGACTCTGGGTCTCAATGCTGGAATCTTCTCAAAGAAGAATGTTGTCAAAATTGTCTCGTAGCCAAAGTGTTTGGTTTTTGTTTTGCGAATTGAGGTCAACTGTTGTTTCATGTTCAGTAACAGGGCTGTGCACCAATCATACACATGAGCTAAACATTCTACTGCTATGCTCATTTGCGTCCTGGACGCCTGATGTAGTGAGGCAGATCCTGCCACTCTGCCGATGGTGAAAAGGAGGATTTTCATGTGCAAATCCCTCACATCTTTAATTGCAATCTGAGTTCCAACCTTTTTGGAACCCCCTACGCAATACACGTAGACATAGTCTTCCACGGTTAACCCTCCCAGGGGCTTCCCGTGCAAGTCTACTGGTTCTCCCCTCTGGGAGAGTCCAGTAATGAAATATATGTCTTCCACTTCAATGCGTAGTGGCATCTGATCAATAATGAAGCAATCCTGATCTGGTTCCCAGTAATTTACGAGCATTTCTAGCAACCGCACATTGCTTTTCATATTTGGCATTTTAAAGAATTTGAACAATCCGCAATTCCGGAGGATATTTTGCGCTGCGCGATCTTGCATGACCTCTTGGTCTATTGCGCTATGCTCACGTTCCCTCCATGAGATTTTCATCCTGTCAAATTTCATCAAATTATGCATTAGCCACGCTTTTTTGCATTCGGACCTGCGCATACGCGGTTTTTCCTTTGCACAGTCGCGTGTATACGCGAGTTTCCTTTAATGAACCCGCGTATGTGCAAGTCCGCATATTTTAGCAAGGGTTTTAAAGCTAAAAATCACTTAATTTTAAATTCCAAATGGACAAAATGAATAAACAGGATGATTTAGGAGCCTACCTGAAGTTTCGGCGCGTTTCGACGGTCGGTTGTTCCTGATTTGACAAAAGAAGTTTTTTGCTCCAGAGCACTTTTTTCCAAATCAGCAATGCAATAATGAACCAAATATGAGGTAATTTGTCTATTTATGGCTAAAAAATTGAAAATTTTCGCAAAAATTCCTTATGCTTATTTTTTCGATCTATCTTAAGCTGCATAACCCGGATGCTTGGAAGTGCCCAGTTTGGTATGTTTTCAGGTACATTTTGATGATTTTGAGATTTTTCCTGGTTTTTGATCCATGATTACCGACTCGTCACGGCAGGTATATGATCTTCACTGGCATATAGGTTAGGGAAATCACTTTCCGTTGCATCTTGCATTCTAGCCTCCATATTGATCACTTGCCTTAGGGTCGATCCCATCAGGTCATGAGTATTACACCCATTTCACTCGCCGATTATTTAATCATGACTTGATGGTAGAGCCTTCCTTTACATGGGCTTCTTAGTTAGTTCCTCGCTATCACTTGTTTCCCATGCTGCGTTTTATGTAGGCTCGGGAGTCCTCTTTAGTCCCGCCATGACTTATGTGTTGAAGCTTCATTCTTCTTCTTCCTCACTATCATTTTTCTGGCTATTACCCTAGAGGCTCCCTGGTGTCGTTAAGTTGTATTACTGCATTGCATATTGGCTACTTGTTTATCCTGGCCTTTAGCTGGCTTCATTTGGACTCGATGTTTAAGCCAAATTTTGACCTTGACTCTCTGTACAAGTTAACCATTGCATGCACTTAGCTATCACGACTTGACACCTTTTACCCATGGATGGTTCCTCTGAGTATCACTTACCATTTTTCGCCACCTTGCATTGAGCATAGGATTGTTCCAATCCCAGGAACTAGTGCATCTGATTTCTTGATACTCGTTCTATCCATTGTACCATAGCATTCTTTTATTCTTTTTCAGGCTTATTATATGAAAAAGACAAAAAAATCAAATATAACAAAAAGAGCGGGAACAGGATGTATCTTCGTTATTTTGATGGCAGTACAGAGTCAGTTTGTCGCCCTTGAACAAAGCACATATACTTATATATATTTCCTTCATTTGGGATGGTTCTAGTTTGACCTAAGTTCAGCCTTTACCATGTTTCACTTGTCAGTTCTCCCCCGGTTGGTTATCTCTTCCAATCATATGGAGAGTTTGTTTTGCCTCCTGCAAGACAGACTTATACAGTGTCACTTTTTTCTGCCATGGTCATCACAGAGTCGTGCTTTTGTTCAAGGGAAGTCTAGCCTGAGTCGGCCATTCTGCGGTGTCTCTTGACTCATTATTCAGTCGGCCTTCCCGGTCTTGTCAGTATCATGTTCTATCACATCAAATGTTTTGGTCTTCTGCTCGTGCTGGTTTGAGAAGGTCCCCATTGACTTCTTGCCGGCGGGTTTGTCTCTTATCGACTACGACACATTGCTCTGAGAGCAAACCTAGAGCCGCACCTTGGGCCTATTTCCATCATTGATAGGTAACCTCGTGCTCAGCATTTGATCATCATCATGGGTCTTTGACTGAGTGGTTTCCCTTGTGTTCGACGTCAGCACACATTATCACACTTGGGATTCGTGCAGTACCTTGATTTCCATTTGACCCTATCGGTGGATTTCTCGCCTCTGTGTCAGTTTTCATTATTGGTTGGTTCAGAGGGTTTCTTCCGTGCGCTAGCTTCATCTTGTGCATGTCGGAAACGTACTTCGGTTTTGGTTCCATCACTCTACTTCGTCCGATTCCTTCCAAATCTTGGCCTGCGGGTTACACTCGCGCTGGACTGATGTGGGATGCCTTAATGCCTTCCTTCCAGCAGATCTTTTCCCATCGACTCCAACTCATTGCTCTGGGAATAAGATCTAGAGTCTTTTTGTCAGTACCTTAGGGTTTGCAGTCATCAGTGGCAGACTCTTCACTATCGACAGTGGGGATTCATCATTGCCTCCTGATTGGTAGATTCTTTCAAGTTTTCGACTTCAACTCATTCATTCGCACTTGTCAGATTGTACTGGGGCACCTTGACACTCATTATCATTATCGGTGGGTTGTCTCGCGTTGGTTAATGGTATACATCATTGACCGGTAATCCAACGATTTCTCACATGGTCGACTTCAGCTCATTTATTCCCATTGTGTAGAATTGTGCCATAGTGATCGGTGAAGACCTCGGGTTGCATCAGCATTCTTCGGTTCACTTTTGACAGTCCATTCAGTTTCTGCTAGTGATGTCTTCCACCCTTATATGTTGCAGTTCAGTACAACAGCATCTTATATGTTGGCTCCCGAGTTGCGTGATTGTACCGTTTGTTCCACCTCTTATGATTCGGTACTTGGAGATTCAGTTACTTATTTGATCAGACATCCAGTTGCACCATCTTTGATCAGCTTTCTATATGTGATACTTGGACATTGATTCAGACTTGTATTTCCGGGCCATGCTCAGATGATTCATTGTGTACTTTCAGTTCAGCTATACTTGTATACATGATTGGATCTATTTCAGTACTTTCCATATGATGTATTTTTGACTGAGCATGGGTATGCCCGCCTCAGCATGAGTTGACTCTCTGGTTTCTTTCATTGGTTTTTGGCAGGCTGAAATCTGGTGAAGTCCTCTCTTGTCCTTGCGAAGTTCTTTCTATGTGCATAATACATTTCGGCCATCATGTACCCTTTCTGACCTCATATATTAGGGGGCATCTGTTATAGCATCATTTCTCACCTTCATATGATTCATGATTGCTTTTATGGCTTTGGGCACCCATTCCTACAGACTTGGACAAATTCACTTAAAAACAGTGTAAAAATCCCCATACGCGACTATGCCCGTACTTTTCCGCGTGTATACGTGAGTCCAGCTGCACTTTTCCACGTATGCCATTAAAATGATTAAAAAATATATAATTATTCCCTATTTTCGGGCTGGGTTGATGGTTACTCAGGTAGTTCAACCACCCCAGCACGTGGCCAACTGTTTCCAACTGTTGAAACTACTTGGAGGGAGTATAAAAACCCCTCATGTGTATGGCCTAAGGGAGAGAGAGAATTGTTGATATTATACTCTGTTGGTATTCCCTATCCAAGTCTGATTCCCCGTGCCTCCTGCACTTTCCCAGTTCATTATAGGAAACCCTTGTTTCCTTGAGATGCTCATCTCCCTATATGTCATCTCGTATGCACTAGTTTGGAAGGAGTCTTAGCGAGGCAAGGGCTGGACGGATCCGGACGACGGTCTGCTCGAAGGCCGTGGGAGGATTCAGGTGATCTCTCCACTCGTTACTTTTGTACATGCTATTTATAATACAGAAGTACCATGCTGTTCCCGAAATATACGTGTTAGTGTATGCTTATATGTATGAGAATATTGTTATTTAAGCATTCATTATGATCTATTTCATGTTTTATATGAATTTCACTAACATTTAGAGTAGATATATGCTGTACAACCAGTTCTTCGTGCTTGTTTCTTCTTGTCTTTCAGGTTAAGAAGGAAGGACGGTTGCTGGGGGTTTGAACCCTGCGGGATCTTCTTCAACCGTAGGACCTACGGGTAACTTTCTCATTCTACTCTATTTAGTTTTTATGAACGTGCATGGTTGTGTGAGTCTCTGTTAAGTAGCATGCCCCTGCTCTGTGGAGGTTGTAACCCAACGAACCTCTAGGGTGATATTCCCCGAAACAAAGAGGTAGAATAGTTTTTACAAGCTGTAGAAGCATTTCCTTTAGTGAATTAGATGTAAAACTTTTATGAAATGGAACAATTTTTACAAATTCTATAACCATTTTTCCTTTGGTGTCAATAAAGTGTAAAATATTTATTAGTAAATTTGTATGGAATGTAACATTTGAATATGAAATTTGAATTGAGGAGCTTGCAATTAGTCAGTTGAATTATACTTGAAGTTTATAATTGAATTGTAAATAACTTTCTATCAATCACATAAATAGATGAAAACTATTTTTACAACAGAAAGTAGGAAACAAGAAGGAGCCACCTCTCTTCAGCGAGTTTCAAATGCCTATCTACCTTTATCTATAAAGGTGCTAGATATACTCCTTAGGTGACAATCTGGCAGTTAAGAAAACAATGGCCTTAGAAACCCAATGACAAGGACTGTTTTCTAGATGCCATGGAGCTACTGGTTTTTGGATCTTAATTGTGCTTGTCATTTCCCATCCTTGTTGACCTATGTTAAAACTTAGTGCATTTCAAAATTTAATAGCTTTATCCTCCTAGCCCAACGTTTTAGGATGACCAGGAAGGTTTTCTAATCAATTAGGTTCATCGTACTTTTAGAGGATAACTTAGCTTCATAGACCCTTATTTGATATGAGCCTTCATATGCATCTAGCTACCAAAGCCTTCCCAAAATGATGCATATTCTTAAGCTCCAACTCCTTCACCACCTTAAAACTCAACTTACTCTATACTACTATTTCCTTTGTTACTGCTTTACAACGTTTCCTTTGCAACATATGGTGCAATTGCTAGTTTATTGCAATGAGCAAAGCTTGTGCCAACTCTTACCTTGTATTACTATATTTTATTGCGGTGGTAATGTATTTTATTAACACTATGATACTATAATAATTTTTTTTTAACCAAAAATACAAAATTAAAAAATATCATACAACCAATAAACTATTATATATAAAACACTTTTTTTTGTTCCACTAACATCATTGTGAAGCTATGGAATGGAAGAAAAAAAATAAAAAAATAAAGGAGAAAATTTTGGTCTCACCACGTCATTTTGACATGTGACCTTTCCCACTAATAAAAGTAGCTTATCGATTACGAACGTTAAATTAGGATCCCCTAAGTATCATGGTAAACATCGGTCCCTCTAACAGTCATTGGAAACCAGAAACCACATCCCAAAACCACTTATTGTGATGCTTATGGCTCAACTTTGATAACATCCCTATGAATTCAAAAGGCCAACAATAAAACCTTAAATCTGTGTTGTATCTGCGAACTACTAGGCTTTGAGGGTTTCAGTGGAAGGCTTCTGTGGGTTCAGTTTATTCTATTACATAATTCTTTGGTTTCAGGTAATGGCGACGACGGAAAATTCATCGAAGGTCACAAAATAATGGAAGAAATTGAAGATCCAGGAGCTGCGCTATGAACTTTCTAAGAGGGATTCGAACCCCGGCGCTCCCGGTCCTTCGCCGACTCAATGCGTGGGAATTTCTTCAGATCTGGTGGAAAATGCCGGAGGCGAGGGCCTGAGTTGGACGTAAAACAGGTGGTTCCTCTGTCAGAAGATGCACCAGAAAAAGCTGAGGCAGTTAACGTGGAACCACCTTCTGGAGATGAAAAATCCCAACTCAAGACTGTCACCAAGAAGTGCGAAGATTCGATAATGGCAGAGTCGGTGGACCCCGTCGCTGCCGTCATGGCAGTCGTGGCATCCGTGGAGAAGCCGTCAAATGAGGGGGCAGATAACGAAGTCGCTGGCATTGCAGGGACGTTACAGTTGTCGGACTTGGAAAAGAAGCACCGGCGTGCCGAGAGGTTTGGCTTGGCGTTACAGTTGTCAGAGGAAGAGAAGCGCAATTCGAGAGCAGCAAGGTGAGGGTAAAGATTTTGTAGGCAACTGCTGGTTAATTTTATGTTAGGGTTTTTGTAGTGAACGAAGGGTATGCATTTACGTTTTCTTCAGTATTCATCTTCTGTTTCTATTCACTTTATTTAGGATTTCAAGGGCTTGCATGTTGAATTTACTATTGAAAACTTTTCCGAATCTGGGTAGTATGATGTGTGTGTAAAGTCCTATAAAAGTGAATTCTCAAAATAAAGGTTTCAAGGAATACGTTTTTCCTCCTTTTCAAATCAATGAGATTTAATCCTGAAATTTTTAGGGCTTTATAAGTGGTCTTCTGTGGTTTCTTGGCAAATTTTAGCCTTATATTATTAGAAATATAATCATCTACTTTCCGCTCGACTTTGCTTCCACTGGGGATGGCCTTGTGGCCAAGAAAATTTGCTTTTTTTATCACCTAATGATATTTTTACAAAATGGACAGTTAAGATATGCTTTTATCCAACAATATTTAATATGTTATCATTTTGCGAACTCTCTTTTTTCGATTGTTCCATAGTTAATGACTTTATTGAATTTATCCCAGTAAATTTTGAATATTTCAGTCGAAGATATTGTTGTTTGCTTTGTCACTAAATATGCACATTTATTGATTTCTGTCTGCTTCTATTATGATACATTTTCTCCAAACTTGCTATATAAGTAAATAATTTTGAATATTTTAGCCAACGATATTGTTGTTTGCTTTGTCACTAAATATGCACATTTATAGCTTTCTGTTTGCTTCTATTATGTCACATTTTCTCCAAACTTGCTGTACAAGTAAATAAGTTTATAATGAAGTCTCTAGCCAAAAACTTCTTATCATTCAAATTTCTAGAGGATTATTCAACGGCTACGTACGCCAGTAGGGGAAATTTCACTTGCTCAGATACACAGAATATGTTAAGACTCACAAAAACTAAAAAATGTCCCACAATGAGAAACATTTGTTGTGAAGTCACAGCATTAACTTCCTACAACAGATACAACTTTTGCATGAATTTTAAACTTATTTCTTCGTAGTTTCTTAGTGAGAGTGTCTGCTGTCGTATTGCTAGTTTTAACATAGAGGGCAATATTTTTAATTGAGTGAATTTTGTAGCCGATATGCATATGCTAGAATAAGCCTTTGCTTGGACAAATACTGCCGTCAGGGACGAATCCAAACATGTTTTTGATGATTCCTTCGAGCCCACATATGTTCTTATGCCAGCTTTTTTAGGTGAAATGTACATCCTGGAGAAACCTTCCTTTATCACATTCCAATGGTAGTCTCTTACAGGAATTGGACTTGGTTGTAGAGGATAACACTTCTCTCAATCTTTTTGGCTAGAGGAGTCTAGATCCAAGTGCAACCTATTAGTTAAATGCTACTGTTGCCATCAACAGTGAATGATTTCTTCCTTACAAAGAGAGAACATTATCATTGTAGTTAATCTGTTTATCTTGGGTGTAACTCTTTTGTTACTGAACATGCTTGGTACCATCTGTTTTGAATTTCAATTTAAACAGTGTTTCCATCTAGCTTTCCTGCCATATGGAAGTGTGGTTAAGGGCCACATACCTTTTGGCATCAGTTAGTTATACTTCATTCAACTGCATGATGGTTTTTAAGGGCTTGCATCCATGACTAAGGGTTGTGATATGTAGAATGCATGCCCATAATATTTCAAAGCTTTCTGGCTAGAGGTTTACACATTCAAGTAGAACTTCAAATTGATTGTGATCGGTCACTATTGGTTGATATACTATTTTGTTGATCCTGTTGATTTTTACATTGTAATACATGGCTTCTTGTTGCTTGGTATTTGATCTTTCAGGGCTCATTTACTAAACCTGGACCATCATTCATTTTGATTTGCCTTGATTTCATGTTTTCAACTCCTATGGACTTATTTACTTGATTAACTTTTCATCCTTGATGTCATTTTAGAGCCTCCATTTCTTGGAATCAACTTGGCGTTGTTCATGCTTGATGGTATTTTAGAGCCTCCATTTCTTGGAATCGTCTCATAACATAAGAATTCTTTACTTTTGGATAGCTTTACGTGCTTTACTTGACCTTCAAAGTGGAGAATGGTCAACCACTTTTGGGTTATCTAAAACTTGTTCATCCCATAGTGTTATTGTTATTGTCTCCGAGCGCTTTAAGCCACATTTAGTAGACTTGGATTTTCATTTCATGTGTCTCATGTCTTCCAACTTCCATTGACTCATTTAACTGTCAAAGTGACATCCCCATTGACAATCAATTCAAGTTTGATCTGCTTATAAGGCATTATTTCCATTCAAATTCTAAGTTGTAAGTTTGTAACCAATCATGATACGTTTGACAACTTTGTTATCAAGTGTGTGCCTCATTTACTGGTATATAGCCACATCTATGCGAACATTTGAAGATCCTCAAGAGATCATTTGTTGCCATTCCATATGATGTCTTCAACTTCCATTGATTTATTCACCTGTGAATATCCATCGAAAGTCACACCCCCCTTGACAATCAATTCAAGTTTGATCTGATTATAAGATATTATATCCCTTCAAATTCTAAGTTGTAACCAATCATGATACGTTGGACAACTTTGTCATCAAGTGCATGCCCTCTTTTACTGGTATGTAGCCACACCTGTGTGAACATTCTAAGATGCTTAAGAGATCATTTTTTTTCATTCCATACTAAATGTAGTGTCTTTTGATGTAGGGAATTGGTGGGCAATCTAGTTTTGTCATTCCATACTTAACTGACTACTTATGATTCCTATTGTTACTCAAGATAAAAACTCTTTGGAACTTTGGTGAATGAAATGAATTTCTTTGTTCACAGGGACGTTTGTTAAGTAGTAGCCCTGGAGCCTAGGAACCTCTAGAAGAATCTGAAATAGTGGAAACAAATGAAATTGCCAGATTTTCTTTATCCTCTTTTTCAACTGAAATCCTTTTCCAATGTTCCTGTGGTGGTGCCCTTTCTTTCTGCATTAAATGCATCTATACCTTGTTATTTTAGAAACAAAAAGTCTAATTGCAAGTGAATCTCATTTTTTTATCAGATCATCAAACTTCTTCTTGAACTTTTTGTTCCCACCTGCTGAAAGAAAACTCTGTTTTTTTGTTATCAACTTTGAATATTTCTTTCATGTCGTCTCTTGCAGTAGTATGGAGATTATGCAAGGTTAATCTGGGCCCTCTATCAAGTGAAGTGACCAGACTGTCATAAGATTAGACTAGTAAAGCAATCAAGGTGATGACTGCATGTACATTGGTGCCTCAACTGGTGCCTGCCTCATTGATCACATCTTATGTTGTCATCTTTATTTGGGAAAATTTCCTCAGATATATCTTAGGATGGCAGCTGCATATTCATAAATGTTAAATATCTTGAATTCCAAGTGATTATTGTGCTTGTTACATATTAGGAACCTCCTCTTTATTTGGTGAAATTCCCTCAGACAAATATCACAGTTACAACTTTATTTTCACACACATGTGCCCCATTCTTCTGTTGGTGTTTTGGCACTGTTGGTGTGAGTCGTTTGATCATTAATGCTCAAAATGCTACAAGTAAGATCCCTGTGATTATTAGTTTCCCATTTGTTGATTCTTGCAGTTCCTATGGTATGTTTGACTTCATCTTCTTCCAGAATGTTAAATGATCTTGTTCAATAACGGAATTCCCATTTGCAGCTTCCAGATGAAAACCCATGCTGTGAAAATTTTCAACCAGATCCATTTTAGACAAAGAAGAAAGTCACACTAGCTACATCCATGGCTCTGGTGTACTTGGAGCCTTCTAATTTGCATGGGTGTTTGTTGTGTATTCCTTTGTCTTTTCCAATTAGGTAACCAACCTGCAAATTAAAATAATATTGGAAAAAATTTCAGTGCTCTAAGAGAGATATTGAGCTTGTGTTTGCAACACTAGAGTGCTCAGCAATTGGAATCAGATTTATAGATTAAGGCATGAATGTACCACAAATAAAAGACATACCATCCACTGAAATATTTTAATTTTAGCAGAAAGAATGATGTATTCACAGCGGGAAAATATTGGCGAGTAAAATATATGATAGAGAATTGCAGTGCTTTGGAAATAAAATGCACGAGTCAACCTTACATAATCTGGAATTACCCAACACTTCCGGACTGTGACTACAATTTACCTATGCGAGTTTCCTGATTATCATGATGTCTTCTCTGTTGCATTTTACTCTGTCTGTCTTTTTGTGACAATTTTTGTTGTCTCATTATATATATTTTTATTATTTAATAAAATGTATTAAAGACTTCTCTATAGATAAAGGCTAAAGGGCTATTCATAAAGCAAAGGTTAGTTAACCTTCCTAAAGTAATATTACATAGACAGTAAGACAACCTTGCTTTCTAGGAGATGCAGGTCTACAGGATATGTGAAGATTAACAAAAAATCTAACATTCAATATATTTACCTTGCATGTTTTAGTTGATGTATTTCTTATGTTTGCCTCTTGTTAGAAAGGGGTAATTTGGGGATAATTGCTGCACAAGGCCTTAGGATAACTTGGAATGTGTGTTACTTGTTTGTGAGCAAAATTTTGAAGTTTCTCAATTTAAAATTTTGTTGTTGTCTTGTCAACTCAATGTAACTTAGTGTTACTGCTACCTGATTCAAGAAAAAACGAAGTTGGATAAATAAGCTTATAGTGCATTGTATGAAGCTTTAAGACCCAAAGTATTTTTTGAAGCCTGAATTTTATATTACCATGTTTGATTGAAAATCTAGAAATATATGGTAGCATTTTTTTCCTTGAGCTTTACTGTGTTATAAAAAGCCTTTTGATGATTTCTATTTTGAATCATTATGTTTTTGCAGTACAAGAAATGCTATAAAAGCACCTGATTGACATGATAGCATGGTTGAAATTGGAAAATGGTCCTGTTGAACCTCATTCAGAGATTATGTTTACATGGAATTTACTGGTCTAGTTTAAGTAGCTTCTCTTGATTCAGAGCCGTGGTAACCATTTTTTGAATAGTTATGTTGGTGCAGTATAGCTAAATAAGAAAATGCTATAAAATCACCTGATTGGCATGATAGCATTGTTGAAATTTGAAAATGGTCTTGTTAAAACTCCATCATAGGTTATATGGTTATATGAGTTTACTGGTCAGTTCAAGTTAGATTCACTTGACCCACACCTATGATAACCATCGCAAATAGTCAGTGCACAAATTCTGGAAGCAAATCAATTATTTACGCACAGCAGAAATTTAAATAACACAGAAGCCATAATGCCACTACACAACATAAGCTTTATTTTCATTCATCTAAAATCTTTGAAATTCAATCTCCATGCACAGACTTGAGGGCCAAGAGCCAGTAAGACATGTTTCCTTTCAAATTTATGCCCAACTATACTTTTGGAACTATTGAAATTGTAGAAAACTTTGGAACGTTAAGAAGGCATTAAACAGTTAAATAAGCCACCTTTGATACTATACATGAGCTACCAGTTTTAGTTTTGGTTGGCAGTTTGACTTCTATATAATCCTAGACAAAACAACTTTGAGGCTATTTATGAGCTTCCATTTTTGGTTGGTAGTTTGACTTCCATATTTTCCTTCTCCAGCAAATGTGAATCAGTGTTTCAGATCTTGACTCCATGTTGACCTATTTTAGTTCCAAATAAAAATGTATTACATATCCTGGCAGCCCAAATTAACTTTGGCATTGGTTATGAAGGCACCATGCAGTGATTGTGAATCCAAATTCCACTTCAATGACTTATCAGGAATACTAAGTGTTGGAGTTGATATTCCTTTGAGAGGTCCCAACATGAATCTTGGACTGTTTATCTCTCTCTAAAGTAATGGTTATCAGAGTCTAGTAACTATTAGTCATACAAAGTGTTGGAGTTGATATTCCCTTGAGAGGTCCCAACATGAATCCTGGACCATTTATCTTCCTCCAAGGTAATGGTTATCAGAGTCAATCTTGCCTCTACAAGTGCCACACACTACCTCCCAACTACGAGGACACATGTGGATCTTCAACCCAATAGGAAAGGTTACAAATCACAATCGTTGAAAGAATGTAACCCATTCAAAACGTGATGCAACCACTGGTAGTGTTGAAAAAAACTAGAATTCTATACAGCATATGATCTCTATAACTAAATCCTGATCACAATGTAAAAATTCTGAGCTCAGTTAATATCATTGGAGAATCTATCAAAATTTGTTTTTGGCCGTGAGGATTATCCATGAACCAGTGAGGCTCCTGTAACGTTTTGGATACTATGACAACCCTGCTTACATTGATTCTTCAGTCAGAGGGCAACACCTCATGCGTGACAGATCATGACAGATCATTCTCAAGACGCATACTGATACTGTAGCTAGCAGAAATGGTTGGTCCTCGAAGGCATGGAGTGCAATGGATAATCTCTGTATAGTATATATGATTAGCCTTTTGTTCTGGCACTAATTACTGCTGCAGACATGGAATGCCACCCTTCGGATTGGTGGAAAAATCTTGTTGTATGATTTAGGTTCGAGGGATTCTAGAATTTTCAAGGCTTATGTTTGTTTAACTTAAATGTTCATCATCTCTGTTAAATATATGCTGTATTTTATTTTAAACAATGTTTGGTCATAATGGTGTTTTAAGTTTGGTGGACTGTCAGTTCTGGTGCTAATATTTAAAGTGATTAGTAGCTATGGAAGTAATTTCTGTATTAAATGGTCAGTGCACATGGTCCCCAATCTTATCAGTCAATATGTTTAATCTCTTAATTGACGGGAATTACCTTCGGGTATGTTTTATTGACAGATTTGGTGAGTCAGCAAATGGTACTCCAAAACCTACCTCTCCTGGAATAGGAGAAGCAAAAATATCGGAAGAAGAAAAGAGGAAATCGAGGGCTGAGAGGTTTGTTCTTCCAAAATTCAGGAATTTATTTTCTGTCTTCATATTCCTGAGATTATGATGATGCTATTTTCCTTATCTTGTGTGTCTAATTTACCGTCAGCTTAATTTGCTTAATATTTTTTTCCAAAATTATGATATGCATTTGTTCTACTCCAGAATAATTGGAATCTGATAATGCCCAAATTATTAAACAGGAGTAAAGATAGTTATTTACTCCAAAGAAATATACTTTATACTAGTATTGAGCTTTTCAACTAGAACTCGGGTTACAAAATTGAAAAAATGGTTCCTTTTATTCATGTTTCTAGAACAGAGAAGATACCTAGCTGGTGGATTTGGGCATATTGGTGCTCACTGATGTCCTATGGCCAAAACACCAGAGTGGTGAATGGATTTCTAGCTCCTAGATGGGAGAAAGTATGTGTTATCATGTACTGATAGAGTGTCCTATAATCATAATCCCGGGAAAGAAATATTGAATATTTCCTTTCCTCTAAATATTTCATCTTTGTGCATCCTGTCAGTAACAGCTACATTGAAACACTTGGATGTGCTATCCTAGATTCTCATGGATTATTTGCTGAAGTTAAATTTTATTGGACTGGAATTGGAGCATTGATTGGGTTCTGTGCACTTTTCAACATTCTGTACACTGTTGCTTTAGCATGCCTCAACCATAAGTATGACATTCCACTATAAGGTTTGGTTTCTGCTACTGTTTCTCTCACCTAAAATTATCTTAAGAGTGAGATATAATAAATTCTCCTCCAATTACAACTTTAGTGAAATCACAGGCTGTTATATCTGAAGAGGTTATTGGAGAGAAGCAAGCAAAAGGAGCTGGAGAAAGAAACCAATAAAAAAAACATCGTTCTGTTGAACTGACATCACAATGAAGGTCTAGTGGTAAATCGAGCTCTCCAGAAATACTTTAGTAGTTCCCAATATTCAATCTACTACTCACAGATTAAAGTACAATGTAAATGGATATGGTGCTAATTGTAACTGATTAAAATATTTGATAGAGAATTAAATGAGAATATCTATTGCCCCAGCCATCCCCTCATGCCCCCTCCCATCCCCTCACGCCCCCTTCACGTCCCCTCCCGTCCCCTCATGCCCCCTTGACCCCTCCGGATGGGGAAACGTCCCCCTTGACGTCCCCTCCAAATTTTCGAAAATTGGGAGCGTCAGGAAACGTCCCCTAGAAGTCCCCAAGACCCCGAATCGCGGGGGGGCGAGGATTCTAGACCCCTTGGGGGGGGGGGACGAGTCCCCGTGTAACACTGATTTTTAGTCTCTGAGTTTTTCACTGCATCACATTCACTCAAATTAGCAATGACAGATTACGAAACTAAAGACATTGTAGAGCTAAAATTCATGTTCCAACATAGTTCTACTATGCTTGGGTGTTAGATATTTAGTGATCAAATAATTAAGACTTGTAATAGCTCACCTTGTGGAAAGGTAAAGGTTCTATTGAAGTAGAAACTTTTTTAGTCTCTGATTTTTTCGGTGCATCACTTTCACTCAAATTAGCAATGACATA